>CAJQUW010009440.1:0-75816 GCA_907163375.1 Prostheceraeus crozeri | reverse complement strand
GTGCCCTACTTGCTACGGATAGGTACATGGATGGGTACATGTAAAGTTTAGTGTTATCAATAGGTACATGGATAGGTACATGTAAAGTTTAGTGTTATCAATAGGAACATGGATAGGTACATGGATAGGTACATGTATACTTTAGTTATCGATAGGCACATGGATAGGTACATGTATAATTCAGTGTTATGAATAAGAACTTGTATGAGATCTGTTTTACTGGATAGGTACATGTGTTTGGTACACTCAGTTGAGTACACTGTGTTTGGGAACGTCTATGATCGAACTTGTGTGGTTTGGTTCTGAGCACTTGGGTACGTACCGATAGACGTCCGTTGTTTGATTTTGAATGGGTTTGCTCAATTGCGACTATTGTGACAATTATTTTAAATGTAGCACTATTTAGATGTGAAACTTTAATGTGCAGTTATGATTTAGTTGCTCCCCAATAAGAAAACCAATTCCAGAACTATGTTTAAAGTGAAAAAGACAAGAGATTTACAATGTAAGTTTAATTCAAGCATGAAAAATAAATGATGGGTGTAGATCACGTCCCTCAGGCGACTCCATGATCTTCAGGAAGTCATCACACCATTCATGAAATGTTTTATTGTTGCTAAAGTCATGATCGCACTCGTGTACCGGACACTTCACTGGTAGTCCATTCCGCCTTTGAAGTGCAGAGACAGTCAAGGTCTTCCACAGGGCCACTTTGCAGCCGCAAGACAGATGCATGGTCATGTCCAACTGACCTCCCATAATGACTTGGCTGTCATTTTGAAAATAAAATAGTGGTTTTGAGGACATGCTTCTTGTTATGGAACGTTGAGGATAAGTACTTAACAGTTTGGAACAATGTCATCCTTTATATAGTTATATATATTCTTTAGGGAAGTTCGGTACCTCTCTGATTGGCTGTTAGGATTTCCTTTGTTTAAAAAGTATATAAGTCCGAGGTTTGTTCCAATTCTTATCAAAGGTTCTAATCCTCACGTTTACAAGTTACAATTATTTTAAATCTACAAGTCATAATGGATCGCAAACAGAAAGCCGCAGTTGAGAACGGTACTGCTGATCGTACCACTTCGCCAGTGGAACGTACCAGTACACCTCCCCAATCTCCGATGGAGCGATCGACAACAGCAAACGAGCCGGTGGTGTTCACCCAAGCCCCTGCATCGCCCGACTACTCGAGTGATGAGGATAGTGACGTATCAATCGAGACGATGCGTCACATGAATAAGAAGTCCATGCGAACGCCACTTTATGGACGGGTCACGGTCAAAGTCAAGAACGCCCCGAAAAAGTACCACACCAAACGGGTGTTCATGAGGATGGAGCCGAACGAACGGAACCTCACAACCGCTCTGGAATTTTCGGTCATCGACCTTGACACACCACGTCGCTGTCCCTGTGCGCCCAAGAAGACCAGGATCCATGTGCAAGTGGACTTGAAAAAACTTGTACCCTTTCCTTACCTTGATGACATTTAGTGTGTTTTTTCTTAATCTCTTTATTTAATATTCATTTGTATATATGAACAGACTTGTTTTATCATTTCACAAATCGGTCTTCAATTAAGGTCTGAATGGGAAAGGGGAATAACTATCTACAATTAATGATGTTCAATAACTGAATTGAAACAAAAAATCAAGTATGAAGACTTCAACTTGAAATAAATAGGAACATATAACTTTTAAAGAAACAGTTATGTTGTTAATTTTAAAATGCTTGTAGCAGTCCAGGATGATATCATACATGTGTCATACACGACACCATAAGAATGAGAATGAAAAGACCTTTAGAATGATATAAGGTATGTACCTATTCGATGGGAAAATCCTAGTTGTATGCAACTGTATGCAAGCAGACAAATGTTAGATTTTTAAATTCACTAAGTTTTTAGCCCATTCTTTAAAGACATGTAGCTCTCTAGTTATATGTCATACATGTGTCATACAATACACCATTAGAATCAGCATGAAAAGAGCATTCGAATGATATATTGTATGTACCCATTTGATGAAAAAATCCTAGTTGTATGCATCTGTATGCAACTTGAAAAATTCCAAGTTTTTTTACAAAAATGACTAAGTTTACAAATTTTCAAAGTTAAAGTTTTACAACCAAAAATGACAATAATATACAAACCTCTACACTTGACCTTGACCTTAGACCTTGACCTTCATACCTTCATACACTTCATACACTTCATACACTTCATACACTCATACCCTTCATCCACGGCGGGGGGGGGCCTAAAAATTTCTCGGGCGCTTCGCGCCCTCGAAATTTTTCGGATTATAGGGTAAATAAATTTTCGAGTGCGCTGCGCGCACTCGAAAATTTATTTACCCATGGGTTCCGGGTGCCATAGATACTCTTCTTGCTTCCCTAACCCTAACCTTAACCCTAACCCTAACCCTAACCCTAACCTTACCTAAACCTAACCCCTAACCCTAACCTTAACCCTAACCTTAACCCTAACCCTAACCCTTAACCCTAACCTAGTATTTTAATTTGATTATTTGAATTTTGGCGCGAAATTCAAATTTTCGAAAAAATCTTTAAATTTGATTATTCGAATTTTGGCGCGAAATTTGAATTTTCGAAATTTAGCGCTTAATTCAAATTTTAATGTTCTATTCAAACCACACGTTTTATATCTTCAAATATGAATCATTATATGACTATTAATAATAACATGTATATCAAATAATACATCAGTCCATCAGTTCATATTACTTTGAATTCACTCTACTGTTTACATGTAGAAATCTTTCAACACATATGATGGCACTTCCACTTCTAAGGTTAAAAATAAACCAGCTGTTCCAATTCTTGTTTGAGTTATCAATTTTGTTTAACCGTACCAATTCCAGGATGTGATGTCATAAGGTCTTTGTTCATAGTTGCTTTGTCAATTTCATATATAAAGAAGTTGCACACTACGAATTTTCACTCATTTTCAAATTATTTAGTGTCCATAACAGACGTCGTTCTTCGTTCCTCCGTTCTCCGGTTCTTATTACAATTCTAAAGTGAGTTTTATTGTCATGTTCTGCTACTTTATAGGATATTCGGGAGTAGGAACATTATTAAGTTTTTATAACCAAATAGCTTTAAATATAGAAGCTTGGGTTTTTAGGATAGGAACACTTTATGTTATATTATTAACCATGTTTTTTTATTTTAATTTTTCATCCTATATTAAGTCACTGAGCGAGAGACATGAATATATCAGTTTAAATGTAAGTGTATTTGAATCAACAAGATTTTCACAGTTTGTAAATAAATAAAAAGATACCTAAATAAAGCCTTCATCCATTTTAAATATTCAGTCTGTCATCTGCTAACAGATGTATAAAATTGAAGCTTGTTTAATTAAACCAATTGAGAAGTGGTTCAAATTTTCGAAATCTCATTTTCATTCTGTTATTATTTCGAAATTAAATAATGATTAATCAGCTGCTTCCAAATTTTATGTCTTTTTATGAACAAACCCTTTTCGAATAAATATCTAATTTTCGACTTTCGGTTTCAATTTCAACTTCAAATTTTATTTCTTCTTAAGATTTGTCAAATATTAATCTAGTACTTAATAAAGGTTTGAAGATGGTACATAAATGATTTCTCATTTAAAAAGAGATTAAATTATAATAAAATTTTTTTATCCTCTACAGAAATGGTTCGACAAGAAAGCATCGCACGGCAACGTCTCATCTTCCATTTCTGTGAGACTTGCCAACTGCCCGTTCGACATGCGAACAAAAGCGGGCATAAGGAATGCTCCTTCCGAGAGGACTGCACCTACCTCTACTGCCTCACGTGTAAGAGGTATGAAAAGAGCGATGCAAAGGTGAATAGTGACTCCGCAAAAGCATTTATTGCCAAGCACACCCCTTGTGCTCAACTAAATGGGAGAAAGGGGATTAACTTAACCTCCAAAGTTGAGAAGAAGAAGTTGGAGCGTCTTTTTGGGAAGGATCGACCGACTGAAGGCGTGCTTTCCCAGTTGGATGAACCTGCTCCAAAGGATAAGCCTCAAAAGTCGCGAGTTCCTAAGAGGAAAGTTCCTAAGTCTCGGGAGTTCATCGATGAGACTTTTAGTGATTGTGAGGTGAGTGCCATCAATTCTACATGCTAGTTTCAACGGATAACTGGCTCACAGCAGAAAAATAAAAAAATACTACTTCATTATGTATGAAATGATTATATGTTGTAAAACATTTCAGGATGTACTGATGCCCCCACCGAAGAGAGCCAAGGTGTTGGTTCAGAAGAAACTGTTCGCTAAAGATGTAAGTATTTATTGACTAATTTAATTATTTCTATACATAAAGTAAATCAACATTGCTTAAACATTTCAGAGTGAGCTACCTCACCCGACAAAGAATAATGAGGATGTAGTGGCCGAAAAATTGCGAAATGTGAGCATTTCAGTTATTTATTAGTTCTCAATGTGAAATTAAACATGAATTTTTCCTACTTTCAGCTGTTTCCTAGTGTTCAAAGCTGCCCGAAAATTCCGCGCTTATCTTCACTGAGGAGCAGACTACCTTCGAGTCCCGTAAGTGTCATTACATAGGTCTCAGTCAACAATAACTGAAAATGCATCAAGTATTTTTAAAAACATACATACTTCGTCAATGAGTTGCAAACATGTCATCATATTTTTCGTTGCAGTCTATGCGATCTCTGTCGCTGAAGAAGCACCACAGAAGCTTCTTGTCTACGCCGGCGACAACAACGTCGGTAGAGGACAATGAGGAGAAACCGTACTCAATTCGCGAGTCATCGGAGGATTCGGACTCCTCATCCGAGGATGAAGCCACTACTTCAGCGACTTCATCTCCGACGTCCTCTTCCGACGAAGATGATGATTCTGATGTACATGTAAGTATATGACTGGTTAACTGCATGTGTACAGAATTGTTTTCATTAAAATTTATTTTAAAACACACTTTATTATTAATATATTCGTCTACAATTGATTAATTCATCTTTCAGAATGATTCGGTGACTCCTAACAAGGCGAGTGGATCCGATCAAGAAACCGCAATCCAGCAGGAGGTAAGAGGAATTCACATTTGTATCTAATTAATGTTAAAAAAAATGGTAAATGGATGATAAACAATTGTTCCTTTCAATTACAGGACTCCGTGATCTTTGCGTCTCAAGCGGAGATCTCATTCTCCAACATCCGGGCGTCTCCTAGCTGGAATGTCCACCTACCATTGTCGCCGATGATGATATTGGTCCCATCCTCAGCAGATCCCAGTCCCATCTCCTTCACCTCCAACACCTATCCCAGCCGCAGCTCCTTCCTCTCCAACACCTCCTATCCCAGCCGCAGCTCCTTCCTCTCCAACACCTTCTATCCCAGCCGCAGTTCCTAAGGCTCCTCTCCCAGTACGTGAGTACAACGTAGACCTTGACGCAACGACGGAGGAGGAGGACATCGTAAGCAAGTACGGCGGTGTCAAGAGCGATTAAAACAGTCCGAGGCTCGCGAGGCTCAGTTAATGGAGGACAACAGAGGTTTGGTTGAGTCCTTACAAAATATAACTCAATCAAACCTCCTGTTGGCCTCACAAGTAACAAATAGCCAACGACACGACAAAGAGACCTTAGTCCACGTCGAGTGTAGCAATAACACCATCCGTAGGCTAAGACTGACGCGGATGGACGATTTGGGTGGCTGCAGTGAAAGCTGTAGCCACTTGAAGTTGTATCACAGTGGCATCGTGAAATGCGTGAAGTTGTAACTTATTTTTACTTTTGAAAAAAAATAGATTGCTTTAAATTTTATGTTTTCTCTTTGCAACAGATCGGAACATATGGTATTGGCTGGTGATGACGTTGACGTCATTAGATGGTAGATGTATATAAGGGCTTGCTAATTTCAATCCTCATCAATAATCATGGTTGTCTGCACCAAGTGTGGAAAAGTGTTCACTCTCATAGGCAATTTGCAACGACATGAAAAATTTTGTAAGTTAGGAAAAACGTATCAATGTAGCAAGTGTCCATATAAGACGAATAGGATGGATAATCTTAAGAGACATAAACTTGTATGCAATAATAAACCGAATGATAGCATAACAGAGTCAAATTCAAATAATCAAAATAGATCTACTTCTAAGCCAACAACCAGCGCTTCAACTAACATACAAAACTTTATGCAATACTGCTCTCGGTGTGGCAAAACGTATAACTCTATAAGTAGATTTCGACAGCATATGAATGTACATAACACAAATAGTGAGATGAATATGCATAATAACTATGGAACTGTTAGTCTCAGTGAAAGCGCACTCAATGGCCATGCACGTGTGTATGATATCACGCCAACAACACCTACTGTGGACATAACATCATTCTTAGAAAGCATGCGTTCCATGTTAGGGAATTTAGTGTCTGACTTACTAAGGAGCTATCAATTGCGCGGTCGTCTGATTGCACAAATTCGTTATGTCCGTTCTAATCCTCAAGAAGAAGAAACTTTTCTCGCACACTTTACCTCATCATCCTCAAACTATATTTATGACTATGATGCTTGGTTTCAGGATCATCTAAATAGTCTAATAAATCATATTGAAGCCTTCACAAAAAAGGGTAGCAATTGGATTATAGATGATGTACAAAATATAGAGTTCAATGTAATAACAAGTCCAATACTGTCAGGTGGACAATCATTTCCTCTACCAAAGAAGTTAAAAAACTCTAAAGCTGTCATTAATGTTAATTCAAATGCAAATGATTGCTTCCTATATGCAGTTTTATCAATATTGCATTATAATGAAGTACCTTATTCAAGGAATGAAGTAAAATCATATAGTGAGTGGACATCTGAGCTAAATATGGAAGGCATTTCCACACCAGTATCAATCAAAGATATTCCAAAATTTGAGAAAAATAATGATATTAAAATTAACATTCACTTTTATGAAAATGGACTCAAAGGTGTTCGTTACAATAGTAACTTTACTGGTAGGCAAACGGTTAATATTTTGCTAATTCTAAACAATGGAGCAGCACACTATTGTGGAATTCCAAAGCTGTCAAGATTGTATAGGAGAACTTTAAAAAGACATAAATACTTCTGCGAAAGATGCACTCAGTCATTCACATATAAGACAACACTAGAACGACATTTCCAGTTTTGCATTCGAGGAAAAGCACAAATAGAAAAAATGCCGACAGATCTAAAAGTACTAACAAGTAGCATGGAATATCAACTAAGTCCTCCTTTAGTAATTTATGCAGATATAGAGTGCTACATTGATAATAAAATACATAAACCTGCGGCTATTGGAGCTTATCATGTCTGGCATAATGCCCTTCAATCAAAATTTGAAAACAAGTATTACCTCTTTGAGGGAGAAAATTGCATTATTAGTTTCTTGCACCACTTAGAAACTGTAGCCCAAGACTTATATGACAACCAATGTGCAACAACTAGGCAGCCAATGTCACTGTCAGCGGATGAAAAAGCACGCCACGAGAATGCAGAATGTTGCAACAAATGTAAATCAAAATTCAGCGATGAAGTCATAAAAGTTCGTGATCATGATCATATCACCGGACGATATAGGCTAACATTATGTAGGAAATGCAATCTCCGGTTAAGACTTAACAGACGGGAGCTCCCCATATTTTTCCACAATTATAAAAATTATGATAGCCACATCGTTTGCTATAAAGCGATTGGAAGAATGAAGTCTTGGAAATTAGATCTTGTAGCAGCAACTGCTGAAAAATATATAACTTTATCCGCCAGTGTCCCTGTAAATGAATACAAAGGGAAGACAGTATACTTTAAATTAAAATTCTTAGACTCATATCAATTTCTAAGTGCATCCTTGAGTGAATTAGCCAAGGGCTTGCAAACGTATGAGCATGTAGAGACATTAAGGGTAGAATTTCCACAATTAAGTGATAATGTTTTATATCAGAAGGGAGTGTTTCCATATTCATACTTCAAAAACTTAAACACGTTGACGGAAGACTGTCTACCACCACAATTTGAATTCTATAATGATCTTACTCGTGAGCACTGTTCCGATAGTGAATATGAACACGCTAACAAGGCGTGGATTGAATTTAATTGTAGCACATTTGGTGATTACATGCTGGCATATCTGAAGTTAGATGTTTTATTGTTGGCAGACATATTTGAAGTGTTTAGAGCATTGAGTCAACGTGAGGATGAAGTCGACCCTGTACATTTTGTCAGTCTCCCACATCTTAGCTTTACCTCAGCACTAAATTTCTCTTCCAATGATCCCCCACACTACATACAAGATGAAAATATGTACAATCTATTTGAACGAGGAATTAGAGGGGGTATGACTTTCACCAACATTCACCGAGCGCGTGCACGCATTGAAGAATTAGGAAATAATACACATGAAAGTCGACATTTGACCTACTTAGATGTTAATAACCTTTATGGTTCTTCACTCAGTAGAAATCTACCCCACTCAAATTTCAAATGGTTGAATGAAAGTGAATTAGATAATTTTTTAAATGAAGAAAATGTTCAAAATATAGATGATGATGGTGAAATCGGCTACATTTTTGATTTAGATTTAGAGTATCCTGCAGCCATTCATGATGACACTGCCGATTTCCCATTAGCTCCAGAAATGCAGATGATTGAAAAGAGAATGTTTTCACACTATATGAAAAATCTATATGAAAAAGTAAGACCAAATACACATTTTTCTTCTATCAAGAAACTTCTGCTCCATCAATTTGATAGGGAAAATTATGTAGTCCACTATTCAATTTTAAAATTTTACTTGAGCATGGGCATGAGAATCAAGAAGATTCATAGTGGCATAAAATTCACACAAAAGCCTTGGTTAAAAACATACATTGATATGAACTCTCAAAAGAGGGCTCAATCAAACACTGACTTCGAAAAGTCATTCTACAAATTGAAAAATAATTCTTTATATGGTAAAACAATGGAAAATGTAAGGAGAAGGAAAAAATTTAAACTAGTCAACAATGAGAAACAACTACTGAAATTGTCAAATCATCCTCTCTATGTTCAACACAAAATATTTGATGAAGATCTGGTTGGTATGGAAATGTACAAACCTTCAATAGTTTTAAATAAATTAATATATGTTGGTCAAGCAGTACTTGACTATAGTAAGTTGGAAATGTATCAATTATATTACAATGATCTAAAAGGATGTCCACTGATAAATAGAACGCGACTTTGTGGAGGTGATACCGACAGTTTCTTCCTATGTTTATACACATCACCATCTGTCCGTCTGGAAGATATACTTCTATACTTCGGTGAAAAGTTTGACTCTTCAAACTATGACAGTCATCACCGACTATACTCAACTACAAACAAAGCTAGATTAGGTTGTTTTAAGGATGAGTGTGCTGGAAAGTTGCTTGAGGAAATGATCCTACTAAAACCGAAAATGTATTCCATGAAATATCTAGACTCTACGAATCATAGCATCAAATGTGCAAAAGGAATTCAGAGAGCAGCAGTTAAAAAATTGAAACATGATGACTATAGGAGTGTCTATTATAGTGAGAATGATACAACTGAAGATATGACAATTATAAATTCAAAAAATCACATAGTTAGCACAAAATCATTTAGGAAGCGAGGTCTTTCACTTTGGGAGGATAAGCGCTGTTGGCTGGATAAAAATTTATCATTACCATATGGACACTATAGCCTAGGTCTTCCCCCACCGTCGAAGAGAAGGAGATGCCTTCCTGTCACAGGTGATGTAGAATAAGTCTAAATAAAAACAATATAATATTCCACTTGTAATAGATCTTGCGATTGCTGCTTCTTCCCACATGTAGCAACACTTACTAATACATAAGTAGTCTTACTAAAATTGAAATTTCTACATCTTTCCGATATGTAGAAATGATTACTAATAAATAGGTAGTCCTAATGTGAATGAATATGTGAAGAATTTGTACTCAACATCATTCCGATATGTTGAGCTAATAAAATAACAAACTTTAGGCAAACATTAAACTTAAATTTGAAACATAGCTTTCGGAACATGCCTCATTATATTAGAACATGGAAACTTAGTGACGTTCAAAACGTTCACATAACAAATTCTAAAAGAATAGCATTTCGTCATTCAATAGCAAATAGTGATCGAAAACATCGTGGCGTTTGCATTAGTATTGACTCATTGCCTTCACTGAAAGACTTTGCGGATCTCATTGACAACCATAAGACTCGGATCAAGATTCCTCTCGATGACAAGGTATGGATAAAGTGTGATTCATCAGTCAAACTATACGTCTGTTCACCAAAACGTGAAGATGTTGAATATCGATTTTTTCGTTTCAGTGACGTCACATGGGAAACCTTTACAAGGGAGATACTACCACAGATAACGTCATTCATTAAAGATGGAGGACATCAAACGGTTGGAAGTTGTAAATCGGATGTTAACTACAAAAGCAAAGTCAAAACTCAATCTACAAGAGATCGAGAGGAATATACCCAACCGAAAACAATGGTTACTGATAAAACGCAAATTGAAGCCGACAACGAGCTTACATCTTGGAAGACCCTCAATGTTAACATGGAGGATTCAGAGGAAGGATAGATCTCTCACTATCCTATTCTTTCCGAATGGAACAATCCAATGTATTGGAAGGGTCATGGAGGGTGATCTCTCATATCTACACTTAACTTTGGAACATTTACTTGGTGATTCATTTTCTGATTGGAAAGTGAAGACAATGACCGTGTTATGTGAATTACACTATCACTATGATTTCCGTAAAGTTACATCATCACATAATCTAACTTATGAAGTGGAGTTATTTCCAGCAGCTCAATTGACTAACTGGCATCCATATCATGTTCATGTGTTCCATAATGGAAAGATTGTGATAACCGGCATTAAAGACATAAGTGATGTGCCGCCCATCATATGTGATTTGAAAAAATGTTTCATGAAAACCAAATTGTAGATTTTGTATATATGTGGATAGATAATGAAATGTGAACATGCTTTTTGTATATATGTGAATAGATAATGAAATATGAGCATGTTTTTTGTTTTCCTTATAAACCCTTGTTTTGGAAAAAAGAGAGCAAGTTAATGATACAACATAAAACTTTATTTCAAAACTGTTTCAACATATTTAGTAAGAATTACATCATTTTTATCACAGTTTTTTGAAAATAGTTCTAAAGCACTTTTACAGTTATTTTTCAATGGTCTCTCGTTGACAAAATAGAGTACATAGCCACCGCACATTAGAGATGTATTACTTTGAAGTGGGAACGATGTCACTTTCCTAACAGTCCAGGAAAACCTGTTCATCCATAATGCGATATCATGTAAACGAGGTTGATTAAGAGAGTCAAAATATTCGGCAACTTTATAACGATTGATGTATACAGCAATCCAATGTTTTCCGGGAAGATTGTTGGTATCCGTATTGATGATAAGTGAACAAGGATAGAAAGGAATTGAATCAGGTAAATTATCTCTAGAAAAGACATTGAGAAATATTGTCTTGGAGTAGGGATGAGCTTTCCTCATTTTCCTCAAGATTTCTATGTTGCTTAAGTTACTCATCTCTGATAGCTGACAGTCACGTCTCTCATTCTTGTTATCTCAACTTTGCTATCATAGATAGCATAAATGAGACAAGTAATTGTTTTCTTCAAAGGTGACTCAAATGATACCTCCAGTCGTAGATTTCCAGGCTTTGTAACTCCTACGCTTTCACCACCTAGATCTGCATCTGCTGTGAGGTTGTACATAATGAAGAAGTAGCCATTCTTGTACATATCCAATGTAATTCCATTTGAATCGTCTGTATTAAACATGTTGAGGGCGGTGAAAATAGAACCATATTCACGTGCGAATTTGCCATCTTTGAAATTAGGCTCATATGCTTTGCAAGATACAAATTTCCCATCCTGATAGAGTGCTAGTTTGCTAACATTAAAGTGTTGGAAATTGAAATTCTTTTCAAAAGCACCAATGAATGCCTCATTTTCCACAAATGTGATATACACCGCCTTTGGCATTGCAGTGGGAAAAAGATTTGGGTAGGCATGTGAGGATGATCCCGCACCAATTGTGAAGTTTGTCAACACACTGTGATTAACTGGATATATTGCATTGTTTTTCCTCAATCCTGTCGCATGCTCGTTGATGACTGACGGGTTCATTGTTACTCGCCTTACATTGAGAACGGCATTACTTATGTTGACTTGATAGTTTGTAGCTCCAAAAGCCATTAACGCGAACTCAGGATTTGCACGAATAAATTTTATTTGCATTTTAACCTGTGATAGCAGATATCTAGATTGACGAAGGAAATCAAGATAGACGGGTCCTTTCAAGTATAATTCCTTTGAATCCGCTGTTAAATCCATTCGTCTTTTCAACCCTGTATTTGAGACATCATCAAATTTCCCTTGCTGATCATCATACCACCCAGAAACTTGCAAGTGTGACTGTTTAGCTTGCCTTTGAAATTGAGTCATTGTATGTATATATGCTCCATATGGATATGCTCGATCCCCTCCTTCAATCTGTTTGTCATTCAATATTAGATACACATCTGAGAACAGACTGGCAATAGGAAGATTTGCTAATCCCACTTTATCCTTGGATGAATCGATATTTGTACCATCAGTCTTCTTAATTTGTATACACAACTCTAAATCAATGGATTGACAGTCAATAAAATCTTGAGGATTGGCAGGTATATCAAACTGAATAGGCTGCTGGTTACCATCGATATTTGTTGTGGGGACTATGTCTACAATTGTTGAGGAGATGATGTCTGTCTGATGAGGGGGAGAATCGAAGAAACACAAAGCCGAATTGATACTCTGCATCGTATTAGCTCTACAAATATGTTGTCTTCCTTCGTTTTGACTTGTTTCTAGTAGCTGTGGAATTTCGTTTGCGCTTTCTTGTTTTCACTCGACGTCTAGATTTAGAACGTGCTGCTCTAGTCGCCTTTTTACTTTTCCTGCGTCTTTGCTTAGTAACTCGGCCTGATCCAACTTGTCTTGACTTCCTACGCTTCTTCCGAACTGTACGTCTCGTCTTTGTTAAATCATCTAATGCGTCTATGGCAGATTGCTGCGCGCGCATTTTCATAGATTCACCGATATCCTCACCTTGAAGCGCATCAGCTGCAACATTTGCACCAAAATCTAAAGCCCTGCTTCCAACACGCTTCATGATTGGTACGCCATACTTTTTGAGTGTTGGAAGAATCATACGTCTTAGTGCACCAAATATGCCTCCTCCAACTTGTCGTCTACCTCCAACAAACACGGGATAACCGCTCTGATATGATGGTCTACTGTAAATGCCTGTCATTATGACTATTGAATAACTATGGAAGTCACAATAGCGTAAAGCCTTATTCTCGTGACCTAATATGTAGGGTCAAAACAGTAACACTACCACAGAACGGTACTACTTCTCCTGCGTCATCATGAATTGATATGTCAATTCTATTGATGAAATTTCGGCTGATTGGTAGATACATTGTATTAAAAAATTCTCGATTGATTAGTTGCTTCCTTACGGATGAGAGAGGAAATGCGCGCAGAAGTGGGGCCTCAATGTCGCCAACCCTTGTATATTCAATAATGTTACAATAGACGTATAAGTTACTTATATCACGCTCTAGTGATGGGGTTGTATCGCCTATTGATGTACCTTCATAAATAGTTGATTTTGAGAATCCCAATGTGGTCGTTAACACGCTATCCAGCTTGATAAGAGAGTTCTTCCCTACCTTTAGAATCATGCGTTTCTTATGTGGGTCATAAGAAAAGTGATATTCATCTGCATCAAGGTAATCTACACCAAACTCATTTAACTTTGTACACAATTCAGATGGCGTTTTCAAGCTTTCAATGTTCAAATTAACTCTTTTTACAAGTTCACTGGAAGTAGACAATTCATCACCCGATATGTCTTCGCTGTATACGTGGATATCCCATGAAGCATTTGTTGATGCTTTGAGTTTAGAAGAGGACAATTGAACCTTGAATGTATCATTTAATTCTGTCAACCAAGGTGCGCTTTCAAGGCCCTTAAACATCCCAATCATTTCAGATCCAAATTCAATAACAGCGGACTCAGACTTTTCCAATGGTGTCTTTTTAGTAAAAACAATAAATTCTGCCTCCGTTTCAACAGTAAATAAAGTTACTTTCTCTTTCTTATATTCACAAGTCATTAACGTTTCTGGCACTGATCCTTGAAACTTTCTTGCAAAGTCTTCAACACTTCTAATGACCTCAAATTTATTTTTTACTCGGATGCTCCTTTTTTGTAATGCATACAATGGCACAATTCTACATTTAAAATCAGTGACTTTCCTCTCCGAATTCCACCCACGTCCATTGTACCAATACCTTGATGAGAAAGTTGTTCTGGAATACCCAAAAGTATGACTCAAATCCTTACCTAATACAAGAAGAACATGCTTCCCTTCCTTCATCAATTTTGTTGACCCCTTTATGAATGGTTTGTAGAATTTATTCAAAGTCAGCTTGAAGAGATCATTTATTCGTTCAAACATTCTACCGATTTCCTTTTCTGTATCTTGCAAGCTCATTGTGGGAACCTTAGAATCAAAAGTTGACGTTGCAAATGCCTTTTGAATTTTAATCATGTTTTGAACAGATGGTAAAGATGTTGAAAAAGGATGTAAAGTTAGATGATGAAAAGCCCATGTACCATGTAGACTATTTTGAAATATGCGAAAGCAATCATCCTTCTCTCGCACTTCTTTATGTAATTCAAAATAGTCGTTCTTTAGCAAACTGATATCGTTGTAATAAGTAATTTCAGTTAGAGCAACTTCATGGGGTCCATGCAGAGTAATTGGATTAGCGAATTCAACAGAGTATAGAGATGGTTTGTTACTTGGGAATATCTTGGGGTTGCTATTGCTTGGAAGAATGATATTGAAGTTAGTAGACATGTTAAAGTCATATATGGAAGAAGTCACATGCTATATTAGCTTAAAAGTTACGAGTGTCTCCCATCTCCACATTTTGTAGATCCTGGTGCGTTATCCAGCTATTGAATGAATCAGGATATCCTTTCCATTTAACTAGATATTTCCTTTGATTGCCATGACCTTTCCTCCTAATTATTTTATCAATCATATACACCTCTTCACTTCTGTCTACTACTTGCAATTCATAAGAGTAAAATTTTCCTTCAATTGGATTGCCATGGTAATCTATTAATTTATACATGGTGGGCCTAAATTTTGTATTTACTTCATCCACAAAAAACTCTTCTTCAGTCCAATTAGGTAGATACCCCTTCTCAAATGTAGACTTGACCTTTGAAATCCGAAGTCTATCACCAACATTAATTTTCTTTTCATTGGAAATGTTTTTCGCTTTCTTATCATACAATCGAAGCCATACATCCATCGCATTATCTGGGGTAACATCAACTGGTTTCATCTTAATGATTCGATGGTAGCTTTCATTGTAATTCTTAACAAATTTCTGCAGCTCACCTACCCAAACATGTGTATTTTTTGCAGTGAAATAGCGCCATATTTTTGTCTTCAGTGTGCGATTGAACCTCTCAACCATGGCAGCTTTATAAGCACTTTTGACACTAAACAATTCCACATTATGACTTTTAAGGAGACTTCGAACATGAGAGTTTTCGAATTCCTTCCCTTGATCGGTCTGTATTCTTTGCGGAACACGCCCCTCATCGAAAATGCTCTGAAAAGCCGCTTCAACTTCTGGTCCTCGTTTAGATTTCAGCGCACGTGCCCAAGCATAGCGAGATAAAATATCTATTACGGTTAAGATGTATTTATAGCCATCATTGTACTGTGATATCTGTTGCATGTCAGCCACGTCCGCTTGCCATTGACTATCTATATTGTTAACAACATATTTTCTTGTTGGAAACCGCTTTCTCGCATTTTTGTGAAGAGTGTAAGTCGGTTGACTCCTCAACCACTTCTTGACTTTCTCTATTCCCACACCTGCTGCACGAGCTAGAACCTCCGGACGACTGAAACTTGCGGGATGATTTAAGTCGTAATAAATCTTTCTGAGTTTCACTGCTGTACTCATCGTCTTTGTTCTGATTTGCACGCGTATTACTCGCACAGCAACTGCTAACACAATTGATATCAACCTCTATGCCCTCTTCTCCTTTGCCTTCGAGCGCAGATTTCAAACAACAGCAAAATTTTTGTAACGACATGATATGAGAGAGGCAAGGCTTAATTCATATTTGCTTAATATTTACTATACTCCTTCGCAACACGCATTGAGCGCCTAGTAGCTCTTTTTGGTTGCAGATCATCGGGATCTGCAAGCTCTCGCTTGACCGCCATCGTGGGTGTTTTACTCTTTGATCCATCTTGTAAGTGACCCTTATCCAATTCATTCACAGTCGGTCCTCCAATAATATTGTGAGGTACATTTTGATCAGATAAAATTTTCTGAAAATATGTCCACCCTTGTGGTGCACCTAGTTTTCGCCTTACATCTCTGACAGCATATTGTAGAAGGTCATCTATGTGACTATTTCTAATAACATCACCAGTTGTTTCATCTATTATCTCCCCTCTCTCATTGAACTTCACATGTGGATCAATGAAGTCAAATAATCGCTCAGCGCGCACACGATATGGTCGAGGTGTTGACAAGGTTATAAATCGTCGCAACTTGTCACGAATCTGTCGCCTCTCGTCAATGTTTTCAGCTGCTAACTGCATTCGTCGATAGGGATCCTTAATCTTTTGAATTTCCATATCCTTTTGTGTTAGTTCCTTAAGTTGATTCGTAATAGGTTGATCTATATTTTTGACTTCCTGTGCACTTTGTAATGTAGTCAATTGTACATACTCCTCTTGAGGAATGACTACCATCTTTGAATACGACATGTTTGAAAATAATAAGGCAACAAAGTACATTGCTTAAAACTAACTGTGAACCGAGAAAACTGTCATTGGTTCAGCGGAATTAGGTATGATATTTGTTCGAAATCGAAGTCGTTCCGGACATTCCTGGGTTAGATCAATAAATAGATAACCATGTGGTTTCTTTGTTACATCTTCATATATTTTTGAAAGTACTTTAGGTTGTTGAGGTAATATCTGTCTACTGAGATGATGTATCTGACTGCTATCTCTTGGATTTTTAAATATTGCCAAATAATGTGTATTCAAACTTCTAGTTCTTTGCTCTTTCCCTCCATCGAAGATGTTTTGGGTGATGTAGATAATAAAAGCTTCCCTATGATGTGCAGTTTGAATGAACATTTCAGTTACATTCTTTGAAGATTTGCTTTCTCGTAATAGATCATCCAATACTAGTAAGTCACCTGCTTTGATATCCTCAGTTGATGGCAACCCTTGCTTCACCTCATAACCTTTCTGGCGAAGTGCAGAATGTAGTTGTGGTTGAAATATTCCATAATACCATTTGACTCTCTTAATTTCCTTGTTAAACATTTCATTTCTATATTGTAGCAATTCAGTTACAAATGTAGTTTTACCGGACTGACTTGGTCCAGCGACACACATTGTGCGATCAGTGAATAGACGAAAATCTGTCATCTTATAATTCCATTAACATTAAACTCATCATCCCGCTAATTTTGCTTAGAACAACAAAACAGACACATGTTCCAGATCAAGTTTATTTACATTCAGAATAGAAACTTTCAAGTTACATTTACAAATTAAAACATTTACAAATTAAAACATTTGTGTTTCCTCATCACAATTAGGATTATAGAAAGTTTTCAAGTCAGCATCTTGGCGCTTCAACTTCAATTTAGGATTCCCATCTTTAGATTTCCGACCTCGCTTTTTGCTCTCTTCCTTCCCATCACTTGAAGCAGTCTTATCAATGTTAATTAAACATTTATCAATTGGTAGTGGTTCATACACTAGTTGAAGAACCTTCATTTGTAAAGATGCGACTTTACCAGTCGAACCATGTGAGCCAATATAAAGTCCGGTAACGTGAACTAAGCCCATATAGCGGCCCCGTTTGAGATCCTCACATTCCATCGCGTTTGTAAAGAGATCGAATGCTTGAAAATGATCAGATAGTTTTAAAAACAGTGTATCGAATTCCGGCAATTCCTTATAACCAACTCCTTCCTCTAATGCCTTTCTCCAATGAGTGGGAGCACTTTCAGGCAGCTCAACACATTCTTTCGCGAAAGAGTCAATAGTTTTAAGAATCACATGTTGCCATTTTGGAAAAGTCACTCGCATTTGTCTCATATTGCTATACCCTGATGTAGACATACCATTACTGTGGAAGAATGGAACTTGAAGATAAAAGCCATCATCACCATAATTCAAGGTTTGAAAGTAGAACGTATTTCCAATCCCTTGCACCTTTCGTGTCGGACGAAGCTTCAAGAGATCTTGCTCAAAAGCGTCACCTTCCTCTCTGATTGTATACATTTTCTGAGTCATGTTTCAACAAGTACTAATTCGGAGCTTTCAACCAGCGCAAATGAATTGTCACTTGAAAGTGGTAAAATATCATTAAAGCGTCTTCCTTATATACACCTATATATGACTCATCAATCAAAGTGATGACGTGTCACTTTATGATTCGCTAACCTTATATTAACATTGCAGCAGTTGCTGCAATCCTTCCAAGCGGACTATTGATTACACCATTAATACTGTTTCCAATATCATTTAACATACTTAGAAACCCACCACCACCGCGCTGAATTAAGTTTCGCCTTTTCTTATCACTACTCCTTGGATTTGAAAACTTTTTTATGCTATTCAAAGAGCCAGCATTCAACAGAGGCTTGTAAATAGGTAGACATTTGTGTATTGCAAAAGCTAAATCACGAATGAAATCATCACTTGAATTTTGAATCAATTTACACTTCTTCTTATTATCATGTATCCTGTTTAACTTTCGCAACGCCTTTTTAAACTGACTTGAAGGTTTGAAGGACCGTTTCGATTGACGAGAAGATGCCTTCCGTTTTACAGACATTTTAATTCTAATATGGAAATAGATAATACAATTACAATTTTTGCTTAGTTCTTACAACATTATATACAAAAGTTTACAAGCATTCACACAGAGTTTGTTGCTGGTACGTATAAAATTACATAAAACACTTAGCAAGTTGTAGAGGGAAACTGATATACACTCACATCGGCTAGAGTCTCATTTGTAGCAGTTATGAGCTGCTCAATGTCTTTCATTAGATGTTTTGAAATAGGACAGCACATACAGCAAGGCTTTAAATGGAAAGTCTTTAAAATATTGGCATAGTATGCCCGCAAACTGATCACCTCAGAATGTCCTTGAGCAGCCACATTGATGCTTACTGATGGCGGTTCTCACCCTTCTCATCATAGTAACTGGAGGTGATAATGTCATGGAGACATGTGTTGAGTTTCCGTTGGATACTGCTGCACCAACAGCGAGAGTATTCCGGTACAATCTCCGTTTGAGATAGTGGGCGAAATACTTCGTTGAGCCAGAATCTTGCAACTCGTGTAAGAGCGTTGTTCACGACTCTCATCAACATTCTCTGCACCACAACGTCCTCTCCGCAGCGGAAATACTTCACTATTTCCTCCATCAGATCCACCAAATCCGCTTTATAGCCAGTTATATTCACGGCAGAATAAAATATATTGCCCGTGAAGAGTTGACTTCGGTAAATTATTGAAATGGGAATGTTGGTAGTGAACGACATGCTGATTGACATTGTATTAGCCTCAAATTATGCTTGAAATAGAACGGTACAATGTCCTCCTTATATAGAAAAGTCACACAAAGACACAATAGTGACCAATCACAGACCTGCATGATGACTCATCATGCACGATATACAGTGACTGTTGAAGATATTTCTTCATCGCAAAGGGGACAAGATGAAGTTTCAAAGGGTACATAACATGTAGAACACATAACGCTATGAGAACATGGCAAAAAGAGAAGGGATCGTTCCTGTTTAAAACATTTAACGCAGTTCCGTTCACATAATAATTTAAATGTCTCTTGTTCTAATTTCCTTCTGAAGTCACTTTTATTGGGAGAACTTTTTATTAAAACACTGTCAGATGTCTCCTTCTTTCCATATCGTTCCAATTTGATCCTCCTAATTTCACTATCATTGCAGTGTAGCATGGAGAAATCCTCTATCCACCTACGATCCAAATTGTGATTCATAGCATGCTCATCTAGATCCATTAGTCGATCAACTAAATCACCGGCGTTGATATTTTCACTGAGATTTGTTACAGTTTCTATGGCTTTGAACGAATATCCAAGGTCTCTTGCGACAACCCACGACGTTGGGATACTAGTCATCATTATGTATGTCAT
The DNA here is from genome assembly GCA_907163375.1 of Prostheceraeus crozeri. NCBI lineage: Eukaryota > Metazoa > Platyhelminthes > Polycladida > Euryleptidae > Prostheceraeus > Prostheceraeus crozeri. The sequence continues at coordinate 55,430 of CAJQUW010009440.1, read as the reverse complement.
CAAAAACTATCTCATATTTATAGCATAGTTTGTCTACGTAAAAGGAAAGTCAATGTGTCATCTTGATTACAATGGTTGCAATAGTCACAATAGTCGCAATTGAGCAAACCCATTCAAAATCAAACAACGGACGTCTATCGGTACGTACCCAAGTGCTCAGAACCAAACCACACAAGTTCGATCATAGACGTTCCCAAACACAGTGTACTCAACTGAGTGTACCAAACACATGTACCTATCCAGTAAAACAGATCTCATACAAGTTCTTATTCATAACACTGAATTATACATGTACCTATCCATGTGCCTATCGATAACTAAAGTATACATGTACCTATCCATGTACCTATCCATGTTCCTATTGATAACACTAAACTTTACATGTACCTATCCATGTACCTATTGATAACACTAAACTTTACATGTACCTATCCATGTACCTATCCGTAGCAAGTAGGGCACAGTTTTCACTACTGTTATAATTTCACTTTTCATCAAAAATGTATCTTCAGAATCCTTGTGATATAAGGAATGCGAATATGAAAGTTTTATTCAATTAAGTTTAATAATTTCTTTTGTAAATTTCTTCTACATTTCTCTTTACCGTAACAGTACACAAACACCATGTAAGGTGAACGAAGGTTGAAAACAAAACAAAACAATTAGCGAATCATTCTATCACAGCGACTGCAGACTTGCATGTTTGCATACTTGTGCGATAAAGAAAAAAATGTTAAGCACGTAAAAGTACATTAAGTACTTTTAAGTACATTAGAGTACAAAAAAGAACTATTGAACTTATTTGAATAAAATTTTTTGATAACTTCACGATGTCACTAGTTTTTACTCTGTACTTCACCGATTTTGATGACCAGCAAATCGAAAGGGAGCTCAGAAAATACTCGTTCTCCCCGCACCTGATTCATTATCATACTCACATGTTTTCTTACTGAAAAATTGCGATTTGTAAGTTGAGCGATTTTCACATTTTGAGCTCTGCTTAGCCAATACAATAACGGTTAAGTAACAAATCTGTCGTTGCACATTTTAAAACTAAGAATGTAAGCTCTCGAATGATGTATGGCACGTTGTCGTGCAACACGATTGAAAGGCATGAGAGTTGATTGAATTTTGCGGTATCCATCAATAGACTGCCGAAGATTGACATAATTGCGTCTGTTGAAAAGGCATTCCATGGCCTCTGTCGAGGATAAAGCTTATGTTCGGAGGATGGCCTCATCGGTGGTGAGAAATGCAAAAAGAAATTCTCCAAAATTTTCTACTCAGCAACATTCAGCTCCTCAACGGCTGCGTGTGAATGAAGATACAATGTTCCTTCCTGTGGATAAGGGAAATGCTTGTGCCGTCATGGATAAGGATGACTATCTGCGGAAAATTGGAGGTATTATTAAGGCCGGTCCTTATCAGAAAAATACTCCGGATCCTGGTGCCAAGGTTCGTAAACGTTTACACAAGTCGCTGTCGAAAGTGGTAAACAGTGATGACGTTGAAGTTAGCACCAACTTCAACACCAACTTTTTGAATAGAGTTTGTACAGAATAGAAAACCACATGTACAGGTACTATTAATGACGCGGAGTTTGTACAGACGAAAACTTTTCCAAAATTCGAACTCCTTCACCTTCAAAATTCAAATTTGAATTCGAAAAATTGGTGCAAGTATTGGTGCTACCTAGTTAGCGAGTTTGTACAGCATTCCCATGGAAAAATTCATATGCAAGAACAAAAATCTGAGTTTGCACAGCAACTTCCAGCATCCCTACACGAACAACCGGTAAAAACCGCCAAAAACCGATTTTTTCAAAAAATGAAAAGATTTTCCAGAAAAGTACTTGGTGCTCCATGGAAAATGAGTTTGTACAGTGCTCTCACCGGTGGAATAGTGTTCTACTAATTGAGTCTGAGTTTGAACGCACACTTCTTCGACACTCCAGCACTCCTACGACCGGTAAATACTTGTTATTATACAGTAAGTACAAGAATACTTCCCATTTATGAACATAGTATGATAAGTTTCTCTAAATTGGCCGTCAAAGTAAGCGACATCAAGGTCTGTTTTGCCTCGTCATTTGGGTGATTGCGACATTGTCTGGAGGGTTATTGCGACGAAGTTCGTTTTCATATAGTGTTGCGAATTAAATCCCGATGATCGGTTGGAAAGGTAATATGAAATGACGGTGATGTATTTCGCTCCTGTCCTAATAATAGAGCAACTGATCTGTACAAGAAAATGTACAGGAAATAGGAGGTACAAGAAAAAATAGGTGTAGCCCGAACGCTGCAATAGAGATTTTAACATATGGCAGTGAATCTTGGTCTGTTTGTAATTACAGAATTGATTTCGTTTATTTTTTCGATAGATTTATGTTTATGTGAGATAAAAATTGGTAGAGTGTTTATAGTATGTATATAATATGCGTATTTTGAAGCTGAATGGGCTTACTTTTAAATAGGATACATACATGATCTGCTACAACTGATCTACGTCCAGAAGCAGAATTAGCCTATTTTAGAAATATACGAGCGTATTAGAGAAGAGAATATCAGAATTAGGCCCTAAATATCGTAAAGGTTTCTCGTTCTTTCTTGACGTACGGTAGATCCTTTCGTATGATTGACTTGAAATTGCACCTAGCTGTTGTCAATCGATCGAAATCCATGAACTTGAAACAAGCTTGGATATTGAGCATTACACCCTATTATCGTTTGAGACATCTATGATTTCAAAATTTGTTGATGACGATTTTATTGACACATGAGTGTATCAAAAACTTAAGCTACAAAAATCAAACTTTTGCACGTTGTCGCACCTATCCCGATGGGCCATGTCACATTTACCCCGGACCTGGTTTTCACTACCAAAATCGATCGGGCTTCGTAAACGATGAAGAGGTAGTCGATCGAATCCGCTGTTTCGTGTGGATGAACTTGACATCTTACTGTGATCTAAAAGATCGCCCATATTTAATTCCAGCTTGCTTCTCTTGACAGCAAACAAAATTTGTTGCAGAGTAAAGCAAATATGGCCCACATTTCAAAAAACTTATAAATCGTTCACCAAGTGCCAGGGTAGTATGCAATACTTTTGCGAAATAAAATACCTTAGAGATTAGCTATCGATGTAGGCACATATGGATTCAAACTGAACGGCTTCTTGGCTATGAGTTATTGGTTTTGGCTACAACCTAGTCGCATTTACCTCATGTTGCATTTTCCCAAGCCAGCCTATCGTAATAATAATCCTGCAATATTTTTATACACTGCATGTTCAATATTTTCATCTACAATAAACAATCAAGGTCACTTAACTATCAAATGTAGATTTAAAAATTTGGCGTATGACTGAATGGTCAAAATTCCATCTTTTGTAGCGAAAGTAGTATATAGTGTGACATCCGGCGCGACGCTTCGCTTCGCTTTGCTTCGCTTCGCTTGCGCCGGATGTCACACTTTTGCGGGTTTTTTCAAAAAATCAAAATTTCAAAAATTTCAAAAATTTAGGTAGACTTCAAATTTCACGTGGCCGAAGGCCGAAGGGCGAAAATTTAAGCGTTTTTAAAAATACCCAATTTTTCAAATTTTTCAAAATCTCAAAATTTGAGAATTACAATTTTCACCCTTAAAATCATGACCGTTCCAGGACACCGAAAATCATAAAAGTTGTGAATCTCAAAATTTGAGAATTACAATTTTCTCGCTTAAATCATGACCGTTCCAGGACACCGAAAATCATAAAAGTTGAGAATTTCAAATTCATGAATTTTATCCATCTTTCAGGTTTTTAAAATATAACATGTGACTAATAATATTTCTTTAAAAATGGAAGAAACAAAAGTGGATGAAACAAAAGTGGAAGGAACCGCAAGAATATATCCTTCGTTATCATATGAACGTAGTTCTACTTTAATGGACATTGAAAAAATGAATAAAGAAAAACACAAAGATAGAGTACGCTATATGAAAGATAAGGAATCTCAATTATTATTAAGATTAGAGCATTATAAAAAATTAAGAAAGAGATGATCTAAAGTTAAGAATGTAACACAAGGAATTGGCATATTCTTAACAATAAGTTTAGGTGCTTTAACAATTGTTATATCTTCAGGTGTTTTAGTAATTCCAGTAGTTGCTACAGCTTTAACAGGTACGGGTGTTTTTGCAACTTCACTTGTTACAATGTTAGATAAATCTTTAATAACTAAGAAACGAAAATCATTAAAAACTAAGCATTTACATATTAAAGAAGTTTATGACAAATTACACTACTACTTTCAAAGAGTATGTGATGATAATGTTATTACGTTAGATGAGATTGAAAAATTTGATCAAATAGCTAATGAAGTAAATCAAACCTTTCAATTACAGTCCGAAAAAGTTGATGATAAGAATAAACAGGATGGCAAAATTTCTAGTGATGGTAAAATTTCTAATGAAGAAAATGACAAAATTTTTTTAGAAGAGCTAAAAACTTTAAGCGAAAATTTAAGCAAAACTTTATTAAACAAAACTTTATTAAACAAAACTTAAAACTAGAAAACTTTAAACGAAAAGATGTCAGACAACAAAGCAATAAAAAAATAATTTGTTCAGTAAAATGTTTTTGCTGTATTCCAATGTTACCACAAAAATTCAAATATTATATTTTAAAAATGGATAAAATTAGAGCTGATAATCAAAAAAGAATAAAACAATTAGAAGAGTTAATAAAACAAAGAAATATTATGAAAGAAAATCATTTTCAACATAGAATGATAAAAGCTGGTATTCAATCTGATATGTTTGAAAAAATGCAGCAAACCGAGCAAGTAAAAACTGATTTTGAAAAAACTATGAAACCATTTAAAATTCTTGAAAAAGAACTTACAAATAATGATAAACAAATTGATATAACAGATCCAGAGCACAAAACTATATTAGATGACTATGGATTACTAGAATCAAACATTAATAAGAAATTACCAAAATCTATGCAATTTGAACATTCTATTTCATTTATAGATGGAAAAACAATACCTAGATTTTATCTCGGACAAAAAGAAATATTTCCACAACCTTTTCGAGGTTTAATTTTTTCACCAGATAAATCTCCTTTTAATTTAGATAGAAATTTGGTTAATCTTTTAAGAGGAGCAGATTTAAATAATTATGCTGTAGATGATCTTATAAAATATAAAGCTATGTTAGATAGAGTTGGAGAAGTAAAAACTCTGAGACGTTATAAACAATTAGAAAATTTATTATCAACGGGAGTTAAAGTAGGAAAAGGTTTATCTGAAAAACAGAAAACAGAAACAACCATATTTTTACCAGATGATCCACAAGAATTACTAAATAGATTAAATATTCTAATATCTGCAGTAAAAGAAGGACATAATTCTAGTTTCAATGAAATTCATGCTATATTAAAAAGACTGTTAGAAAAGAAGATTCTAAATGAAGAGGATTATAAAAGTATAACGGGACATCTCTTATGTCTTTAAGGGCTTCGCCCGTAGCTGAAATATGTTGTTTCTAATTTTTTTATAAAAAATATTTATTTAAAATTTTAACTAAAAAATGTGTTCAGCAGATTTAGACAAAATTAATAATCATTTAGAAAATTTGACAGAGATTTTGGGTTCATCAAAATTTAGTACGACGTTAAAAATTATAACAACTACTTCATCACACACTTGTAATTTAGAACCCATTCTACATTTAGAACAAAATAAAAATTATCAAATTGCATTGACTAGTTTCTCCACATTTAACACTATTCAAAATGTTATCAAATATGTGAATGATCAATTTAGATATTCTACTGATAAAGGCAAAACGTGGAAAATACTAACTTTTCTTCCTGGTTCTTACGAAGTTGAATCAATATCAAATGAAATTAAGAGACATTTATGTATACCATTTAAAGATAAGAAAAAATTACATTTTGCAGTTGAACCGGCAGTTAATAAATTTTCTCTTACTTTAGACGAAAATCATCAAGTTGATTTTAATCATGATAGATCATTGTCAAAGCTATTAGGATTTAATAAACAAACCTATAGTCAAGGTTATCATTTAGGTGAGAAGATTCCAAAAATAACTGAAATAAATTCAATTGTTGTACATTGTGACATTATTGAAGGAGGATATATAAATGGTAAATTATCAAATTTAATATTCAGTTTTAAAGCTTTTACTGTACCCATTGGTTATAGATTAAATGTATTTCCCCAAACATTAATATATTTCCCTATTACAAGAAAAACTATTAACAACATTAACATTAGAATCACTGATGAAAAAGGACAAGAAATAAATTTCGGAGGTGAAGAGATTATGATAGATCTTTTGGTTCGAGAGGTATAAACTCCTACGCGAAGCTAGAGAAGTCTAATTTTCTTCTTCTTCTTTAGAAACAAAAAATAAAAATAAAATAAAATTTTTTTATTAAAAAATGAGTGAACTACCCCCATTAAATAAAAAAAACTTAAATTTAATCATCATCCAAATTTATCTAATAAAGTTTTGTCAGTTATTTGCGGAAGATCAGGTTGTGGTAAAACGTATCTATTATTTAAAATTTTAACGACTCCAAATTTTTTGGATTATAACCATCTTATAATCTATACAACAACAGCAGAACAACCCGTCTATCAATTTTTAAAATATGGATTTGAAAATAATCTTAAAAAAACAGCAATTGCTTCATTATTCAAAGAATATGAAAAATCTGAAGATGAAGAAGAAATAAGTTCGTGGTGTGAAGAAGCAGCAAAAAATAGTCAATTAGTTGAAACCAATAAAAATAAGCATATAAAGATAAAATTAATAGATGATAGTGGTAATATGCAAGATCCTAGTAAACTAGATAAAACAATGAAACATTGTGTAATTTTTGATGATTGTGTTAATGATAGCAATCAGTCAGTTCAGAGAAATTATTTCACAAGAGGTAGACATAACAACTGTAGTGTATTTTATTTAACACAAAGTATGTATTCATTAGACGGAAGTGTTATTAGAAAGAATGCAAATATATTTATACTATTTGAAATAAATGCAAGAAACTTAAGTGATTTGTTAAGAGATTTATGCGTAAGAAATAAAGATGAATTTAAACAATCGTGTAACAATGCTTGGTCAAAAGATTATGACTTCATTACAATTAATATTGATAAAAAAATTCATGATAGAGTTATAGAAAATATTTTCGCGGAGTGATCGAATAATTTTTTCTTATAAATTTTTTGTTAATAAAAATAAAAAAAATATGTTGAATGCTTATAAGATAGAGCATGTACCAGTTTTAAAAGATTATCGTCATCCTACAAATCCTGTAAATTCGAAGAAAGAAGTTAGATTTTATTATGATCATAAATACGTAGCGCTCGTTACAGATTATAAAACAAAACATGGTATTAAACCGCGTGTTAAAACAAAAGACTTTCCACTTTGTTTAAGAAGTTTCCGAGTATTTTTGGCGTATAATAATTTATGGTGGTTGGTTAAGAAAGAACATTTAACAACACATGAATTAGAAACATTACATCAATTACATATTCCTGTGTATATGCAAAAACGGAACCGAGGTTCTATGTAAAAATTAATTTTTTCTTTTAAAAAATATGAATCGTGAAATGTCTCTCGGACAAACGTCTAGGATTGATGAATTAATCAAGAAACAAACTGCTGAATTTGATGCGCAAATTAAACATAGTAAACGTAGTAAACGTATTAAAAAACAGAAACGTACTAGGCGTAGTATTAGACGTAATACCAAAAAACAGAAAAGTGGAACAAAAGAAATATTAGAAACTCCTATTACTGATATCTTTTTTGATGATAGAATTAAGGATGAACTTGGTGATGATTTATGTAATCTATTTAATCCAAATGAAATTAAATATGAAAATGTATCTTTTATTAATGTAGTAAATGATATGCGGAAACTTTTAGCAAATGGTAAAATTATTAATTTACTTGTAAAAGTTGTTAAAGATCAGGAAAATATAATTCAAAATTTTTACGTAACCTTCTATAATAAAAAATCATTTGAAACATGGTTTTCGAATCTGGATGAGAAATCCGATGCTAACGAATGGATTTTTACAGGTAATATTAAATATGAAGATTTTGGAATGAAGTTTAATACAAAGATCGCATAGAGGGGCAGGGATTAATATGAAATATAGAATCAAAGAATATTTCGGTGAATATTGTTATATTCCTTCTGAAGATTTTTGTTTTATTAAATGTTATAATGTTTTACGAGGTTTTAATGAAGAACAAGGAGAAATGATGAAAGAAATGTTTAATAATTTTTTATATAAAGAGAAAGCCACATCTAGAACAGGAGTAATGTCAAACTGCAAATTTTCTCAATTCAATAAATATTTTGGAGAATGCGTTCAATATTATAGTCCTGCCAATCGTCATTTAAATCCTAGAGGAATTTGAAACGTTTCATAATTATGTTTATTACAATTATTTTCACGCAGGTTCAACAATTGGTCACTATTGTTTAATTAATAAATCTCATAAATTAAAAGCTATTAGAGAAATTGAAAATAATTTCAAACCCATATATAAAACAGTTACTGATGAAAATCTAACAACGCGTCCATATAAAATCATAACAAAGAAAAAAATTGACTATGGTTCAACATATATTTGGGATCTCGAAACTTTTCCCGATCCTAACTGTTCAACAGCTCATCCTATTCCTTATGCTGTAGGAGCTATTAATTTTAATAAATTTATATGTTATTTACCGAAACAAAGATTGAAAGAATTAGAAACACGTTTGTTAAGTGATATGATTAAAATTAAACGATCAAAAGATGAAGATGAAATTAAAAAAACTTAAAAAACAGATTAATGAGTATAATAATTTAACTGAATTAGAACTTAATAAACTTCAAAATTGTGTGAAAATATTTACGAGAACTGAGGATGATGAATGTTCGATCGGGGGAAACCCAGAGAACGTATGTCCGATCCATCAATTTTTTAAAACTCTTGGAAAATTTAATTATTCTAGAGTAACTTTAATAGCTCACAATTCATCAGGTTTTGATTCCTATTTTCCGATAAAAGCTAATTTTAAATTATCTAAACCGCCTCTTAAAACTTCAAGAGGAATATTGACTTCTTCATTACAAAATCCTCATACAACTGAATGTGTTAGTAGATACATTCAAAAATCTTTTAGATTTAAAAACAATATGAAAAAAGATTCACCTTCAGGTAAATTAGCACTTCAAACTATTATAATGAAATGTAGTTATCAACATGTAAAAACAAGTCTTTCTAAATGGTGTAAGAATTTTAAAATTCCTACGAATGTGTGTAAATTAAATTATGAAATTGGAGACATAACACATGAAAATTATAAAGAAAAAGAAAATGAATGGAGACCATATTTAGTTAACGATATTCTTTCCTTAGCTTTTTGTATCTACAAATGTAATAATGTTATGCGAGATTTAGTTGGTGAAGATATAACTACTAATTTAACATCCTCTGCTTTAACATTTAACGGTTGGATGAAAAGCGTACAAAATGACAATATAAATATTCATTCTCATATATCGATTTATGGGCTAGAAATTATATTAGAAAATCTGTTAAAGGTGGAAGAGTTTCAGCAAATATAAGAAAATACATATCGCCATTTTGTAGCATCTTGTTACCAATATTAAAACAGTATTTACCTGGTCGCTGCGCTGGGGGAACTTTGTCCCTTGGTCGCTACGCTGGTGGGGCTTTGTCCCCTGGAAATAATTTAATAGATTTGATGAAACAGTATCGAGATTTAGGAGATAAAACTGAAATTTGTAAGAAAATTTCAAATCAACTACTTGAACAAAAAAATGAATTTCTAATGGCTTTTGATGCAACATCTTTATATCCATCAGGTATGTATGATGAAAATTCAGAATACCCTAAAGCTGAATCAGCTAGAAAATTTCGTCAAGAAGAAGAGCGGGAAATAGTATATAAATTTAATACTCAAACATTTAGACCTAAAACTGGAATATTCTCTGTTGTGTTTCAATATCCGAATGATATGTTTTTTCAACCAGTTCCTATAAAAGATAAAGTTAAAAATCAAAATAATAATTCTCATGTAAAAGTAATCAGGTTTAGAAAAGGGATATGTTATGATGTATTAACTTCTGTAGACATACAAGAAATTGTTAGATGTGGGGGAAAAATCTTACATATTACTGATGGTATAATTTATGAAAAAAATTATCAAGTTTCACCATTTCGAAATTATATTGAAAAGCTTTTTAATTTGAGAAAAAGATATAAAACAGAAGGAAATACTGTAGGTGATGAGTTAATTAAATTATTGATGAATTCGCTATATGGCAAAACTGTGCAAAAAGATATAACCACTAAATATCATTTATGGAATGAGAATACATTGAGAAAAAATTTCACTCAAGAAGTAAAAGATTATGAAAAATTAAATGATGAACAATATTTAGCGAAAGTAGAAATGGAAGATGATGAATTTCTCAAAACTAATATTGTAAAAGATGGGAAGACGTCATTCATGCCATCACACTTAGGTTCTTTCATTCTTTCTCACTCTAGAAGAATCATGAATAACTTTATTTTAGAAATTAATGGTTTCAAAGAAAAATACATTCATTATACAGATACTGATTCAATATATATTTCCAATGAGATCTTTAATAAATTAGACGCTGCTGGATATGTTAGAGGAGAATTGTTTCAAGGGAAAAATGATTATGGAAATGGTGGAATTATTTTTGCAATGTTTATTGCACCTAAAGTAAAATACTGTATTACTGTAGATGAGCAAGGGAGACTTAGTGAAAAGAAAACATTCAAAGGTTATTCACAAAACAAAGTAAAAGTAGAAGATTTTCTAAAATTATATTCGGGGAAAACATTATCGACTACAGTTAATAAACCATATAAAAGATCTTTAGAAACTGGAATTAGTATTCCTGATAAAAATAATAATACTGAAGAAAAAAAAATTTCTGGTCAAATAAATATTCTTGAACGTCAAGCACCTGATGAAAATGAAATTATGTTACCTTATAACGGAGAAGATATTCAAGCTGAAATATTTCAAACAATCATCTGTGAGAGTAATTTAAGTGATGATGATGACACGTGGGAATAATAATTTTTTTATTACATCTAAAAATTTTATAACATCTAAAAAATTTATAACATCTAAAAATTTTATAACATCTAAAAAATTTATTACATCTAAAAACTTATTACATCTAAAAATTTTATTACATATGAAAATATATTTATCGAATATTTTGGTATTTTCTATTAAGTTTTATCATATTAAGTTTCATCATATAATGTTTTATCAAAAGATAATTTAAATTTATTTTCACTAACTATTGATTCTTCATCATCATCATCAATTGATTCTTCATCATCGTCAAAAATTGCTTCTTCAACATCATAAATTACACTTTTTGGTATAGGATGCCATTCCCTGATAGGATACCATTCCCTGATAGGAATATCTAATTCTAAATTACATTTCTTATCTGATAATAATATAATAGAGAAAAATATTTGTCTTTGATCTCTTTTGGAAAATTTAATAACACCACCATAATCTGAATCACTTTTAGTTTTTATTAAAGATGATAAAATTTTAAATTGATTAGATGTCAATCCTAATTTAAATTTTGTAGACCCGACACATAGTTGTCTAACAGTATCTTCAACTATACCATCATTATTATTTTCAATTGTAAGAAAATGAAATTTAGATAAATTTTTATAATTACTAATATTTTTATAATCTTTTTTACCCTTTACACCTTTTTCAGATGTTTCAGAATCATCATTTATATTATCAGTTTCTTCAATATGATTCAGAGGATTATTATGATCGGGCAAAGCCCTAGAACATTCGGTTCGTTTATTATGATTATGGTCATTGTTAATAGTATAAGGTGTTGTCCACATATAAATTTTCTCTTGTTGAGCTAAACCATTTATATAAGATTTTAATAAATTAATATTTAAGTTGGAATATAATCCTATATACGTATCATCATCATATCTTTGGGGCATTTCTAATGTTTCTTGTTTATAAATTGTGTCTCTATAATAAACTTGACATAATAATTCTTCATTATGTTTTTTACTCTCTATGTGAATGTTATATTGATTTTGTTCATCAACAAATAATCTAATTTTTTCCTTCGAAAAAGATTTTAATTTTTTAACTAATTCTTTAATATTGATATAATTAATAATTTTATTTTCTATCCAATCAGTATTACTAATTGGTAACACTGCTCTAATAAAACCATAAACATTATTATGACCTGTTATAACCATATTTTCTTTATTTAATTCAACATAAGCTACATCATTATATTTGCTTACAATCTCCATAAATTTTATAAACGGGTCTCCTGGAAATAAACAATAGTTAGTTTCTATAGAAGGGAAACCTTTTGTCTGTTCTCTAAATAATTCGGCTTGTAATTGAAATAAAATATTAACATCTATACATGGATTATTATTATTATCAAAACATTTATTTTCAAATCCCCTTGATCTCGTCGAATAAGAAGAACAGGATGATGCGGACGAATATAATTTTTTTAAATTTGCTTTTTCCATTTTTTTATTTTTATTAGAAAAAATTTTACTTTTTTATTGTTTTAAAAATGATGTTACCAAATGTTGGTGGAGGTGCATATATCCCGAATAATCGTGAATTAGAAATAGAGATAAAAAATTATATCATGAAAACTGGAGACGTTTTATCTGGTTCATTGCATCTTTCTATTCTTCCGCAACAAAATACAGAGTTAACAAATAAACAATATGTTGATACACAAATCAATGACTTAAAAGAAAAATATATAAACGATGTTTTGGTTCCACTGATGAATGAATTAAAATTGCTTAAACTTAATGACAAATCATTAAACGAAAAATTATTAAAACTTGATAAAAAGGATAGAGAGCTAGAAGCAGATATAGCAAAACTTTTTAAAAAGATTTCAGAACAATCAAAAATTTTAATATTACTTTCTATAAATTTAAAATCTGCAGTCATTAAAAATAAACATCAGATAAAAATGTTAAAAGAACAATTAGAAGATGAAATAGAAAAACTGCCTGAAAGAATTAAAAAAAAATTAAAGCAGTTACAAACTACATTCCAAAAAAGTGTTGATGAATTAAGTTCTAAAATTACTCAACAAATGAAAAAGATGAATAGAATAATAAATGAAGTAAACTCGCTTAATCAAAGAGTTGATAAAATGAAAACTCTTAAAATCAATTTAGAAAATTAGTTAAAGAAAAATTTACAAGACAACTCTAAAGAAAATAAAGAACAGTTAAATTCTGTTAAAAGACAATTAGATGTTCTTAAAATTAAGTTAAATGCACTTAAAACGGCATTGAAGATGAATCAGGAGAAAATGCAAGTTAATAGAAAAGAAATTAAAGTACATCACACGCTACTTGACGCAATAGATAAAGTTCAACAGTCAATTAATAAAGTTATCTCGAAGTTGTTGTCCATTCACAAACGTAAATCTTAACACGTAGATATTTTTCCCAAAAGTCAAATTTAATCCTAAAAAATGCCTATAATTTATAAACACAATCATAAACATTTTGCTTCAAATCAAAAAATTGCTTATGAACCATCTATGAAATCTGTTTACCATTATGACAGTGTAGAAACAGTCGGAACACAAAAGTTCCTAGGCACCGCAGGTGCCGTCCAAAAAGAAGGGGCTGGCATCTTTTCTGGTATTGGAAGTATCGTTAACTTAATTAAAAATAATAAAGATTTGATTTCATCTGCTGCAAAAGGAGCAGCTGCTATAGGTAGTACAGCTAGTGCAATATCAAATGCTGTTAAGTCTCAAAACGAATTAAAACAACTAGAAGCTATTCGTAAACTTAGGAATGATTCTGAAGAACTAAAAAATTTAAAAAACCTTTCAGAGGAAACAAAAAATAAAATTGCTAACATAGCTGTTGGGGAAACCTTGAGGAGCGGAGCACCGTCTGATAGTAAACATAAGAAGAAATCAGACGTAGCCATAAAACGTTCAATTGAAGAAATAAGAGGAAATGGCGTGAGTAGCAACCTTCGGTTTAACCAGCAAAGCTGTAGCGGAGCTGATCTAGCAAAATTCTAAAATATATTTTTTAGTAAAATTATTTTTTTGTAAAATTTTTTAGTAAAATTATGTTTAGCAAAAATTTTTTCTGTGTGTGAGAAAAAACAAAAAGTCAAATTATTTTTTATAAAAATGTCTTCGCTAATTGAAAATAAATTTAGATTAGACGATCCTCCGTTCGTCAGTTATAATCAAAAAAAGAATGACTATATAAGAGTTGCTATGAATCCCGGATCTTCCAGTAGAGTGAATACTGGAGGTGATTTAATTTTTGAAGTTGATAATCAACAAAGTTATTTATATCTACCTGATTCATTTTTACACTGTGAATATTCTTTATATAGTGATGCCAATTTTACAACACCATTACCAGATACCGATAATATTGCACTAGAGAATAATTTTTTTCCAAGATTATTTACACAAATGCGTTTAGATGTTGCAACTCAAAATATAGAAACAATAAGTGATTCTCCAGGTGTAATTGATTCAATGCTTAGATTTGTAACAATTGGTGAAAATAATAAAAAGTATGAAATCGAAGGTTGGTTTCCTGATACTAATGATGGTATAATTGTTGATGATTTAACTTACGCTGGAACAGATGCCGCAGGAATTGCGAAAGATGTAGAAAATATTGCAAAACATTTAAATAAAACAAATAATGATGCATATAAAGAAAGACGTGAATTTAATAAGAAAAGTAAACAGACAGTTAATTGGTCATTGTCTCCATTATTCGGATATTTAGATTATGATAAAATATCATATCAATTAAAATTTTAATTAATAATTCATCGTACAGCAAATAATGAATTAATCTTTTTTGGTAAGACTGGAAAAAAGCATATTTAAAAATTGATAGACTTGAATGGTGGATTAAGCATATTACTCCTAGTTTAGAGGTTGAAACAGCCATTGCAAAAAGATTAAATACTAACAAACCAATTCCAGTTAATTTTCTAAAGCGTACTGCTAGTTCAGTAACTTTTTCCGAACAAAGATTTAACTGGCATTTTACTAGAACTGCGAATACTCCAAGATATTTATTACTAACTTTTCAAAGAAATAATTCTCCAAGTTTTGATAAGAACAATAATCTCTTCCATATTAATACAATTCGAAGTTTACAAGTTTCATTAAATCAAACCCGATATCCAATTGATCCATTAAGATTCGATGATACCAATAATCAATTTATGGAATGATATGATTCTTATCGAAATCTTTGTATAGAATTTGGAGTTGAACCACAATTAACTCCTGGAGATTGGAGACATTTATATCCTGTTTTCTGTTTCGATTTAAGTTCACAATCTGAAGATATTATCAAGACTGGTTGTGATGTAACAATTAATATTGAAAAGAAAGATTCCACAACTTCATTGATGGCTTATGGTTTATTGCTAGAAGATGCAAAATATTCTATTGAAATTCTTAATGGAAAGATGGCTAGGATAGGTTAAAGCCCAAGACTTCGTCGATTAATTAATTATTTTCATAACTAGAATAGATTAAAATTTTTTGGTAACTTAAAATTTTTTGGTAACTTAAAATTTTTTCATAACTAGAATAGATTAAAAATTCTTAACTTAAAATTTTTCATAACTAGAATAGATTAAAATTTTTGATAACTTAAAATTTTTTTATTAAAAATGTCGCAAGCGAAAAGTAATAATAAAAGTGTTGAATTAAAATTACGTAATATTGTTGACAAAAATACCCCTAAAACTATTACGATTAACAAAAAAAAGTATTACATAAGTAAACCAATGATAGAGAATAATAATAATAATAATAATAAAATCTTTATTTTAAGAGGATAACACTGGTAGCAATAGCTAATTTACAATGGTCCTCTAGCATACAGAAAAACATGATTAGGTAGATAAAAGAGAATGAACCTCAATTAGAAGGTTTTGAAGAAATCACATATATAGTTTCGCTTAAATTTCAAAACACTGTCAGCCTCTCGGACACAACGATTGCAGGAATTATAGAGTTCTGCACCTCGAACCACAAGCGTCATCTTTCTTAGTTTGGTTCTAACTTTGGGAATACACAGGTCTCCTTGTGTTACAGATCGTGTCTTTTTCTCTTGTTTCTTGCGTAAAAACATGCGTTGTGAATAAGTTGGTGCTAACTGATTTAGGGTTTTATACACAAGTAGAGTCTGCTTAAAGTCGACTCGAGTGCTCATGGGCATAATGTGCATTTCTTTGAATAAAGGTTTGGAGCTTTCACGTTTTGGGCGATCAAGCACAACTCTGATTGCAAGCTTTTGGAGTTTCTCAATTCTCGTTATGTGACAGGAAGCACCCCACACCGATAAACAAAAGTCATAGCAAGATTGTATGTAGGCCATGAAGAAGATTCTCCGCACACGAATTGGCAAGAATTGCTTTATCCTTCTCAACAAGGCAACATAGCTGCTCACACGCCGAGCAACATATTGAACGTGCTCATTCCATGTCAGATCTTGGTCGACTATAACTCCAAGGACTTTGTGCTTGTCAGTCAAAGATATTCTTTGGGAGAATGTGGTTATCTCATCCTTACTGAGTCGCCGCCGTTTTTGCTGAGTTGTAATAAGCATGCCCTTTGTCTTCTCCATGTTCAGTGCCATACAGTTGCCCTTACACCAGGACTCCGCCTCATTGACTAGAGTATCAACATTGCCCTTCACATCATCTAGGCATTTTCCGGTGGTAGTAATGGTTGTGTCATCAGCATACATGTCAACGATATTGCTGGCAGATAGATGTAAGGGTAGGTCGTTGACAAAGATGATAAAGAGCAGTGGGCCGATTATAGACCCCTGAGGCACTCCGCTGGGTACTGAGAGCTTGTCTGATAGTCCATTTTGAAGAGACACAACTTGGTACCTGTTTTGCAAGTAGGATTTGAACCAAGTAGATGAAAGCTCTGAGACGTTATAGGCCAAAAGTTTTTCCAACAGAAGCTCATGATTTATCAACTCAAAGGCCTTTTTAAGGTACAACATTATAACTGCATTCAAATCACCATCATCAATGCTCTTCGTCCATTGATCCAACATATTGATTAAAGCTGTTTCACATGAATGACCTTCTCTAAAACCAGATTGGGAGACATGCAACATCGGATGCATATGCAGATATAAATGTTTGTGTACATGCCTTTCGATGATTTTACTTGTTATTGGTAGCATATTATTGGTAGAATATTCAATTACAAGAAGAAAAGAATGGCGGGATTCTCCCATTAATTCCTCTAATAATAGGAGGCATAGCAGCTGCAGGAAGTGTTGCAGGTGGGACAGCTGGTATTGTCCAAGCAGTAAATAAAAATAAATCAGAGAAGGCAGCATTAGAAGAACAAAAACGACATAATAGAGAGTTAGAGAAAGTTGCTAGGGGTGACGGAATAGTAGATAATTTTATTAGTAAATTAAAATTAGTTGATGAAGGAAAACGAGTTCTTAAAAATATTCTCCACAATGTTTATGATTTAATTGAAATTAAAGAAACTAAAGATGGTTCTGGAATATATCTAAGTCCTAGTATGATTCGGTAATAACCTCAGGACCTTTGGCCCGATCGGCTAAAGCCTCTGAACAAAGTTCTATTAGGTAAAACATTTATTTTATCTTTTAAATTTTTTTTATCTTTTAAAATGAATTCTACAAATTCCGAAAATTTAATTAAATTAAAAATTGCTAATTTAGATTTATTAAATTATCTATTAAACAAAAATAAAAACTCAAATTGTCAGCATATTGGAGGTGACATACAAAAAACATTAGAAAACTTTCCTGGATTTATTTGGAGTAAATATTCGAAAGAAAAACATCTTCCTGGTCATTCATATACCGGTCCAGGAACTCGATTAGATATAAGACTAGATGAGAATAATAATCCGAAACCAGGTGAAGAACCGATAAATAGAGTAGATGCCGCCGCTTACAGGCATGATTTAGCTTATCGAAATCATGATCTAAGTTCTCGTCATGCAGCTGATAAGAAGATGATTCAAGAATTAGATAGTATTGAAAATCCTACATTTAGAGAAATAATTTAAAGAATGTTTGTTAAGAAAGCTTTACAAGCTAAAATATTATTCGGCCAGGGTTTAAATGAATCGACAGCAAAGCTGTCTGAGAGCAACGCTCGAACCTACGCGTCTGAAATGTCGAATGACCTAGGACGCTATGCGTCTGAAATTCATAAAGAATACAGAAAGTCGAAATATCTATTGAAAGTAAAAGTATTTAATAAAGATGATATTTGGAGTGCTGATCTTATTCATATGCCGAATGAAAAAGATTATAAATACGCATTGACCGTTATAGATTTATATACACGATACGCTTGGGTAAAGCCTTTAAAAAATAAAAGTGGTCTATCAGTTAAATATGCGTTTGAAGAAATCTTTAAAGAAAGTAAGAGAAAGCCAAAAAAATTGTTTGTTGATAAAGGGTCGGAATTTTATAACAGAAACGTTCAGCCACTATTTGAAACTGTTTATTCAACTGAAAATGCAGGGAAGGCCGTAGTGATAGAAAGATTCAATCGGACGTTAAAAAATAAATTATTCAAGAAATTTACTGAGCAAAGAAATCAGAAATGGTTGAAGATATTACCAGGAATTGTAGAAGAGTACAATAATAAAGTTCATTCTGGTATTGAAGAAACTCCAAAGAATGCTTCTGACGACCCTGATTTAATCCGAAAGAAAATTTTCGAGAATAATTATTCGAATGAGAGTAATCCGAATATGCAGAAACTTAAGCCGAAATTTAAAATTGGTGATAGAGTTAGAATATTTAAATATAAGAATAAATTTGAAAAAGGCTTTGTTGGCTATTGGACTAAAGAAATATTTGAAGTTTTCAAAATAAATCAAACTTGTCCGATTACTTATGAAATCAAAGATTTAGATGATGAAAATATCAGAGGCCGATTTTATCAAAATGAATTATAACTAAGTGAATTTTAATTATCATTATCATTATTATTGGAACTAACGTTTCGGGAATGAAATTCCCTTTTTAGGCGTAGCCATAGAACCTACGGTTCGTTCAATTCTAACATAATATCTAGAAATGGTACTCCTTCCTGTAATTTAAATAAAACATAAAGACATAATTGACCGCAATATGTAGTTCCTGGTTTTTGAATTTGAAATGTATTATAAATTCCATTGCCAAGTAATTTTTTGACTTCGTTTGTAGGTGGAAGTCCGTATGAGTCGAACCAATAGTTCTCAGCCTCCGGGCGGTCAAAATAATAATTATCTCCGTTTTTACTAAAAATACCTGCAGACCAATGTACGCCTTTTTGGTCTGAAGTGTGAAGATTCGTTATGAAATTTACAGTTTGAGCTTTGTTCCGGGAACTGAAGGTTCCTGTTGGCCTATTTTTGATCAATTGTAATTCGACTCTCATTAGGACATGAAAATTCTTTATTCCCAATTGATGTGCGATTTTCTTTAGATCAAAATTCGTTGTTGTCTGTGTTCCATATAATTTAAAAAACTCCTTTATGTTGCTCATTTTATAATGAAAAAAAATTTCTTATAGCGACCCCTAGAAGACAGAAGGGAGGGGGTATTGATTTAAAACTGTTCTCTAATGATGTCTTTCCTTACTACTTAGTCAGAAGGGAGGGGGTATTGATTTAAAACTGTTCTCTAATGTTGTCTTTCCTTACTACTTAGTCAGAAGGGAGGGGGTATTGATTTAAAACTGTTCCACAATGATGACTTTCCTTGCTACTTAGTAAGAAGGGAGAGGGTATTGATTTAAAAATGTTCTCTAATGATGTCTTTCCTTACTACTTATTCGATTTTGAAATGATTTAATTTAATCTAAATTAAAAACGTTACATTGTTCCATTTTATTCTTATGAACTCTTGTTAAGAGGATATTGATTGTTTTATCTGTATTAAGACATTAGCAACATCTGTTACCAAATTTCTCAACATGAACAGCTGCTACCAGTTTAAGCTATTCAGTATGAGAGAATTCTTTATGACCCGCATAACTCATAACTTTTCACTTGAACAGCTGCTGCCATTATTCCACGTATTACTGCGTGCATTCATTCTGTGAGCGTTCTACGAGAGTGTGTCTGCTTACGAATCATCTGTGACCTTTATCTATTTTGGTCAATTTCATCAGCGACTTTCAACAATTTCATTTTTATCATAATTAATTCACTACGTTTTAACGAAAATGGCACGTTCAAGCATCGCCTTTGCCGATTTGAAAAGAAAAATTTCAGACACTATTGTGAACGAAGATCAACGGGAGAAGTGTATTGAGATGCTAACAGAATTTCAGGAGAAATATCTTAAACCAAGGGAAAAAGAAGACATCCACGCATCAAAAACATTCAGAGAATTTTTAGTGATAAATCGATTTGAAGACACATTGCAAGATAACGCCATCAATATCAGTTCAAACTATAATTTTGAAGAAGAAATTCAAAGAGACATCTTGGCATCAGAGCTAACTAATTATTTAGCACATTTAAGAAGAGAAGAAGACATTTCGGTGAACAATACTGTGAAGTTATCGTTGTTAAAAGGAAGAGCTTTGACTGCAATCCGGGGAAGTGGCCATGTTTGTAAACAATTAGGTTATTCGAGAGGCTATAGCATCTTTTTAAGAAAATTTTATAAACTATATTTACGATTTCCGTTTATTAAGAACTCGACGGAATCTATATCATTTTTCAAAAGGAACTTCGCTATTATTGACTCGTATCTTCGCCATGGGAGACACCGCCCAACCCTTGATCAAATTTTAAACTCAATCAATTGAAACGGTAAGCTACTCCCAATAGATAATAGTACTATGACCCTTCCCTTATTTCAATTTACGAGAAACAATTGTATCATGGCATAATACATTTTCTAGTCAACATATTTTATTCGTTGTAAACCATGCTACTTGTCCTCAATGGTTTTATAGTACTATGACCCTTCCCTTATTTCAATTTACGAGAAACAATTGTATCATGGCATAATACATTTTCTAGTCAACATATTTTATTCGTTGTAAACCATGCTACTTGTCCTCATTGGTTTTATAGTTCTATGAGCCTTACTTTATTTTACTCATACAGAAACAATTGTATCATGTCATAACACATTTTCTAGTCAACATATTTTATTCGTTGTAAACCATGCTACTTGTCCTCATTGGTTTTATAGTTCTATGAGCCTTACCTTATTTTACTCATACAGAAACAATTGTATCATGGCATAATACATTTTCTAGTCAACATATTTTATTCGTTGTAAACCATGCTACTTGTACATAGTACTTGTCTGTGATGTGAATAAAATATTTCAAAGATGGAAATGTGTTTTCATTTTGTATCGAGTTAAAGCAGTAGCAACTACTGGAATTGTAAGAACGCCAGATGAAATGACAATTGTTAAAGCATTAGACCATCTCTTTCTTAATTTTTTATAATGCTCTAATCTTAATAATAATTGAGATTCCTTATCTTTCATATAGCGCACTCTATCTTTGTGTTTTTCTTTATTCATTTTTTCAATGTCCATTAAAGTAGAACTACGTTCATATGATAACGAAGGATATATTCTTGCGGTTCCTTCCACTTTTGTTTCATCCACTTTTGTTTCTTCCATTTTTAAAGAAATATTATTAGTCACATGTTATATTTTAAAAACCTGAAAGAGGGATAAAATTCATGAATTTGAAATTCTCAACTTTTATGATTTTCGGTGTCCTGGAACGGTCATGATTTAAGCGAGAAAATTGTAATTCTCAAATTTTGAGATTCACAACTTTTATGATTTTCGGTGTCCTGGAACGGTCATGATTTAAGCGAGAAAATTGTAATTCTCAAATTTGAGATTTTGAAAAATTTGAAAATTGGGTATTTTTAAAAACGCCCAAATTTATGAATTTAGGTCTTCATAACCTGAAAAATGACCAAAATTCATGAATTTAGACCATTTAAAAAGTACCATTTTTTGAAAAATCGGTATCTTTAAAAACGACTAAATTCATGTATTTAGGTCTTAAAAACCTGAAAAAGGGTTCAAATTCATGAATTTATGTCGTTTTTAAAGATACCATTTTTTGAATTTTATGGTGTCCTGGAACGGTCTTTTGCCCATTACTAGCGACTTGCGTGTATTTGTATTTCAACATCTATGCGCGGCTGTTTATGTTTAAATGGTACATAGAATTACAAACTTTCACATAGGAAAATGAAGTAATATGCAAGTTTGCTGGGTTTACATTCATTTATACAGCATCATTTAATTAGTATTAATAGTTAAATACTTTTTAGCAGTGTATTACTGTGTCAGGTAAAACATCTTTATTTCTCGGTAAAGTTACACAATAGATATGAAAATTGTTCAACATGATCTATTGATTCAATATGCTGATAATTCCGATTTCTAAGACTTTGAAATCTTTACCAAAATTGCACGTGTGCTTTAAAAGATAATACCCGCTATGCGCCTAAAATATTTACGTAAGTTAATCGATTAAAAGTTGAATCCTGGGTTGGTTCTGGTTGGTTCGAAAATTAAAAAAACAACAATGATACGAAGACCTGATACTTATTTGAACAACGACAATTTACTCGCAAATACAGTTAGAGATCGCTTTAAATGTTCCCCAAGACGTGGTCAGGCATATCTTCTTCTTGTATTTGTCATCCTCCTCCTCATCAGGAAATAATTCAGTGGTCCTCTTTATAACTACCTTTTTCCCCTCGGTAATCTCGACAGAAGAAGTCGCTTTCCTCTTGGCACAGTTGTTGAAATCTTCTTTTTTCAGTCACAGAGAGCTCTCGATACGGCAAAAGACCTGAATCACTGCTGTGTCCAGTTTCCTTCTTGACGTCCTCCTCCTTTGTCCCTCCTTGGAATAGCCAGGAAATCTTCGTTCGCCTCAACGAATGATTGGTGTAGAAACCTTCAATATTGGCATCAGCAAACAAACTTTTTATATACTCTCCCAACTTGTTTTCTCCTACGGCTTGATCTTTGAACCATTTTTCTGATGTGGGATTTTCTAACGGCTGAAGATAAAAGTGATAAACATTCTTTCCTGTTTTTGGTCGATGACTAATGTACAAGTTGTAAATTTTTACGATGTTTCTTGGACTGTCACTTTCAAATCGGTCAACACATTTGGCCTCGATGACACCGTCTCGTAAACCGCCACTTCTAGTTTTGGTGCAGTCTTCAGTATATCGTAAAAACATTTTACTGGAATCCGGGTCACTGAGGAGCTGGATTTGAGAATTTTCTCCAAACCGCAATTGACGATGTTCCTTTCTGGCTCTGAGTCCGAAATGTAAGCCAATTAAATAAATCAATGTCCTTAGCAGCTTTCGAGGAGATTCTGTTCCCAAATGATTGTCTGTCCAAAGCCTCTCTTCAGTATCCTTAGAAATGCAGCTTGCTTTTTTCTTATATAGGCCGATTCCTTCCCTTGTTGCACTCTTCATGCAAGCATCTAGAGCTTGAATTCCCTCAGTGAACTCAGCGTCTTTGAAAAAGTTCCATTCACGTTTAAGCTCATGGTGAAAATAGTGGAATAAAGAAGAAATCCATTGTCTTAGACTCTCACCGGAAAACTTTGAGCCGTCCTTTTTCCTAATGTCATTAATGAAAAGGGGCAGAAGGAAAGCGACATTGCCTTTTGACATCTCTTCAATGGAGTTCAATACCATAAGTTCTGTTGAATTAATTTGTAAAATATGCTGATTTCTAGCATCGTTGTATTCTCTAAACTTTTTGTAAGCCCAATTTTCTTTATAAACAGTTGCATGAGGCATCATTTCCTTTATTTTTCTATCCATATCTTCTGGTGTAGAAAACTGTTGAAGTGGTGCTGAATCAGTCATTCTTGAACGAGATTGTTATGATTACTGATACTGTCCACGTATCATGGCTTAAAATTTGAAATCCAAACACTGCAAGGTACAGATAGTAGCATAGCAAGCTGCAAAATGTAAAACTTGCTGGGCTGCATAGATAAAACCATGGAATTCTAATATATCTAGAAATCCATGGACAAAAATGAACTGGATCGCTTTACATGTGGATGTCCATGTGTGTCTCAGGTCATGCTCAGGTCTATAGCCTTCATAGATTTCTTGCAATGTTTTCTTCAATATCCACAATTCACAGACATTTAGAAGTCTATGCACAATTATGCATAGAACAGCATTTTCACAGATTCTACATAGATTTCTAGAAAGTATTTAACAAATATCCAAACAATATCCATTTAACAAACAATTATCCATCGTGAATGCACAGTAAGCCATGTATTAACTATTAGTAATTGAACAGTAAATTAATCATTAAGATCTAATTGTTCAAATATTTGACGATGAACAAATCAACAAAAATGAGATTAACACTGAATATAGCCCTTAAGTTTTATATGTCAACATTTTATGGCTACTGAACTGAGAGCCTAACTAGTCCGCTTGACTGTGATACAATTTTTGATGCATCCGGTGATTATCATCATCAGTTATGGTTCATTTTACTAATACCTTAAATTCACATATGTAGACAAACCTTTTTCCTTTTGTATTCTACGGATTCCATTGCTTCGTCCCATCAGCTGGACTATGGGCAAGCATATGCAGTTACTACATTTATTATACCTTCGATTGTTTTCCAGATATTAGTGATAAATTGCAAGCAACACTTCCCTGTGAAAAAAACGTTGCCGGGCCAGCAGCGTCGCGTCGACATTGGGTCGACACAGTTATGGTTCCTGATTCGTCGATGTCGGGCCAATGACGTTGCATCGACATAGCGCCATCAAACTGTCGCCCTAAATCCCATTAATATGCCAACGACAAATCCTGGATGAAAACCTGCCCTTGCAGCATTGAGACAACTCAATAATATCCATGTTATAATAATTGTATTTTACTATATATAGTTAATAAATACATAATATATAAATACTAACATCAGGTATAATAATTATTACGGATGCATTCAAGTAGCGTTCTTTTAAATTCCATCAGAGGACGAGAGAGTAATGGTCTCGAACTTTCAATGCACTCAGACGAGCACTAATTTCCGTGATACTTTACAACCAATGAGAAATAATGGAAATGCCGATCGAACCTCAAGCAAGTGTAATTTTGAGTCCGGTGGATGTATCAAAGCATCCATCAGGATTCAAAGCTACCGAATTTAAGGTTTTGAACAGTACTTAAAAATGAAAGAATAAATGAAATTCATATTATACATGTAAAGTGAATTGCTTTCATTAAAAATACTGTACTTAAGGGTCTGTTCACTGTTCAATTGCGTCATACCACAATTGTATGCATATAATTTTAACAATCAAACAATAGCAATTTATGATATTCACTTCTCATACATGTAACGTGTAATTCGTGTATTCTACTGTAATTTTAGTAAAGTATTTTTAGAAACACTGATTTTCCGCTATATCCTAATGCTCTATTCAATGTAATTTTTCATTTATTTTGATAGCTTCAATGATTCTAATAGAATTCTGAGTTATTTTTACCTTGATATTCAACTTCAAAGCAGTTGTGTATTCTATTGCTACATGCAGTACATCTACTTAAGTGAGTGCTTACTGCCGTGTTACCTTTTATGTATTCACTTATTCGTTGGTAAAATCGTCTTTTTGCCTATTGGGCATCAGGATCAACCTGACATGTGAATTGATACAAAAGACATGATTTCAACAACTTTGGTGTTTCATCCTTTAGATTTAAGTGTACTGACTTTTGGAGTTTGAAAGACGACATTTACGTTCAAATCCAACATTCGAAAAAGTTTTTTATATTTTACGTCTTTATTTGATCGATGTAGTTTGCAAATGCAGAAATCGGAGAAAACATTTCTGTCTATCTATTGTACCTATCTTCCGAAGTATTTTAGCATTTATCGCTAAAATTTATTATTTAAGAGATTTCTTAACATACTGTACACAAATTCTAGTAATTCAATTACATACTCTGTTACATAATTCCGGTATGTATAGATGCATAGGTATGTATAGATGGACAGAAATTTTTTTCCGATTACCACATTTGCGAGCTATAGCGAATACACGAATTACACGTTACATGTATGAAAAGTGAATATCATAAATTGTAGTTGTCTGATTTTTAAAGTTACGCAGATCTAATTGTAGTATGACGCAAGTGACCGTGAACAGGTCCTTAAAAACTCACATTATAATTTCCATGTTTTCCAATCCTCCTTCGGAGATTCACCTTGTTTTATTCGATTATTCGACTGCAGCGGTATGTAGGTCTAATATTTGATCACATTTTGAAATCACTTCAAATGACTTTTCGGCAATAATATCAATCACATCAACTTAATGGTTTTCAGCGAAGATGGAGAGACTGTAGGTCGATGAGTCGGAAAGATGTGAATCAAAACGTGTAGCGATGAAGATGGAGAACTATTTCCAAAATGAAAAAAGCGCCGGTATAATACGAAAATTGGTTGTGAACGTCGAAATACGACAGAATCCTCTAAATCTCCAAAACACGAATGAATAACTGGAGGTGTTGTTAAAAGCTTTGAAAATTCATGCTTAAGACCGTTGAACGATGTAGCTACATGTATTAACGCTGGTGCTGAGCTGACTGATGAAAGTGAAAACACGCACGATAGACCGGGAGCAAATGAATGACGCCTGGATGCAGTATACAGTTTCTCTCCGCTCCCATCCTCTGTTATGTGACTCATTGAATGAAGGCCGGTTGTATCATTAGTTTGGCAGGCGATTGACGAAGTTATTTACTCTAGTGGAGAGGTGTGTGAACACAGATGTTCTTACGTAATCTTCACAGATTCTTACGTAATTGTGACTGATGTACAGACCTTAGTCTTTCAATTAGGAGAGGGAGAGAAAAAATTTTACCATCACCTTGCCATCTGTCAGCCGGCAGTGACGTCCACCATCGACACTCACCCAACGCGACGGCAATCGGCCATTAATGGACCGATGCATTTTTTTACACAGGGTTACTATCAAGATTGTTGTTTTTTACCGTGACTTTTCAAGAGCATTTGTAATTGTTTTGACTACAGTTTGTTGACACAACTCAGTACAGGCATTTTCAGGGATGTTTCTCTTTCCTATACCTTGTGGTTGTTTTTCTACATGCGTTTCGGATTGTCCGATCATTATCGTAGATATATCGCCTAATATATCATAGATATTCGGCCTTCATTGCATAAATGTCGCAAGTCATTTTTATCTTATCTGACCTTTCTATGCTGTGCTTCCCACTGTAATAGATCATGCAAAAATTGAGAAATGGATATTCATCTATCGTCTTTCACCCATGTCAGCATCTGGATTTGGTGAAGACATTCATTTTTGGAGTACCGCCTACATAAAGCTTTCCACCCGCACCCTTTATGACGAACATGGCCTTTATCCAGAGTTTTATGTACCATTCTCAGTATGTGTCATATTTTGATGCACAAAAACATTTCTTGAAACAATATACTGTTTTAATTGACGCTTCATTAGTGGAGATTAGCGAGTCAACTGACAGTTGAATTTTGAAAAAAACATCCCATCGTCATTTTAGTTAATTTATAATAACAAGTATACCGGTCGTAGGAGTGCTGGAGTGTCGGAGAAGTGTGTGTTCAAACTCAGACTCGATTAGCAGACCACTATTCCACCGGTAAGAGCACTGTACAAACTCATTTTCCATGTAGCACCAATTGATTTGTTCATAATGGGTAGTATTCCTGCACTTACTGCATAATAACCGGTATTTGCCGGTCGTAGGAGTGCTGGAGTGTCGGAGAAGTGTGTGTTCAAACTCAGACTCGATTAGTATAACACTATTCCACCGGTGAGAGCACTGTACAAACTCATTTTCCATGGAGCATCAAGTACTTTTCTGGAAAATCTTTTCATTTTTTGAAAAAATCGGTTTTTGGCGGTTTTTACCGGTTGTTCGTGTAGGGATGCTGGAAGTTGCTGTGCAAACTCAGATTTTTGTTCTTGCATATGAATTTTTCCATGGGAATGCTGTACAAACTCGCTAACTAGGTAGCACCAATACTTGCACCAATTTTTCGAATTCAAATTTGAATTTTGAAGGTGAAGGAGTTCGAATTTTGGAAAAGTTTTCGTCTGTACAAACTCCGCGTCATTAATAGTACCTGTACATGTGGTTTTCTATTCTGTACAAACTCTATTCAAAAAGTTGGTGTTGAAGTTGGTGCTAACTTCAAGGACATTGAACAGTGGTTGGATCGTCACGAGCTACTGAAATTGTGTCCATTACCAGACTCCCCATTTTTTCGGACTGCCTAAGGTTCTTAAGTCCGATCATCAGCATGAAAGATAGTGGTTTGTCTCCAACGTCAAGGATGCTGGCTGATATATTGTAACCGTATGTATACCTAAGTGACTCGCATGTAAATCACTCTTATGATGCCGTTTCTGTCCCATCTTCGTCTGCTTGGAGCAAAGGTGAATTTGTGTCTCAGGATGTTGAGTCCCTCTTCACATGGATTCCAATTCGTGAGACGCTCGTTGATGTACATTCAAACAGAAGGTGCTACAATGGGAAGTAGCCTTGGTGCTGTGGCTGCCAACTTGTACATGGTGAATTTTGAGACTGTTGCCATGAAATTAGCAATTGAACGCGGTATTCCTGTGCCATCTTTGTGGTTGAGATGGTTGAGGTATGTCGATGACATTTTGTTTTTTTGGACTGACCCTTGCGAAGACCTGATGAACTTTTTACACTTGTTGAATTCCATGCGACCAAAAATTAAATTTACCATGGAAATGGAGTTACAAGAGACTTTTTGCCAAAGTGAGAAGATAGACCTCTTCGGATACAATTAGTTTATCAAAAATGATAGACGTTTCGCTATTACAGCTTTCTCAATGCCAGTGAAACACAGAATGAGTGCAAGCATTCACAAGATTGATCTCCACGGGGTGAACAAGATTCGACAGACTGAAGTCAACACGGACACTGAAGTCAATAGATAAGGTCAATACAACCCAGTATGTCACGCAAGCAGGTAGGTAATATATGGAAAGTTTACAACACACTGAAAACGAGCAAAAGTGAGGAGTAGACATATGAAGAAGAAAACAAAATTGAAAACATTGAAAAAATTATTTCGAGGAAGAACAAGAAAATAAAAAATCAGGTAAATGATAGAAGCATAAAGTACAACATAATTTACAATTCAAAAGCATTTTTCCTCCCATTACATAAAAGCAGGAGAGGTTGCATGCATGTGAATCGTGCATTACAGAGGAACGGCTACAGCAAAAAGGAAATTGCAAATTAACTGGCAAGTTCGTTCAAGCAGCGGTGAGTCTTCCTCTAAACGCATGCCACTTCCATGTTTTCCACAGAGCGTGTGGCTGGATTATTGTCTGAAGTCGGTGTCAAGGTGACGATGAGGCCGAAAGCAACAATTCGATCCACATTGGTCCGGAAACGCCCGGTTCCTCCAAAAGCCCTTGGGGTTAGTTTACAATGTTAAGTGCAGAAATATGAAATATGGAAATATGTCTGCGAGAGTGGAAGGAAATTGGAAGAAAGAAGAAAAGAACATGCACGCGCAATTCGTGAGTTAGATGTAGACCGATCAGAAATAGCTAAGCATGTGGCAGAAAGCGGACATTTGATTGACTTCTACAATGCAACTGTCATTGACCGCGACTGGTCTTGGAAAGGGCGAGTCTTGAAGGAGGCCTATTGGATCTAGAAGTGCAACAGCAGCAACAAGGTGAAGCATGACATAGACTCTTCTTGGTAATCTAGTTGTTTCTTTCCTCTCTTGGTACGGTTTTCTAACGTTTTGACTTGCTGAATTAACTTTGTTAGTAGCATATTTTATCTGAATTTTATGACATTTTCATGTACGCCGATGTTTGATGTTCTGTCATGACCGGCATGAGACGTGTTCAAATGCATGTATGTAAGTCAGTCTTCTGACGGGGCGCGGTGCGCCTTGAAAGCGCTTAAGAATAAAGCCATTTTAACTGACATCAAATTGATTGATCAATGATTTTTCACCTCTACACAAATATGATAAGCTACGATTGCCATTTATTTGAAACTACACTATGTATACATGTATACATGTATAGTATGTATACTAGCACGTATACATGTAGACCGTTTGGGGGTACTCACGGATACGGACCAGGGATTGACAAAACAAAACTTGCTTACAATTCAATTGCTCTTTCTAATCAATTAATTGAATTACTGCGCAATCAGTTAATTGAAATTGGAAATTCTGAACCATGGATGTTCTGAGCAATCAGTTAATTGAAATTGGAAATTCTGAACCATGGATGTTCTGAGAAACCAATTAATTGAAATCAGAATTTCTGAAATATGGATGTTCTGAGCAATCAATTGATTTAAATTAGAATTTCTGAGCAAACGTTAATTGTTGATAATCCCTGTAGGTAGGATGATGTGTGTTATGACGTGACTGACGTCATCATTCTATTGTGACTGGATCTGATCTGAGCGGTATTTGTTCGCTAGTCTGCGACTGCTGTAAAGTGTAGTTTCACAACAATACATGGTGACTTATGAGACAGTTGGTCGTTCTTCATAATGTGAATTGCTGAAGTTTTTGATGATAATTGTATGACATTGATGCTACATATATACATGTACACGTATGTCACGTTTCGTTCAGGACCTCTCAATAAGTAGGAGTTAATAATTAGACGAGAGGGATGCTGGCGTACGTTATTAATTTTGAATACATAAACTGATCTGCTGTGATATGCCGTTTATATTAACTCTTCACATTTTCCGTGCAAAACTGAGATGGTACATTACTTTATATTATGATATCCTCTCCTTCCAGACAATTTCACCTCGTGTCTCATCATTATAATGACTACTTAATCTCACCTCCACTTAATTGCCATTCTGTAAATATCTCAATTCGCTTTGTCATCAGTCATCTCATTCATTTTTATCTTCGTTGTATTTTTTCTTCGTTGTTGTTTTTCAATTGAAAATAAACGTGTCTGATATTCTGATTATTTCCCTGAATTCAAATGGATGATATGTGTGATCATTCTTAGCTTTAGACAGTTACTCTTACAATTTGTATTTTGAATTTTAAGACAGCAATTTTCTCCTATAAATATAGGCTACTGAAATCAAACTTACATGGTAAAATCCAACATATTGCGGTAAGAATAGCCTTGGTCCAGTTTTGAATGACAATTGCACTATCATTTCTCCACAGTTTTATTGAGCAATAGACTTCGATTACTATTGTCCAAAAGAAGGTCACCATAGAAGACCAGGTGGTCACGAAACTTTGTGTTGTGCAAGCAACTGTTGAAGTACAAGAAACATCCCCAGAGATGTTATGGGTAGTGTTTACAGAATTCAAAGATAAAGAAATTTCACGTGATACACCAAAAAGGTTGCCACCTGCAGTCATCATATCGGCCATTGTCAAAAAAAGAAACATGAATTGGAATTCTTCCAGATCTATTTTTCGTTGAGCTGTAAATATTATCAAACAAAATCCACAAATTAATGAAATACAACATGAAAAACCCGTGAAATAGAGAGAAAGTTCAGACTGGACGGATATATCGTTATTCATTTCAACTAATAGATCATGTGGTGAGCAATTGCCTAACTTGCATCACAATCAGCTGAGTGACAGGTGAGTCAGTCTGATGCAAAGTAGCTTAATGAAAAAGTCACACTATTATAAATGTAGATTATCTGACGTGAAAATTGGCTTATCTATGTACCTGACCTTCATCGATAAAAGATAATGTATGCAGACAACTTGCATGTTTTAAAAGCTTCATGTTCTTATGCTGCGAAGACAGATTAGCATGAGATGCATCTTTTATCTATTTGATCGAGGCTCTCCGACAGTTTGAATTTATTGAACTCTGAATTTATGACACTTCGCTGACATTGCAGAATGGCAGTTGAACGAGGGTCATGAAATATTGAATGATCCTATCGAACATTAAACTATGCACTGTTGTTCAGTGAACGTTTCATAAATCTCAAAATATTAAGTAGAACACAATCTTGTTTGTCTCATACACGCTATTTTGTTTTCAAATGCATTGAGTGATAGAAACACACGCTCTAGATACATTGATATACGCTTATTTTCAGATGTATTGATTAACAGCATATCCCGGCTAACAAAGTACGTATCTGCTACGTAGCGGGGGAGTAGCAGAAATGCGTAGCAGAAACCAATTAAAATGGCGGCATAGGCCACGTGCCTGCTACGTAGCATGGTGCTACTTGTTGCTACCAATTGAAACGTTGCCGCTACTGAATTGACATTATAATGCAACCTACCGCTACGCTGAAGCACTAATTGCTACCGGTATGCTACGTAGCAGAACCTTGTGCTACTCTAGCTACGTATCTGCTACCGGATGCCACGTACTGCTACGGCGACGCTACGTAGTTGCTACTAATCACCACCAACTGCTACACTGGCGCTACGCTACATTTTATCAGTCCTTATTGGCGAAAGTGCACCTCAATCAATACACAGTCCAAATTACCCACAGCCACTATGTAACTATGAAAATCAGAATGCGATATTCCGGAATAGCAAAAAACAAACCATCACACAAACGATTTTATTCGAACACATATGCGCACATTATCAAATGTCTTTACTCAGGCACTTGATCGTCTTCCACGTCACCCACTACGTCCGGCAGCTCAACCCTGCTCCGAGAAAGTCTTCTAGGGGCTTGTTATAGCCAGTTTCCCACAAGGACCTTGATCCTGGCATTTCCATTTTTGTAATGGAGTTTTCTCATTGCCTCTGAAAAAGGATGATCAATTCTTAATAAGGGTACTCAAAGTCATTTGAGATTATAACAAAATAAAAGTTAGTCTGATAGACAGTTAGACACCACTTAGTTTGGAATGCGTGCAATTATACTAGAAAAAAGAATTTTCCTGTCTACTGATGCTACAAAGTTGGGTCAAGTAGCAAAATGCACTCTCTGATGAGATGTAACGTTTCAAGCTCATTGGTAAGCTTAGAATATCGACTTTGCTAATTTTAGCAGTTCTAACCACTTTGCAAGTTTTCAGTATAAGTAGTAGCTGCTTTGCACAATGCAATTCGGCGGACATTTAATGTGCGCTTTTTTGAATTTCTAAATTTAGTGCCTCCCACATTCATCGAAATCATAATAACCTCGACTTCGACTACGCAGATTTTCATCGAGGTCGGACAGAACAGTAGTCAGATAATTATAGAAACATTTTGCTATTCATAATTTTTTATTTCCTCCTTGTTATTCATACTTATTTGCTCCTTTGTGCCTATTTCTCGGACATTTTTGGACATGATTATGATTATAGCAAATACTATGTAAAGATGCAAATAGTCCATCCGCCAGGACGGGCTTTTGCATGGGACGAGACCGAAGATGAGACTTTCAACGAATGTTCTAAACCCTATGACTGCTACGAAAATGCGCGCCTGCCGAGTTCTAACGTGTTCCCCTGATATGCAGACAAGTTCAAAGAAAAAGGACATGCTAATTGAAGGAAAATCGAAGTTTTCGACCGAAATGTCGGTTTGGTGTGTTTGCCCTGACTATGCGAGATGTATTAACTTAAGCGCTATAGGCCTAGTTTGTGGCATGATATATCTTCAGGTCATGAAGTCATTCATCTACTTTTTCTACCAAAACCAAACAAATTTGGATTCAACAAGCATCTTAGGAAGGTAAACATGAAATTTTGATCAAATTTCAGCTCAAACCTTGAGCATCTATTACCACTCTTGCAAATATCGAATATAGAATTTGTTCTTTGCACGGGATTAGAACGCAATAGAAGACATGTCATACCGCAAACTCGCATAGTCGGAGCAAGCACACCAAGCAGACATATTGGTCGAAATTTTTGCTTCAGCTAACATGTCTATTTCCTTGATATTGTCTGTAGATCAAAGGAACACGTTAGAACTCGGAAGACGCACATTTTCGTAGTACCTCATAGGGTATAGAACATTCTGTGTCTCGTTCCATGCAGAGGTTCGTCCTGGCGGGACTGTAAATATATTTCCATGTTTCCATATAGTATTTGTTGCAATCATTCAATTTTTATAATGGGCATATAACGAAATTTGCATACAAGATTCTTTTTCCAAAGTTAGCACTTGTTAAGATTGAACGGGAGACCTCATGTCATTAGATGATTTCAATGAATTTTGTGACTATTTGCAAAATTGTCTTGTAACGATTTTATGTCATGTATTGAATAACGTTTTGAGCGTGTCCGTTAAAAATTGTCATCTTTTCATCTGCAATTGTTAGTATAACGCATAGGCCTATTTATGTTTTCACACAAGCATACCATGATGTAGTAATTAACCAATTAAGACTATCATAGATAATAATCAGATTTTCAATGTGTTGACACAATATGATCAATAACTTGATAAACACAAAAGTCTTCGTTTTCCTTTCATTCAAGTGCCCGGTGCTAAAGTCAATCAAAGTTATGTAACTTATATCGAGAACAACCTCGACCTCGATTAAAATCTAATCGAAATCACATCACTGACTTTTACCCATTTTACCAAGTGTGCTCGTCAAAAGGGGGAAACTCGTATAGGAAGCTACACGTGGTCTAAATTTTGAATAGTGTCTGATATCACTGTGCTAAATTTTCGGAAAAGCTTGATATAGAATCAAGTATGTTGAGTATCTACCATGCGTTCAAAAAGTCTTTCATACTTCATTGCTGATTCATATAAAAATGCATCATTGAAGAATTGGAATGATAATTAAGTGATCATACAATGACAGTGATATGGATAACAATAAGATTTCTTTCATCAACTCAATTTAAATTGCTGTCACTTTTGAATTTGTTAGTAGTAAGCAAAACTCCACTTCTGGACCGCGCAAGATGGCCGCCATCGCTGCGTCCCCCCCCCCTCTGGCACGGCAGAGTGTCGTGGTCGGCCGCCGTGGTGCTTCGTGTCTGAGTCCCCCCCCTCTGGAACGACAGAGGTTGTGGTCTGTCGTGGTGTGCCGGCCAGGTGGGTCCACGTTCACAACATGTTCGCTGAGTCCCCCCCCCTGCAACGACAGAGTGTGAGACTCGGGTGAGTTGGTCCGACCGCCTGGTTGACGTGGGCGACCGTCTAGGTTGACGTGGGCGACCGCCAGGATTAGTCTTGAGGCTATAGTGTGTGATGTTTTTGGTGCAATCTGCTGAATGTTGGGTTGTAAAATGGGTTGTTTCGAGTGGAAGGAGTGGTCGGATGAGAAAACGGAGGTCAGATTCGGATTCAGCGTGAAATCTGCATCGGTAGGGTGAGTTTCAAGGCAATCGGTGAGAAAAAATTTTCAACATTTTTCGAAAAACGACAGAGTAAGAATTTGGGACGTTTTGGTGTGTAGCGCCCAAACGAAGCATCGGATGAGAAAACGGAGGCCAGATTCGGAATCTACGTGAAATTTTGGGTTAGGAAGGATGTTTCCAGCGAAATCGGAGAGAAAAAATTTTCGGCTGACGTCCCCCCCCCTGGACAGCTTGCTTCCAGTGGACGGATTTTGTCGTGCGATAGCTCGTTTGAAAGCTAAGAGTGAGACAAATTCAGTGAAAGAATCGGCTTGTTCCTATCTGTCTTCGTTCAAAAGTTAGAGCGGTTACAAGATTTTAGGTCGGAGCTCGCTCACCTGAAAAAATCCTAAGTGTCAGAGTGACTTTGTATGGGTAAAATTTTGAAAATTTTCCAAAGTGTGGAATTTCGACCTGGAACCGTCACCAAAACATTTTTCATCAAATTTCACTGACCCCCCCCCCCCGACAGCAATCTTCTAACTTTGGTTCTAGTGGACGGATTTTGTCTTACAGCTACTCGTTTGAAAGAGGAGAAAAAACTGCTGGACAACATTTTTTGTTGCGAGTCAATCGGACCAGCCGTTCAAAAGTTAGAGCGGTTACAAGATTTTAGGTCGGAGCTCGCTCACCTGAAAAAATCGTAAGTGTCAGAGTGGCTTTGTATGGGTAAAATTTTGAAAATTTTCCAAAGTGTGGAATTTCGACCTGGGACCGCCACCAAAACATTTTTCATCAAATTTCACTGACCTCCCCCCCCCTCTGGACAGCTAGCTTCTATCTTGGCTTCTAGTGGACGGATTTTGTCGTGCAATAGCTCGTTTGAAAGCTAAGAGTGAGACAAATTCAGTGAAAGAATCGGCTTGTTCCTATCTGTCTTCGTTCAAAAGTTAGAGCGGTTACAAGATTTTAGGTCGGAGCTCGCTCACCTGAAAAAATCCTAAGTGTCAGAGTGGCTTTGTATGGGTAAAATTTTGAAAATTTTCCAAAGTGTGGAATTTCGACCTGGGACCGCCACCAAAACATTTTTCATCAAATTTCACTGACCTCCCCCCCCTCTGGACAGCTAGCTTCTATCTTGGCTTCTAGTGGACGGATTTTGTCGTGCAATAGCTCGTTTGAAAGCTAAGAGTGAGACAAATTCAGTGAAAGAATCGGCTTGTTCCTATCTGTCTTCGTTCAAAAGTTAGAGCGGTTACAAGATTTTAGGTCGGAGCTCGCTCACCTGAAAAAATCCTAAGTGTCAGAGTGGCTTTGTATGGGTAAAATTTTGAAAATTTTCCAAAGTGTGGAATTTCGACCTGGGACCGCCACCAAAACATTTTTCATCAAATTTCACTGACCTCCCCCCCCCTCTGGACAGCTAGCTTCTATCTTGGCTTCTAGTGGACGGATTTTGTCGTGCAATAGCTCGTTTGAAAGCTAAGAGTGAGACAAATTCAGTGAAAGAATCGGCTTGTTCCTATCTGTCTTCGTTCAAAAGTTAGAGCGGTTACAAGATTTTAGGTCGGAGCTCGCTCACCTGAAAAAATCCTAAGTGTCAGAGTGACCTTGTATGGGTAAAATTTTGAAAATTTTCCAAAGTGTGGAATTTCGACCTGGGACCGTCACCAAAACATTCTTCATCAAATTTCTCTGAACGAGGGGGGGGAGGTCAGTGAAATTTGATGAAAAATGTTTTGGTTAAGGTCCCAGGTTGAAATTCGGAAGTTTAAATTTTTCAAAATTTTCACCACACTGGAGCTCTCACACTTAGGAATTTTTTCACTTGTGGCATGTTACATGGACATGTGCTGGCGGACCAACTTCCCGTGGTCATATGAGAATGGTTCAGGTGTCATATTGTAAAGAATGATGAGACAAATCGTTTGCAACAAACCGCATGTCGCTACGATGAATACTTTCGGAGATAGAGCCATTTTAAGTTTTCTTCCGAGCATATATAAACCCCCGACAACGTAAGTCTGATCACTTCATCGAAAGACGAGGTAAGCGACGGTCGTCGCTCTGAGCTCCCGATATCGGGTGCAAAGGACTCTATCTTTTGAAGTAGGCAAGCTATCTTGCTACTTCAAAGTTTGTATGATAGAGTTTGATAGTGTCTTTACTACTGATAAAATTTTTTAAAAGTAGTATGAGTAGTAAAATGCGGAATTTTTTTAAAAATTCTTAATTTTCAGTTTTTTCAAAGTTTTAACATATAGACTAAGGTTTTCAAGTATCCTGAGTTCAAATCTGCTATCAGATTTGAAATTTAACTAAGTCTAAGGCAGCTTTGAGGGGTTAGATCCCAGCTACTGATCACTACCTTTGACTCGGCGTTCCTGTTACCACTTCGGGGCAGTGACAATGATGTCTTCAGCTGTAAAGAGCGGGTATCGGGGAAGATCTCTCACTTCCCTAGTGATCGGTACAAGGCCTTCGGGCTGTCGACGGGATCGAGTGCCACTCACTACACTCTTTAGGAATATGACTGTACTACATGATTCCAAACTTATACAAATTTCATTATCTTACAGCTAACGATAAATCAGGCATGGCAAACGATAGAAACAGAAAGTATCATATCAAAATGTGTGTGTGCGGTCGTATAAATCGCAGTGCGGACGCCAAGGCTCACGTCAAGAAGGCGGGCACCGGCCACATGAT
Source organism: Prostheceraeus crozeri (assembly GCA_907163375.1). NCBI lineage: Eukaryota > Metazoa > Platyhelminthes > Polycladida > Euryleptidae > Prostheceraeus > Prostheceraeus crozeri. The sequence goes on along the minus strand of CAJQUW010009440.1, from coordinate 17,206 downwards.
TATCTTGAATAGGGTTGCGTGCGTGAAGTGTAGAGTGCTGAAGGGTGATGAGGATGAGGCGCGTTTCTACAGAGTGCATGCTGACTGTAGTGGTGGTTTAGTGACTGATTTGAGATTTACGCAGTTGATTGTGGAAGAGAGGGAGCGAATGTTGGCGATCGAGCGAGAGGGTAAGGTTGAGAATGTTGTTGAGAATGTTGTTGAGAATGATGAGTTGGCGAGAGCGGTTGCGTCGTTGGAGGGTGAGATTGGGCGAAAGAGAGTGCTTGAGAGTGATGATGAGGATGATGTGGATTTAGATAGGGAGCGTGTGAGGAAGCGTGTGAGGAAGTTGAGCTCTTCGTCATCGGAGGTGTCAAACATCGTCATCACCGACCCCCCGAAGAGCTCATCTTCCCCAAAAGTGAAGAGTGGTGGGATTCGTGTGCAGTCGGCGAGGTGGTTGAAGGATGAAGAGAAGAGGCATGTTTCGCAGCAGATGGCGCATGATTTGTTGGTGAATAAGTATGAGAGTTTGAAGAAAGTGAAGGATGAAGTTGTGAAGGAGTTGGATGAGTTAAAAAAGAAGGAACTGAAGTCGAAGGAGGTGGCGGATGAAAACATTAGAATGAGGCGTTGTGTGACTGATTTGAAGAATAAGACGCGAGAGTTGGAAGAGAAGAATGATGAGTGTGAGAAGAGGGCGAGTGCTGCGGAGAGAAGAATGAGAGATGCAGAGGCGAAGTTTGAGGAGATGATGAAGGAGATGAGTGTGTTGAGAGCGAGGAATGTTGAGTTGGAGAGGACTGTGGCTCGGCGGGGTGATGAGAGGCAGGCGTATGAGAAGTTGGAGCGCATGAGGGATGAGTGGGAACGTGTGAATGAGGATCGTTTGTTTGAGTTTCACATCCCTATTCGGGATAATCATTTGGCCGGCGAAGTATTGGTAAATAAAAGTCTCGACGAGTCCATCCTATGTTACAATGGTCATCCGAGCAAGAAGTGTCTGCATGCCAGCCTGAGAATGCGCGGTCACCTACATAAATTCTCGATTCGGAAACGCGCGAGACTGCCAAAGGATGACTAACTTGGTAAGTGAAAAAGTAAATAAGATAGTATATCCTATTCTAATACATATCATTTTCATTGCAGATCTTTGCCCGCCTTCACCACCCCATCACGTCACTCCCGAGAACGAACCATCGGCTCTCTTAAGGGCCACCTAGGGGCAAGACATGATAGAACCTCCACGCGGTTTGCCCTGGGCAGTCTTCGGACTGGCGAATACTATCATTAAGTTGAATCTGCTATCAGTCAACTTGAACGTTGCGTCGCGTTAGAGGGGTATATAAACCACTGCCTCTCATTTCATTTCATTTCAATCATGCAGACGCCGAACAGTCAAGTCAGCTCTCCTCGCGGACCACAGTTAAGGCCGCGAAATTTATTTAATGAATTTGCTAGAATAGAGGAGCAAGACAGAGTTTTTAATAATCTTGCTCGGATTGGCAATCCGATGACAGCAACTGCTGTCAATCCAACGGAATGGCGCTACATTCCAATTTTTAGTCATGTGCCAGTTAGTGTGGAAGTCGACAGTGCTACCAAAGAGAGAGTCTTTGACTCTCTCAGCAGAATTGGTAGGGTGTAAGATGACGCTACTCCCGAGAACGAACCATCGGCTCTCTTAAGGGCCACCATGGGGCAAGACATGATAGAACCTCCTCGCGGTTTGCCCTGGGCAGTCTTCGGACTGGCGAATACTATCATTAAGTTGAATCTGCTATCAGTCAACTTGAACATTATGCAGTCGGTTGCTATCTCTGAAGCATTCTGATTCGCTGTTGAGCAATTCATTGTTGAAAACCCTATATAAGCTAGAAGATTGTAGCGCTTCTCATTCAATTTGAAGTCACGATGGAAGCGACATCTGCCGACAATATTCCCGTCTTCACTGATGAAGACAACGGCATTCCCGAGTTCGTCATCCTCGACGAGTGGGATGAGGATGAGAAGAAGGGGAAGATCAAGAGGATCATTTGGACGGATGAGGTGTGGACTCCGAATACCACTCGCATCCGAAAGGTGCCAGATGCACCACCACGGCTTAGGCGGTATAGGGTATACGACAACCTAAGCGTCATACCCATTGACTATTCCAGTCAATAGTCAAATTCACGTCCCCGAGAACGAACCATCGGCTCTCTTAAGGGCCACCATGGGGCAAGACATGATAGAACCTCCTCGCGGTTTGCCCTGGGCAGTCTTCGGACTGGCGAATACTATCATTAAGTTGAATCTGCTATCAGTCAACTTGAACGTTGCAAATGCAGTTCGGTGTAATACTTCCTTTCGACGGGCGTTCCTGTAAAGGGCGGCGGTGAAACCCGTAGCTATGTATACCGCAAGGGACATTCGGCAATGGTCAATCTTGTTAAACCTCTCTGCGTCATGTTTGCAAGTGATTGCCTCTGTCTCAACGTAGTATGCATTCGCGCCAGGGCGACATTTAGCCAACTGTCGAAGGTTGCCTAAAACTTTCCATTGCATACGTTATGAGAACCATGAGTTCTACCTGTCTCTATCAATGAGACGAATTGATGAATGGAATGAAATGGGAGGACACTCACGCGCCACACGCAACATAACACACTTCTCTCTTCCGTAGTCTAACAAGCTCTTTACACATGGATCGCAGTCGATTGCTATCCCTGTATCAGAAGTGTAAGCTATCTTAATTTATTTGACACTATTTTATCTACCATCATCGTCCATATGAAATGTTTTAAGATTTACAAGTTAGACTAAGCGTGCTACTATTTCCAAATGAAAAAGTATACATGGTTAAATCATCCACTTAAGCCCATCCGTAGTCTAACAAGCTCTTTACACATGGATCGCAGTCGATTGCTATCCCTGTATCAGAAGTGTAAGCTATCTTAATTTATTTGACACTATTTTATCTACCATCATCGTCCATATGAAATGTTTTTAGATTTACAAGTTAGACTAAGCGTGCTACTATTTCCAAATAAAAGGTATACATGGTTAAATCATCCACTTAAGCCCATCCGTAGTCTAACAAGCTCTTTACACATGGATCGCAGTCGATTGCTATCCCTGTATCAGAAGTGTAAGCTATCTTAATTTATTTGACACTATTTCATCTACCATTATCACCCATATGAAATGTTATAAGATTTACAAGTTAAACTAAGCGTGCTACTATTTCCAAATGAAAAAGTATACATGGTTAAATTATTCACTAAAACCCCATTCAAGTAAGTCAGTATGAAAGCAAAGATAATACGAAATAAACATTTATTATGGCATGTATTTCAAAAGGTCTTCATCGTCAATATCGTCCCAGAGTCTGGCTTCACATAGATCACAAAAACAGTTGAGCTGCTTTAAACGTTCTTCTGCAGCGTCCCTCACTTTCTCAATGTACGCCCACTCCGCCACGGTTCGCGGTTGGGAGTTAGGGGTGTACCACTCCCATATTTGATGCAAGTGCGACTTGCTGCTCATCTCCATCACCCCTTCGGCATCATATTGTAAATATTTCCACCGTATGCCTGTTAGGTCGGGCAACTCCTCTTCATCCTCCTCCGATAATGATAACTTTCGTATATTGTCGAGATTGTATGTCTTCTCCACCTTCGCCTTTCTTGGTGCATTTGGTGTAACGAGCACCTTTGCTGATGTATATGGAGAGGAGAACTCCAATGCGGTATTTGGTGTTGTTGGAGGACTTGTCATGTTGTCTTTGAAATGCTGACTTTGAATAATGATAACTTTAACATTTTTCCTATTCTTAAGTATACACAAGCAGCCAATCAGAATGAACATCCAATGAATGAAGAGGATGAAAGTATATAAGCAAAGTGACATTCAGGTCATTTCATTTAATCTGTGAATCATACAAGTGACGAACGCACGATCTCTCTCTTTGACTATTATTTGAGGTGTACAAGTGAACTGCTATCTCGTGAATTCCAAATTTGAGTGAAGTCTCTATCTTGTAGAAGTATCAACCTTAAACTTGATTTCGTTGAAATGGTAAGTTGAAAATTTCCTCTCATCTCCCTCAAACGTGTGACTAATAGCATCTTCCTCAATTTCAGGCATCAACTTCATCACCAACGCCCTCTCTTCTCGAGGAAAGTTTAGAGTTATTGAGTCAAGGTAGGTTGTAACACTACACTGAGGCTTGAACAGAGATGAAAGAATGATTTCTCTTTCAGGTGATGTGAGTTCCAGCTCAGGACTCTCGCGGCAAGGCAACGAGTGGGAATGTGCCGACTGCGGACATATGTTTACAAGGAAGCACAGTCTCCTTCGACACATCAAACAACGTGTGTGTCAACGCAAAGCGGCGTCAATCTCCGGAGGTGAAGTTGATTCTGACGATGACATCTCCTTTCCTTGCGATTTGTGCCCTCTTTCTTTTGATAGTCACTTTCAGCGATCTTCGCACAGACTTCAACACACGCATGCAAATGATCACTACACCAACGGTACCTCTACCATCTCCCTCATTAATGTTTCACATAATAATTTAGTACGCGACTACTGCATGGAGTCCAATACTCAAATTGTAGATTTTCCTGAGTGGCTCCTTCAAAATTCTAACATTATCGAAGCGCTCTTCAATAATTTAGACAATTTTAGAATGAAGGCGCTCATCTACCTTAAACTAAAATATATTAAAATAGATTTTCAAACGGGTCAAGTGACGGAGAGAATACAGTTTCATGTTCCTTCCTCTTCCGCAACCGAAGTTGTAGACTGCGAGTCTTGGCTAAATTTTCACATTCAATGTTTAAAATCAAATGTAGATAAATTCAATCAACGCGACAGCGCTCTCATTTTTGATGGTGTGGACTCAGCCATATTCAAACTTTCCCTATTAGAAAGTCATGCAGCTCGAGGCACATTTAAACTTCCAAAAACGTTGTATAATAAGAAAGCTGTCATCAATGTTGATTGTAAATCACAGTGTTTCAAATATGCAGTCCTATCCATCCTTCACTATAATGATATCAACGCGCATCGAGATCGCACCTATAGCTATAGACAGTGGGAGGATGAACTAGACTTTGAAGGTTGTGATAGTAACAACATGAAAATCAAAGATGTAGAAACGTTCGAAAAACATAATAAGATTAAAATTGTCGTTCACGTGTGGGAGAAGGGGTTGAAGGGTGCCCGCTATAATTCACGTTCAACTTGTTATGAACGTGTAGTCAACCTCTTATTAGTAAAACAAGATGATAGCGAGGAATGGCACTACTGTGGTATTCCCAAAATCTCTCGCTTGTACACTCACTTGGGGCACTCTAAAAGAGGTGAACATTTTGTATGCGACCGCTGCATCCGCTCATTTTGGAGTAAAGATAAATTTGAAACTCACTATGAATGGTGCAAGCGAGGTAAATTACAAATGGAACGCATGCCCAAAGATAAAATATTTTCACATAGGGATAATGGTGACGAATTAAGTCCCCTGCGTGTCATTTACGCAGACATAGAATGCTACATTGATGATATCATCCACAAGCCAGCAGCCATATCCTGCTATGAAGTATGGCATGACCACTTTAGGAATAGACAAAACAAAATGCATACTTGGCAAGGTGAAGATTGCATTTCAAAATTTCTAGAATTTCTCGATAAAGCTGCAAAATTTCAACAATCATATGATTCCCAATTGCAGCGTAAGTCACTACATATGTCAGATGAAGACAAACAAAAATTTGAAAGTTGCACATCCTGTCCTAAATGTCATAAAACGTTTGATGACGATAAAATTAAGAAAGTGCGTGATCATGATCACATCACTGGTAAATTTAGAAACGCACTCTGCTCCAAATGTAACTTTTCACTTAGGTTGAGACGTCGTGTACTACCCGTCATTTTTCATAACTTTAAGGGCTATGACAGTCATATGCTCATAAAAGGAGGGTTGAGCCAGATGAAATCGTGGCAGTTTAATGTAATAGCACAAACGAGAGAAAAATTCATGGCAATGACAGCAAAAGTACCAGTAGATAAAACTAAAGAAAATAAGACAGTCTTCTTCGAAATAAAATTTTTAGATTCATTTCAATTCATGTCAGCGTCACTAGCTTCTCTCGTTCGTAATCTCAAGTTTCTTCCCCATAGTCAAACTTTGAAGAAACGCTATCCAAACTTAACGGATGAAATAATCACTCGCAAAGGAGTCTTTCCTTATGCGTATTTTAGCTCAATGTCTAAACTAAATGAAACAACCCTTCCTTCCATTGACAAATTCAAAAACGATTTGACGGGTGAAGATTGTCCAGTAGAGGACTATGAACATGCTCAAGAGGCATGGTTAAAATTTAATTGTAAAACGTTTGGCGATTATATGATCGCTTACTTAGAATTAGATGTCATTTTGCTGGCTGATGTCTTTCAGGAGTTTCGACGAGTGGCATTAGAAGAAGACAAATTAGATCCTATCCACTTTGTCAGTCTACCAGCCATGTCCTTTAAATCAGCCTTTAAAATGACTGGTGAGACCATTCATCTCTTACAAGACCCGGAGATGTATAATATATTTGAGCGCGGAATACGCGGTGGTCTCACATTTGTAAATAAACATCATATAAAATCTGAAACAGTAGGTGATGATCATATCCACCTAAAGTACTATGACCAAAATAATTTATATGGCAGTTCACTGTCTAAACCACTACCTCATTCCGAGTTTAGTTGGTTAAATCAAAATGAGCTTGAGTATTACTCCAACCCTTCAAACATACTGAATATTCCAGATGAAGGTGATTGGGGATATTATTTTGAAGTGGATTTGATTTATCCAAATAGTATTAAAAATAAAACTGCTGATTTCCCACTCGCACCTGAATCTGGCGAAGTGACTGAAGATATGTTTTCACCATTCATGTCACAATTTCATAATAACTTAACAGAGTGTGGACAGCCAAGGTACAAACCATGCCGCAAACTTTTACTCACCCAATATGATAAGAAAAATTATCTCGTACACTTCTGCATATTAAAATTCTATTTAGAAATGGGCATGCTTCTAAAGTCAGTTCACCGCATTATCAAATTTAGACAGAAAGCCTTCCTCAAACCCTACATAGATAGTAACAGTCAAAAACGTGCACTCGCCCAAAATAATTTTGAAAAGGATTTTTATAAATATAAGAATAATAGTCTATTCGGAAAGACCATGGAGGATGTTAGAAAACGTATGAATTACAAACTAGTCGTTGATGAACAAAAATATCACAAATTGACCTCATCACCTCTTTTCATTGATAGAGACATCATCGATGAGGATCTTGTAGGTGTTAAAATGATTAAATCAGAAGTTGAGTTGTGCAAACCCATCTATATTGGGCAAGCCGTTTTAGATTATTCCAAGCTTGAAATGTATCAACTCTTCTACAAAATATTAAAACCATGCCCTCTCGTAAAAGAGGTTCGCTTGCTGGGTGGTGATACAGATAGTTTCTTTTTAGGAATTACCACTCAAAAAGATTTAAATTTTAATGAAGTAGGTAAGTCATTAGAAAAATATTTCGATACATCTAACTACAATCCCACTCATCCACTCTATTCCATACAGAATAAAGCCAAACTTGGTTGTTTTAAGGATGAAACAGCAGGAAAGGAAATAGATGAAATGATTCTCCTCCGTCCTAAAATGTATTCCATGAAACTAAAAGAATGTGCAGATAGTATTAAGCGTGCTAAAGGTATATCAAAATCCATTGTTCATAAAATGAAACATCGGTCCTATAAGAAGGCCTATAAAAATAAAACTATAACGTTTGTCAATATGACAATCTTAAAATCTCAAGTTCATACTGTGAAAACGTACACGTTCAAGAAACGAGCACTTTCAGCATGGGAGGATAAGAGGTGTTGGATAGGACATAACACATCTCTTCCACATGGACATCCTGACACAAACATACCTCCACCCAAAAGAATAAAACTCACGCTACCACATTCAGGAGATGTATTGACATAATCAACTTTAACTCAGTATTTTGATGTTGCTTTTTGTAGATATACATGGTTGTTTTATGTATCGCATGAGATCGTTTCTTCCTTGTGAATATATGCCTACAGTCAGCCCATTCCCCCTATATCTGTGAAAAGACTTTTTCATATACATATTTTTATTTCAATAAACATATCACAATGACTTCACTTTGTTTTCCGAAACACTAAAGTTACGAGGGATTTAGTATCTTTCACATGGATACACTCTTGTAAACCATTGGTAATTTTGATAGCAATAGAGGGTATAGTTTGTTTGACGACGGGATGATAGAAAATAGATTCAAACATCTTCTCGACTATTCCATATGAAGCGTCTTTATCATGAATGAAATCACGTAAAATGTATTCTTTTTTCTCGCCAACAGAAATAGGTAAAATCAAATCACTTTGAATGTAAAGGTGTTGTTCATGTTTATCAAGTGTCATTGGTGTTTCTATACCAATCGTATGCGCAGCAGCAAACACAGTTTGTAGCATTGAAAAGCCAAAGAGTTTTTTCAAATTTTTACTCAATTGACATTGAATGTCATCACCCAGTTTCAGAACAACGCGTTGATTTTCAATTGAAAACGAAATGTGGTGTGTCTTTACATCATATTTACTTTTCATCACATGCTTCAACTTCTGTTGTATATAAGGATTTACTACATGAATGAAGCTTTCAACTGTATGATATAGACGCGGCATTATATTGATAGCAACTTTAGATTCTTCATAAGACTGGTAAATTTTCTTGATGCGATCGCCATAGATGTCCACCCACCATTCATCATTAACTGAATCAGCTTTAGTGTGATATTCATGAGAACCATACACCACACCGCTTCCAATAATAGGCGTATAATGTCTTACAAAATGACGCAAGGTTGGAGAGAAATAAACTGTAAGTTTGTCATTATATTTCTGAATAACCAACTTATTTTTGTCCGCCATAATTTTCTCTCCATACTTCTTACCCACAGTCTCATTCCATCGTTTTACTAACTCAATAAGTGATAAAGGTTGAACACCACGCTTTTTCAAAATGATGCGTTCTTCGCATTCTACAACATCTTCATCAAATATTTTAAATCTATAATGAAATTTGTTGATTCGAGTTGAATAAACTTTTTTAACATTTGCAGTAGCAATTGACGTTAGATGTAGTCCATGACCAAAACCAAGATGTGGATAGAATTCACTATCCAACCTCAGCGTAAGACCTTTAGTAAAAGAATGAAAGCGGAGGAACTGTCTCCCACTCCAATGATAGATAGTAAACTCATAAGCTTTCTGATTTTTATTCTTCATGATGGAAGTATTACCACTGTTGAATGCCTTAATAATTTTCTCATTCCCAAATGGCTCATAAGAATCTGATTTTATCTGAATCCATTCATAGTTCCACTTTCCATCTGATGTTAAATTGTATGGGAACTGAAATGCATTATTCATCGTTATTCCATCATGGGTGCGAGGAGTCAATATCATTTCTTCCAAATCATTCACATTCTGAATATTGCTATCATAGCAAATACTAGAAACGCCAACTTCCCATTCACCTTCTAAATGCAGTGGCCGATTTAATTCTACTCGATAGTCTGATGGTTTATTTTTGGGAAATTTATTCATAGAAGCATTACTGGGCAAGTAGATTAGAAACGAGTCCTTATTTTCACTTTCCATATTATTCACATTGGAAAAATATATTAGCATACTTTTGCATTAACTCTTCATTCGGAAATGGAGTGTAATACTTGTCACAGCATCTTTATGAAAAGGAATCAACGCACCAGCATCATCATAAATGGCAATATCAATTTGTGGGATGTAGTTTGATTTCAGCTTTGTATAATGCACTTTCTTGAAAGTATGCTCAGATAAAATACTGCAGCTTTTTGGCTGGTATGGTATCATTGCTAGCAATGGAGCTTCAACATCTCCCACACGTACATCTTCACCAATATTGGAATATATCTGAAAATAGTTAATACGACGCGATAGCGACATGTCTGCGCTAGCTTTGGTTACAGTACCACTTTTAAAGATATTTTGATCAAAACCCAAAATGTCCATTAGAGTTTTATCCATAATTAGTTCAATACCTTTTCCATTTATAGTGAGAGACAAAGTACCTTCTTTTTCAGAAAATGAAATATGTTGCTCATTAATCACTTCATTTAAATAATCTACAACCAATTTAACCGAAGTAATAATGCGAGGCATCAACACTCTTGTTTCATGTAAGAAACCACCAAAAGGCTCTACACACTTTCTGTATAAAGATACGGCCCATTCTGTATCAAATTGATTTGACCTTTCACATGGTAAATGTTGCATATCAGATTTTCCATGAACAGCTGCAGAACGATGTCGTAAGAACTGATGAAAATCTTTTGAACAAACTAATACTAGATCATCATCATTTAATTTGCTTATTGCAATATGATTAGATGATTTAATATAAGTCAATGTTGCCACTTGTTTGTCATCAACTCGAAGGAGATAATTAAATTTCTTCAATAATGTTTCAGGAGTCATGTTTGTCTTTCTTGGCTTAATCACAATCTTCTTCACCAACGTCTTCTCATTTCTTGGAATAAGATCTACATAATAAGCTTCCTCTCGATATATTAACTGTTTATGACCACTTATGTGGTAATTAACGTTAAAATTATCATAGCTTGTTAAGGCGCTAGCGAGGTAGCCTAAATCATTTCTTAAACTTGGACTTAAACCAACAATCCAATCTTTCTCAACTACATGATGTACATAATTATAATCATCATTGTGCGGAGTAAATTGGACAATATGTTTACACGCTTTATTCAAGAAATCATATATAAACTTTTTACATGATAAGAGATCTTTCTTTGGCCACTGTGGAATGTATACTCGGCACCCCTTTTCACATTGATAAGCAGCTGTACGCCTCATATTAATAGTCATCACCTCATGATCAAAAGTATAGACACAGTTGCTATAAACAAGTTGAGTGACACCCACTTCCCAATTCCCATTTAGCTGTTGTGCATGATCAATGGGAGTAGAAAAGAGTGCGGCTCGATTGCTAGTAAATCTCTTTGTAGCCGCATTGCTAAGCAAAATATGATAAAACGACATTTTTATATTGCTAATCTGCAACTTTGCATAACATCATGAAGACTTGGATTTTGGACTCTCTACAATATATCAGAGTTGATCGTGATGGAAACGTACATTTCAAAAATTCTCATGGTCATACATCAAGAGGTATTACATTAACATGGCGACAATTTGTCAACCTCAATGATATCATGAGGGATTTGGAATATTTTGAAACATTAAGATTCATCTCCTTGGGTGATCAAGTTTGGCTTCAACATTACAGAAATGAAATTCAAATCTACCATTCTCATTCCGCAAACTGTTTCTCATTTCGCAAATACAATTGGGAGAAGTATAGAAGATACATACATCGCTCCATCATGACATTTATTCGTCGTGAGTTCATCGCCCTACTATGCAAATCTTAATCAGATATGATTACCACGCACCATGAGTTGGAAATTAGATTCCCTACAACGTATTGAAACGGATCATGATCGAAACGTCTATTTCAAAGATTCAACTGGAAATGTGAGAAGAGAGTTTGTTTTATCTTATCGTCATTTTCAATCTCTACATCATATCATGAAGGACTTGAAATACTTCTATATGAAAAGACATTCACGTATTGGAAATCGCATCTGGCTGCGCGTCAACAATCGGCGAATTCAACTCTATCATTCCCAACTTCATACTAACTTCACATTTCATCAAGGTAGTTGAGAAAAGTATAAAAGAAAGGTACATCGCTCAATTTACTCATTCTTTCATCATGAAGCGCCATCGCTACACCATCGTCAACATTCTCCGTCGCTTCAGACTCTACACCAAAATCGATCTCACAACATTACGCCAACAGCTTCCAAACAGCAAGTATTACCCGGGCCGTCCTCAAATGTTAGTGGTGAAGATGAACAATTCACGGAATCTTCAACTCTTCCCAAATGGGACTGTACAGATTCTCGGCGCCCTTTCTCATTCATCGGCGCAGTCAATGCGCTTAGAGCTACAAAGACTACTACGTCGGATATGGAAGAGGGAGAGGTGTGTGATGTCGAATCTGACTGTGGACAATATGGTGATCTCTACTCAATTGAGTGACAGTCTATCATTTTTGAAGATTCGTACCAGCAGTTACAGTTTGTGTTATGAACCCGAACTTTTTCCTGCAGCTCTCATTAGTTGTTGGTTGCCTGTGCATGTGGCAATCTTTCATAATAGTAAAGTGATCATTACTGGACTAAAATCTCATGAACAAGCAAATATGATCCTAGACTATCTCATTGAGTATGTACGTACCCAGCGGATTGTAAAATAAAAAACAATTTTTCCAACATGATGTTTTTATTTCAAATCATGATAGAACTTACAAATCATTTTTTCATTAGAGGATGGATTACATGAAAAGTTTTGAATAACAGATGCAAATCGAGATACATGTAAACGTTTTAAGATGAAGTACAGTACAAAAGCACCACACGTTGATGAAAGTGGATGTTGTAGTATGCGTTCATTTCGCTGATATTGACGCGTATGTTTTCTCAACCACTGCTGTGTTGGTTGGTATATTTGGAGGTTGAGCAAGAGAGTCAAATAGTTCACCACGTCGGTCTTCTCCAATAAAGATCGCTTTCCAATGCTCACCGCCTAAATTCTGTGAATGAGTGTTTAGCACAATAAAGATGGGATAGTGATTTACTGCAGGTGGTAAGGTATCGAGTGAATAGACATTATCGAAAGCTTTCAACGTCGCTTCGTCTGCATTACGCTGCACTTTAGTCTTAATATCGTCAGCAGTCAACCAACTCATTAACGATTATACTGAAGAATCACGTCACGATACTTTGTAATTTCAATATTTGAATCGAAGACTGCATAAATTAATACATTGATCGTCTCAGGTAGTGTTCTTTTGAACGTCAAATCCAAACGAATATTATGAGGCACGTTCGCTTGACGATAGGGTGCACTAATATCGCTGTCAGCAGTCAAATCAAATGCATAAATAGTATATCCACTCTTAAACTCTTTCATAGTCAGTCCGTTGGTATCATCCGTATTGTAAAAGCCAAAGACATCCATAAAATCAACATAACTGCGCATAAATTGATCCGAAGCAAAATCTGGTTTGTAGGGTGGACCAGGATGACTCACACCATTAACACGTAAAGCAATTTCACTTAACTGATTGTGTTTAAAATTGAAAGGATTCTTCTTTATATTACCATTAAATGCATCATTTTCAACCATTGCCACCATGAGGAGCTTCGGTGCTTCCGATGGAAAGAGGCCATCTTTCATGAAACTCTTTTGATCTTTCGGAATTGTAAAGGTGAGAAGCTTTGTATGCTGAACGGGGTAAATGGCATTTTGGCGGTTAAGACCTTCAGCATGCCCTCTAATGACACTTGGATTCGGTACTACTCGACGAATGTAAAGTGCAATATCTTCCACATGAATTCTAAAATTGTCAACTTTAGCAAATGCATTCAGCGCAAATTCAGGCTTATTCAATGTCAGCTTGAGTCGCATGCTGGTATTACAGAGTAAAAACTTTGACTGTCTAAAGAAGTCTAAATTCAGCGGACCATATAGCTGACATACTCTACTATCTTTAATCATAGCAGATCGCTTTACAAAGCCACTGTTTGTTTCAACATCAAATTTTCCTGCTTCATCTCTGTACCATCCCATGGCTTCCATATGACTTTTTTGTGCTGCTGGATGAAACTGTGATACATGATTGAAATATGATTTATAGGGATAATCGCTTTGACCACCTTCCACCTGCTGCTCTCCAATCGTTAGAGAAACATCGCGAAGTAATGTAGTCAATGGTAAATTGTTCAGTCCAACTTTATGTGCATCGTCAATAGCAGTTCCATCTGCTTGCTGAATTCTAAACCTCAAATCAAGCATCGCATAACTCAAATCTATGTAGTCATCACTACCACCAGGAATAACAAATTCAATGGGGCCAGCATTCTCAGCTGTTCGAGGATGATAATCTACAATACTTGAACTAAGAATATCTGTCTGTATGGCTTGTTGATCGAACAAACAAAAACCGGAAGTTTTACACTCCATGATTAGAAGTTATAGCAGCGTCGTCGTTTAGCGCCTGATGAATGATTAGAGCCTCTGCGACGTTTGCGTGAATGCCTTTTGACTGAAGATCGCACCTTACCAGCTCCGCGATGTTTCCTCCTTCCTTTTCTCATTCGTTTAGGTGATTTCTTTCCTTGAGTAACACCAGCAATGGTCTGCTTCAATGTTTTTAAACCGCGTTCCTTCCCACGATTCAACAAACTGCTCTTAAAACTTCTACCTCTGGAAAGATCACTAGCAACATCACCAGCAAAGCCAACGGCATTACTTAAAACATTTCGTTTTAAAGATCTACCGACATTGGATATGAGAGGTGCTACAACAGATTTCAGTGCACCAAGTATGCTACCTCCACGTTGGCGGCGAGCACCGATGTAAATTTGTCCTCCACCACTTACGTAGGAGGGTCGTGAATAAAATGAGGCAGTTGGATTCATAGCTCAAACCCTAAACATTGTTAGTTACAACTTTGCATGAATCACTGTCGATCACTTAGATGAAAGATGTCGGCACGACGCATCCAAGAGTTCATACTTGAAGGATAACCAGTCCATTTAACAAGACACCATTCTTCACCTTGCCGTTTTTTACATCAAATGATTTTCTCTACCAAATATGTTTCACTTTCAGTGACTACCTCAATCTCATCGCGGTAAAAGCTACCCTCAATTTCTTCATTATCGTAATCTTTCAACTTGTAGGTGGTCGGAGAGTCTTTTTGATTAATCCTTGATACTGTAAATACCTCCTCTGTCCAATTCGGGAGGTACCCTTTAGCAAAAACACTTTTCACTTTTGAGATACGAACTTTATCGCCAATTTTCACATCACTTTTCACATGAGTGCGTTTACGTTGGAATGATTCGCGCACTTTATCTACATTGTTAGCATTTACATCTACTGGTCTGAGTCCAATAGAACGATGGATAGAGTGATTGTAGGCATGGAGTGTATCTTGTAGAACCTTTGTCCAATTTTGTGTCAAGTTGGCAGTAAAATGTCGCCACAAGCGATTTTTTAATGTGCGATTAAAACGTTCAACGAGTGCAGCTTTATAAGCACTCTTTACACTAAACAACTCAATGTGATGCCTCTCAAATAATCTTCTCACATGCTGATTTTCAAACTCTTTTCCTTGATCACTCTGAATTCTTTTTGGAATGCGACCTTCTCGAAAAATTGTTTGGAATGCTTTTGCTACTCCTTTCCCTTCTTTAGTTTTTAAAGGTTGAGCCCACGCATAACGCGAGAAAATATCAATGACGGTTAAAATAAAATTATTGCCCGAGTTATGTTTTGAAATGGAGGCAACATCGCACAAATCTGCTTGCCACTGTTCATCGATGTCATGAACAATATAATGGCGGGTGCGGTACTTCTTTTTCGCTTGTTTGTGGAGTGTATAGGTAGCCTGACCCTTTAACCATCGTTTCACTTGTGATTGTGGAAGACCACTCGCTTTTGATAATTTCTTGATAGATGCAAATCCTGCCGGATGTTTTACATCATAATAGATTGACTTCAAACGTTCAGTCGATGACGACTGACTCTTTTTCCTCCTTCTCATCTTTTTGTTTTCTTCCCTTTCTACATTTACAACAACTGCAGCATTTAGCTTTAGCGGTTTTGCGATCGTGTTCACATTGCTTAGGGGTTTCATTATGAGAGCTGGCGCAGCAAGTGCAAGTGACAACGACATTCACCTCTGGCGGCTCATTACATGGCAAGCAACACATCTGCTTCATATTAATAATCTGAGAACATGTATTTCCTGGAGGAGCTGTTTTAACGTTTTCCTTTTACCAGTTTTAGTGGCGATGTAGATCTACGTCGAGTTCTTCCTCTTGTTTGCTTAGTGAGTGTGGGAGGGATGTAGCAGGTGACGCCTTAAACCAATTTGTTGGCATTTTCATCGTCTGAAGCATTGGAGTAGTAGCCACTGTTGAATCAAGTTCTTTCAATGTCTCATTATTCAAAGCAAATTTTGGCACATTATGCTTTTTCAATAGTTTAAGAAAGTATGACCAACCAGGTGGAACATAGCCCTGACGGCGCTTTCTACGTGTCGCATACTGAATCAAGTCTTCATAACGTGAAGCATCAATCACTTTATTTTCATCTGTAATGATTTCTCCTCTATCATTTACATTGAGATGGGGCTCAATACTATTGAAAAGAGATATGGCATGTGCGCGAGATGCTAAAGGTGTAGCAGTCGATACAGAGTCACGCATCTTATTCTTCAAGTTTTTCAATTGCTCAACAGTTTCCGATTGTAATAATACAGCACGATGTGGATCTTTGATGTGAACATTTGCTGATAATCTATTTCTTTCCTATACATTTGATTTGCAAGAGGTTGCTTTACTTGCTGCATGGCAGTCAATTGTACATATTCATCCTGAGGAATAACAATCATGCGAGAATAAGAACTCATAGTTTGTAGATAATCATGGGAGTTTTCAAAATATCACTTCGAAATCTAAATTCTTCCGGACACTCTTGCGTAAAGTCAATGAATAAGTAACCGTATGGTTTTTCAGTAGCTGCTTGAAAAATTTCAATTAAGGCTTTTGATCCTCTGGGTGCAACTTGTCGCGCTAAAATTTCAAATTGACTTTTATCTCGCGGATTCTTGAAAATAGCATAATAGTGTGTATTCAGGTTTCGTGTACGAGCTTCTTTTCCATCAGGAAACAAATTTTGTGTAATATAGATGATAAAGCACCTTTTATGGTGTGCTGCGCGAGTGAACATATCTGTAACATCTTTTGAATTCTTACTTTCTTTTAATAAATCATCCAATACAACAACATCATTAGACTGAAGTTTATCCACTGGAATAATTCCTTCATGTCGAATAAAGTTGCGACTTTGCAATTCCTGAAACAGCGACGGTTGATAAATACCATAACACCAAATCACTCGATTGATAGGTTCCTTAAACAACTCCCTTCTTTTATCCAATAAATTCAGCGTGAAAACA
>CAJQUW010009439.1:0-12772 GCA_907163375.1 Prostheceraeus crozeri | reverse complement strand
TTATGATATTGATGTAGTATTTTCTTTTTCTAATAGTCTGTTTCCTCTGAAATCATTCTTATTTGTGAGCGATATTACTGTCTTATTCAACCGATTGATCTCATCTAACCCTCTCTTTAAATAATGCAGGCACATAAACTGCTATCTACAGTGCACGATCAGCAAGTTGGATAACTTGGCATGAATCTACGGATACGGTACATTTTTGCATACACCTAATTTTGTTATGTGCTATTTAGGAAAATATCAGACAAATTTATATTCATCCTCGAAACGAGAATTTTCGAGAATCTATCATTTGAATGTTGTTGAATGTATTGCTTTTGAAATTGGTGGTTTTTGAGGCCCATCCTAGATAGAAAAGACAAGAAGAGAGAATAGAGAAGATAGAGGAACCTTGATGTATGATAAGTGAAATGGTAGACAGGGAATTGATGGTAAAAAGGGAACGAAAGAACCGGAAGAAAGAAGAGGAAACACTAGAGAAAGGACTATTTTAACTAAGGAAAGAGTAAGAAAGGAAGAAACCCGAAATGCCCCTAAATTTGTCTTTTTTTGACTTCTCTTTGATAAGCGTCATAAAGTCAATTTGAAACATGAGTCCTTGCTGATATTCAAAATCCGTCAACAAAATAGAGAATATATTCATGACTCATATAATATAGTTTGGAAAGTGTTTTGCTCGAAGTTTTATACCCCGCCTATATCTTTGATGAAAGTAGTATAAGATAAAAAAATGTGCGCAGATTTTTTCATTTTCAGAATATTTCTAGCGAAGGGCCTTAATTTACCCCAACAAAAGCAGAAAGGAAAACACATAGTTTTGAGGTTAAATAAAATGCCACCAGTTAGTTAAACAGCGTGTTTCCCTATTTTCTGTTATTATCACAACACCATTCATGAAAATGAAAAAATCGGACACATTTTCTATCTTATACTACTTTCAAATTAATTGCCGATATAAACTTCGAGGAGTAAGAGGGAGAAAACACTTTTTCAAACTATATATTTTCTGGAAAAGCTGTATTTTGGGTGACGGGTTTTTTTTTTTTTGAATATCACAAGGAGAATGTTTACAAATTGATTTATGCGACTTGTCACAAAGAAGTCAACAGAAAATTTGGTGCTTTAGGCGGGTGTATGGGCCTCTAGAGCAACCACCAATTTCAAAAAAGCAAATTAATTTCAACAACATTCAAATGATAGATCCGAAAATTCTCCTTTCAGGATGATTATTTAATTTGTCGATATTTCCTAATAGCAAAAAAATTTAGAAAGGTGTGGTGAAAAATGGTACGTATCCGTTTAGATTTTATTGCCATAGTTTCCAACTTGCTGTTCTCGTTGCACTGTAGATAGATAATAGGAAATGTATAAAAAAAACGGGACTTGAATGCTTTCATTAGTGTTGCAGAGCAAAGTGGACCAGTAAAAAAGAATTGTACTCACACTACGCACAGCAGGGCTGACCCTCATGACATCTACATACGTTCATATTCCACCTCCTTCCCCAGTAAGCTTAACCTATGCCGCTCATGCAGGGGGCTTTTTTAGTTTTAATTTTACCCGATATACTTGACTTTTATTGTATATGATATATCTAACCTGATTCTAGGAGTTAACCAGTTGGTGATAATCTACGAGCTCGGAGCGCAGCGAAGACGAGTAGATTTCATGGTTTAACTCCGTAAATAAGGTAGATATCTTATATTAAACCACTGATATCTATAAGATTTCCAAAATGGTTTAGGGTTAGATGTCATTATGGTATTAAGATATTTAAACCGTTGATTATCAACAACACATTGATGTAACTTATCTACATTATAGCCAATATATTATTACACCACAGTAAAAGGTTTTTACTATTAAGATTTCCATGATGATAACACATATAAGATTTCTATAGATGTAAGCTATGGATTTATGTGTCCGTGATTTAGTTCATGCTATGGAACATATGCTCCGAGTTTGATTTGCTGTTGAAAATCAAAAAGCAATATCAAAATAGTCCATGATCAAAAGTATCCAATATCATCTTTTACTTAATCAGTCTTACGGTAAAAAGAATTGAAAATGAGCAGTATAAGCAGATTTGCTACAACTACAGAGGACAGAAAGGAAAAGATGAATTTGGAAGAAAGGATACCTTATAATACATTAAAGAAACAGAAGTGGGCATACTGAGCATATTTAGAGAATGGCAACAATTCTGGAAATGTCGATTAGATGGAAGCTTAAAAGTCTATAAAGATATTGTATTGAAATGACCGCCTATGAATTAGACCAATGTCTTTGCGTTTTTTTATGTGAGCGTTAGGAAAAAACGGATGGAACTAAATATCCTCCCAAAACACTGAAAGAGATGGTGTGCAATGCTTGTGCAACATTATTGTAATAATGTTATGGATAAAACATTGGTCAATTTCTGCGATAAAGACTTCAGTATGAATCAAGAAAGTGTTAGACGGTGAGATGAAAGGCAAGTGCAAAGGAAGGCAAGCGTAAAGATAACCAAAAGAAGTGGACATAATATCTTTCAACTATGAAGAGAAATTATGGACTAACGGGCCTAACGGGCTGGGAACGAGTTCCCCTACAAGCTACAGAACACACTCATTTATGTTCTAAGCATTGAACTAGGGTTGCGTCGCTAGTACGGAGCACAAACACTTAACTTTTGGGGATCTAAAACGATCAATTGCGATTGATAGAAAAGATGGCGTGGAGGTGCTTCAGTACAAAGAAAACACCTCTAAATCTCGTTTATTTGGGATCAAACAAGCCAGAATGGAGCCAAAAGTCGTTACATGTGCTTGACCAAACTTTGAAAGCCCAGAGAGATGTCCAGTGAAGATCTACAAAAAGTTCGTCCATTACAGTGAAAATGTCAAAGAAATAAACGTCCTTTTATCTTACACTTATACAACAACCCAAAAATGAAACTTGGTTCAAAAAAAAACTTTCATTAGGTATTCATCAAATTGAAAAAAAGTAGTCAAGAACTAATGATGAGCATAAAAGCAAAAGGTAACGTTTACAAACACAAGTACAAGAAGAACTGCAAAAAACGCGAATAATAGCATCAGGATTACCAAATGAAGTAGCGAAAAAGCGTATTTGGTCATGTATCAGAGGCAGATCTATATTACCATCGACATGGGATCGATGAACGAAAAGGTGACCCATGCATTGAGAAAAAGTGATGCTTCAGGCACCTACATGTAGTCGTCAATGTTGTCAACCAATGTCAAACCAATGTCAACCAATAACCAAATGCAATAATGAAAAAGAAGGAATTTTCCACAGAAAATGTATCTTTTGGAGGAAATTTTCAAAACTGTTCTTTCAACATTCATATTCGTAAAGACTGATCACTATACTTGAAAATCACATATTTAGAATGATATTGTTATAGTTGATAGTAATACAATTACTTACATTACATTTGTTTTGCAGTACTGAGATTTCCCAGCAGTTCATAGATAGTGATTGCAGGAGGTTAAATGCAGGAGTTAAACGCTGATAACCTCCTACCGATTATACATTACAAAGATATAGACACCTACTAATGTCAGTGGTTTAAATGTAGATATTTATACTTAGGGGGTACACCTTGCATTATTGATATCAATTGCGTGTCAGAAATGTTGTCAATTGGCTGCTGTCGACCCACCATCACAACGCTTCTATCCGATTCCATGATTCTACACAGATCGATTCGACTGTGCTAAGTTACGGTAATGACAATGCAGTAGGCTAAATGTCTTCAATACCATAAAGCATTCAGCTTTCATTATTAATCATTCATAACAATCAAATTGTATTATTCATAATATAAAGTTAATCCACTACTAAATTCTTGCATAAAATCTGCCTCCAGAAATAGGTTTCCTGTTTGTAGGTTTGGTTGTTTTTCACCTCGCCAAATAACCTCCATCATAGGAATGTTTGACTAACAACTATTATCTTTATGTTCTCATGTATCAATTTGCAAATAAGCTTTAGCCATCTTTCCTCAGGCTTGGAGAGACATTCCTTATTGCTCATTCGATATGGTCGGCCTGACCCCGCCATGTGGTACAGGCTGGAGGTTAGTGGCCGAGACCTTTCTTTGTGCAGCAACATGGCACACTCAGGATGATTACGTCTTGCATAGCGAGAGTGTGGGTGATTTCATTCGGAATCTTTATTTTTGGTCATGCTGGTGTATAATTTTTGGTAAGCTTCTCATCATGTCTCATGCCTAGTTCGCTTACTTTAGTTCATGATAGGTGGATATTTAATAAAAATTGATTATTCTGGTTTTGATCTATTTCCTGGTCCCCTAAAATGGTATTGGGTGATGTACAGAAGTTGGATAAGTATTTAAGCATCCCATCTGTGTACTAAGGTGTGGTGGAGGGTTTGTTGTGGGCGTGGTTAGTTTTTTGTGTTTAAATTTATATGTGTTGTGGTAAGCATCAATTTATATTCATACGGTCCGAACTCCTTAGTTTACCTAATTTATTACACGATTTTCCACAGGGCAAGTTGTTTTAATATTGTTTTCTTGCGCTTCCTGGATTTATTCGAATTTTATTGTGAACGTTCCGTGTTTTGAATTTAAATCAAAAATTGCCAATGGGTCAGGAAAAGGGGCTCTTTCATACAAGCTTCCCTCGACCACAGTAGTGGGATGTCACGAATTCGAACCTTTTTAAACACCATAATGACCGCTATGCTACTATTTGAATAAATACGGGCACTGAGATTCGCTTAACGCAATGTTTTCCCAGGGAATGCAATCCTTTGCTTAATATGGGAGATGCGTTCGATGATACAGTTTGCAGCCATTGCCCTCTTATGGTGGAGGAATAATTCGTTTATTGAAATTATAGCAAACATCTGAAGGCACGTTGTAATCTGCTTTGAAAATTTATTCATATTTTGAATGATGCGCCTAGATTATGTAGAAGTGGAAAATTTAGTGCATGCATTTACCAAATCATTGAAATTCGAAAAAGCCCTGAAAGTGTAGCACCAAAACCCCGACCTCTTTAGCCTATATTTCTTATTCCATGTTTGAAAACTGGAAGATCCAGTGAATTGTTTGGTCAACTTAAGGAATTTACGGAAATTCTGACACCCTAATCATAGAAGTTTAGGGTAGCTAGCAGCTAATAGAAGTTTCTCATGCTACAATTCAAATACTTCTTCAAAAAAAAAGTTCTAAAATTCATTTCAAAGCCTTGTATAAAGGGTTCAAAAGAAAAGATCGTCGTCGGTGGTACTTCCAAGCGTTTCTTATTGCGTGTGCGACGTTTTCGCCCCAAAGACTTAATCTTGCCACGAGATCAAGATGTACAGAGCAACATTCACATCATACGACCGTAGAAATTCGATAAAGAAAATTTATCACGTAAGCACATTGTTTAAGGTTTTAAATAATTCTACTGATAACAAAGATTAAATAAGTACCATGAAAAATTAAGAAAATCTTGAGGCGGATGTTGCCAACAAAAGTTCATATGGTTGAGAAAGAATTCTTGTCTCGTATTAGCTTGGGGCTACCAGCACCACTTGATTGTAATCCTCTGCTTTCCAAACTCTTACTTCTTTTCACACCATACCCTTTCAGATTTCGGTGCACTGATCTCCCATTCAATATTCATTGGGAATGTCACCTTGATGGTCCAGAAACAAAGTGTTCCTTCACTGCAGAGGGATTACTCGGACATTACGTGTTCCTGTTTATGCGCGTACCCTACCAATCTTGATGTTCTCACCCGATATAAGTATTTCTGAGCACAACTTGGCAGGTTATCTTGTATATCAGGTTTTTCTCAAAACAGGAATCTTTTCCTTCCTTTTTAGATGAAAGTTACATGCACAGCAATCGGCAGAGCATTGGAGGCCTTTCCTTAGAGAGGTGGATATACAACCGTTTTTAAGCCTAAAGGGCCACATCAAAAACACTTGTATTTAAAGTTGATTGTACTGCATAATAGCCATGATTGCTAATACCCGAGTTTTATGGAAGTGTCACAAAGCAGAAGCTTTGCAATTATCAAAGTTAGTGAATTTCGACGGGCCATTAATATTAAAAATATCACATTTTTGAAAGGTGTAAGTACAATTAGCAATGAGGGAAATGAAGAACAATAGTATCACCGGAGAGAAGAGGAGACGAAATAATATGCGAAATGTTAAAAGCTGGAGGGGAGGAAAACCTTGATTTGAGAGGATGCTGACAAAAAATCTTTTAAAACCGAATTTTGAATTGTTGGCCAGATACCCCATGAGTGGAAGAAACGCAGATCGGTAGTATGTGATGTTTTACAAAAATAGGCTGCAGTAAGAACATAAAGAACTACCGACCAATAAGCCTTCTAAGGTCATCTGTACAAAAGTCTTTTACCTGATGTTTGGACAACGCCGGTATTTAAACAGACTTTAGAATGGAATCAACCAAGAGAGCAAGTGGTTTCCGGAAAGGCTACTCAACAATTTGACCATCTGCACTCGATAAATCAAGCTGATTTGAGAAGTATACAGAGTATAAATCAAGGACTCTCTATATACTGTATGATCGGACTATGAAAAAAGGCTTTTTTTTGGGGGGACTCTTGTTGAGTTGTTGTTAGCTCGTTTTTTTGTTAGCCCACACAAGCGATGCTAACTGCAGTAAGAAAGCAGGGAGATTAAGATGGAAACATTTGGAGGAATCTTTTAATATGAGATATTATAGTGATGCAACAGCTTCCATAAAGTTGGAAACAAGAGGCCGAAATTCATCATTGAACGTGGCCGTTCGCCAAGGAGATCCCCCCATATCCCAGTCCTCTTTACGGCAACCATTAGGAAGACCATAATTCAGATCATGTCACTTCCCTACAGACGCTAGGGAAATAAACATCATCTCACGTTTGAAACGTCTCATCCTACTTGAAGATTTGCAAGGATGATATCTTGACCATTTTTTTGAGGATGACGCGAACTTCCATGCAAATAATTGTAGATGAGCTAAATAAGCAGGGGAAAAAAGGTCGGTTTAAAGATAAACAACGAGAAAACAACAAAATTTTGGACAACACGGCCAAAAGAGTTTAATCCACATCAATGGGACACGTAATAGATTATGTCGACGGATTTTATTTACCGTTGGACAGAATATCTCCTTTCAAGTCCCGCCAAGAACAAGAAATCCTAAGAAGAACACAAAATGCCGTGGAAGTCCTTTTGGAAATACTCAAGCCTACTTAACATCAGAGGGTATAGAGATGAAGAATAAAAAACGTTTGTTCGATATGTGCATTCTGCCTGTCCTGACATACGGATCCCAAACCATGGTCTCTAACACGATCACAAGAGAATAAACTTCAGATCAACAACACAACGAGCGATTGAGAACGAAGGATGATTGGAGTCAATTCTGAAAGACTAAGGTTAGAAACGAAGATAGTAAGCGAGACGAACAGGGTTAAAGGACGTTGTGATAGAAGCGAAACATCTCAAATGGAAGTGGGGTCTGGTCATGTCATCAGGGCGACCCACGTATAACAGATATTGGAGCCACTAGAACGACAGTATGGATACCAAAGAGAAGGGAAAAGAAACCGTGGATGGACAGAGCGAAAGAGATGAGAGACGAACTCAAGCGAACTGGCGACTGGCGGCGTAGCGATCGTGCGAAATGGATTCGATGAAATCACAAGGGAAGGCCCATTTTCCGCAAGGATGATAACGGCTAACGTAAGGAGTAAGTAATGACATTACAACACACTACTGACTGAAAATTTGTTCCTAACTTGGTAATTTCAGACACTCAATTTTTTTACGGGTATGCCACGCATTGTATAAATGGGAGTTGTGTCGATGTTGAGAGATGTGACGCTAGGCCTGCTGATGATTCCTCATAGTGGATGAAGTGGCAGCAATCAGGATCTGTTTCCATTTTTCAATCGTAAGGATGCTCCGACATCAATATTGAATCATTCTATTTAATTTGAGCATATCCTGAGTATTGTTGAGAGTCATTGGAAAAAAAACAGAGTTCAATTCTAAACACAGTTGCTCATTAGTTAAAGCTGA
The DNA here is from genome assembly GCA_907163375.1 of Prostheceraeus crozeri. Taxonomy (NCBI): domain Eukaryota; kingdom Metazoa; phylum Platyhelminthes; order Polycladida; family Euryleptidae; genus Prostheceraeus; species Prostheceraeus crozeri. The sequence goes on along the minus strand of CAJQUW010009439.1, from coordinate 4,699 downwards.
GTTTTTGTTTTCAATAATCATGGCATGAAAATACCAATGATTTTAACAAATGCTTTATATCCATCAGTATTGACGAGTCTTGATGAGAAGATCATTCTTGGACTAAGCAAGGCCAATTGTCCTTGGCTGCTCAGAGAAAGTGGAATTGTGAAATTTTGGAAGAATTGTGTTTTACACTTGTCTAACTTTACTGCTGAACACTTTTCGATCCACTGATGACGTCAGAAGAAGGAATCTTTGGGACAGATAAAACGGGAAACAAAATGGCTAGTGCCGTGCAATGAACCGCTGCACTCTTAGTGTGCGACAACTTAGCAATTTAATGAAGTGTGTCTGATAAAAGATCAGAAAAATGAAAAACTGCCATTGATCTCATAAGCTAACCTTCACTATTACCGTAGTCTGGGATGTGTCCAGCATACAAAATTGCACGTGTAAAACGCACCATCAAAGCACTTCTAGTAAATATGAGCAACTGTCAACAAATATTAGTTGTTGCGATGTAGGCATGCGGCAAAGCATACAATGTGCTTGCGAATATCATGTTATTCGACATTTACAGGGGCTAAATTTTTTACGCACCAAAACAAAACCTTGTCGGGTTATCGACAACTCATTTAATTAATAGCTTGTTCAATTTAAACAAGCGAAGCAAATGATCAAGTCAAAAATCCGAAGATAATGTTATGCTGACCAATTTTCCGCAATGTCACAAAGTTGGGAAACTCTTCTCCAATCAAGCTATACATACAACAACGACTCAGAATACACACCTCTCTGACTTACCTTGATTCGTGCCCAGGGTATGATCAGTGGTAGGACCAGTGCCAGGTGTAGAGGTTGATCCTCGCCCTCGTGACCAATCAAAATTATCGTCCTGGCTTTGTTCCATGCTGCAGATGGTCGCAGACTCAAATTCACAATGAAACAGGACACCAGGGGCTGAAAAGAAGAAATTGGGAGAAATAGAAACCGAAACACATGAAAGTGGCAGTTTTCAGACATGATGTTTGCGACTGAAGATCAATCAATACATAGGCATGAACATGGGTGAGAAGCTTTTGAAGAATACATTTTTAAGTGGAAACCAATGACGAAGTGAAACAAAAAAACAATGAACCGCATCTTGATCAACATAAGACCAACAATAACATCCGAACTCGAGAAAGAAGTCATAAAATGAATCTGTGCTGATGGACATATCAAGTAAAGCTTCTATTTTGCAGTCCTAATAATGCTCTTGCCGAATGTCGTCATACTAAAGAAGACTAATGTCCAATAGTGAACGCTAAATGCTCCTCAACCGACGCTATATTGCTCTCAAACCGAAGCTAAATTCCCCTCCACCGACGATAAATTTCACATAATCTCTAAATTTTCCTTCAGATTACCGAGGCCTACGATTATTAAAACAAATTCTATAAAATGTCCTAATAGATGATTGTACCTTTCTTTCATACATGCAATATATCACCAATTGTTTAACTGCTCTATTATTTTGATGAATTTCAAAGTACAGGATGTTTTAGACATTTTGACTTAAATGTTCGAGTTTTCGCTGGAGTCACGCTAGTGCACAGATTTTTACCTATGCTAATGTCGCTTTTAAAGTTCTGGAAGTCAGCGCAAGCTAAATCACTCAAAACACTGTTTCAGTGAAATGCAACTTCGAAATATTAATGCGCCCATCCTAGCATTGCCACAAAACAGTCAAACGCCTTCATATTAATGCTTGGGGAACAGTTACAGCAAAAAAGAAATGTCTCCCAGTCTAGTGCATTTCGGACAACATCATCAAGACAAAATGTTGTCTCTGATGACCTCTGAAGATGGATGATTATCCGAGACTGGAGATTCAAGTGTTCACCTTGCATTCCGCTTTCTCATGATAAGATAAAACCCTAATGCAAGGTGAGGTTGCAAAGTTCATTAATGAACTGAAAGTGCAAATTTGTTGAGTGCTTGAAATGCTTGAAGTTCGAATTGCTCACCTTGGATCTGTGTTGCATGGTGGATTTGCTGAACGCATTAAATGTTTCCAATAGGCCTATCTCGAATTGAATATACACTGTAAGTGCAACTACGTCAGCTCATGTATTGTGTGTGTGCCTCAGTTCTGTTTATTCCACAATGCCCCACTTGGTAACTTTAGTGAACAAACCACTCGTAGAATTGTGTTCTACCGCGGATTTCAATTCAGCTTGGGCTTCATCAGTGGTGTCGATGTGAATATCGTGTAAACAAAAATTATGGAAAACCAATTTTCTTCGCCCGCCATTATTCGATATAATGGTAGATACATGCAATACATGAATCACTGTTTTCATCTAAGATATAGTTGATAGGTAATATATATTTTTCTGAGTACTAGACTGCAAAATGGAGTATCATTGATATGCGGGATCTCAACATCTAGAGGCTTGACAAAACGCTTACAGGTAGGGGCATATGGTATTTATAGATTACGTCTTGACGATGCCGTGTAGAAGTGTACTCGCTATTGTATGACTATTTTGTACGACGAAATTTACATTTGTATATTGTTTGTGATTATCTCTTACTGCACTAGAAAAAATCAGATTGAAAATTAGCGTAAAACAAATTATCTGTGTATCTCTTTTTCATATTACTTAATATCAATGAGTTAGTATTTATAAATATCCAAAAAGTCTATGGTATATAATACTAAAAATACATAGAAGAGACAACTATGTTGTCTCATGGCCACGTCTGTTCTCTACGGTGAGATACAACAGTACTGTACAATCTGGGTTAGGCTAACAGTTGATACATAAAACGCTAGATTACAGTTCAGTTCATACGTCATCAATGCTGTCCAAACAATACTGTCGCTTCTAGTTAAGCGACGTGTTTGGACAGTACTGTTGTTTCTCACCGTAGAGAACATACGTGGCCATGAGATAACATAGTTTTCTCTTCTATGCATTCATTTACAAAGTTGCACCAACACATAATTTACTAAAAATGCACCCTAAACACCATCAGAATGATCGACATACGTGGTGTGATCCAAAATGTCCCGGACTAACCTACTTGCAGATAACCTGTGATAACGAATACTACTTCAGATGTAAATTTAGGTCTTTAAGGCATGAGAAATATGGTCGCCGAAATTTTTCCGGTCAGTTTTCTATTTTTAAAAAATATTTTTACATTTTAACATGAATTTCTGTATTTTCTGAATTGATCGAGATCCGATTTGTCTTATTGTTATAGTTAGATTGATTTTGATTTGTACCTTATTTGACGTGATATCTTTTGCCATGAATATTGCACGTCTTTTGTTAATTGCTTCATGTGTTACGATATCAATCAGTGAAGTTCATTCAGCACGCATTCATTAAGAAATCCGTGTCAACGATGGTTCTTTGTTCTATCAGTTTTCATGATGGATGTGACAAGCGTGTCTTCAGTCGAGTATCGCAGTGTGATACGATACCTCCTGATCCGCGGCTTCGCTTAATGGGCCCCCCGACCCCTCTGGACATTCTTAAAAGGAATTAAGCCTGGCATATGGGAAGCAAATGCTCACTCGAAGAACTACTGCTTATTTCTGGATAAGCGGGAATTTAAACGCGGGAGGAAAAGTACAATCTGTGGAGCCAAGATTTTTCAACTGTTGAGTCGGCCGCAGTGAGATTCCGGAAGAGAAATCGAGTCAGTAGCAGATGAAGTGATTACAGCACAAAGAAGGATAACCATCCGTGAGTTGTCATAGAGAGTTGCGATATCAAGTTATCACTCCTGTCCATGGACATCATCGAAAGACTTGGACTATCGCAAACTGGCATCACGTTTCGTTTCCGAAGTTTCTGTCACCTGAAATGAAGGAGAACAGACTTCTGGCAAGGCACAGTCTCAAATTTGGATCTCCTCGAAATGCACGGAGATTCAGTTTCTGAACTGCATCCTTAGCAGAGGGATTGATGAAAACACCTTTAAAGTTTGTATTCTTGCCCCTCAAAGCTAAGCGAGATTCTGCAGCAGTGGCGAAATTCAGGGAAGTCTGCCCCTTTGAAAATGCGATCAGGGAACATCACATCGCCGGTCGTTGATGCCTGACGGTCTTTTGGAAACGCTTCGGGGGAATCCAATCTGGTTGACTTTCGCGGAATGATAAAAAGGAGTAAGAATCAATAGCGAATATTTATTCATCTGTTATCTGAAGCGAGGAAGAAAATAAGAAAGCCACGAACATTCCACCTCTACTTGCTTCATGGACAATGCTCCGATTCACACCCTCGCAGGAGACAACCAATGCCAAATTGAGACTTCGTTGGCAAAAAGTGCACGAATGCTTACGGATCTAAGACATTGAAAAGTAAAAGGTGTTTTGCTGGAAACAATTAATTTGTTTTTCCGTTAATTATTGAGTCAGGTTAATAGTGTGATAGGCTTAAACTGTCAAGTTAATCTAAAATATATTAAATTCTAAAATCGCTAGAAATAGTATTTATAGGAAAATCTTGAAATTCGGACAAAATAATGTTTGGAAAATTTTGAAAAAAAAAATAGGAAAAACTGACCGGGAAATAAAATTTCGGCAACCATATTTCTCATGCCTTAAAGACCCTAAATTTACATCTGGGTGGGGTGGGTGGGGGATAGTTAGTATTCGTTATCAAAGGTTATCTGCAAGTTATGGTGTAGTCCGGGACATTTTGGATCACAGCACGTA
>CAJQUW010009437.1:0-28872 GCA_907163375.1 Prostheceraeus crozeri | reverse complement strand
GAAGTTATCTTGTATTTTCCACATGACGGTCAATTAAGCCGGCAGTCCAGATTTCATTTCATTTTCACATTTTCTGATGAATTTGAAATAAAAATCACTTTTGGTTTCTTTTCGTTTTTAATTTGCAAATAAAATGACCTTCGAGAATATTTCTGAATGAAAAGATGAAGAAATTATTTTCAATTTACTTTCCGTTCATTTCTTTCCATTCAATTGTCCATCACATAAATTGATGAGAAAAGACTTCTTAAGTTCTTCAAATTTGATCATTTTCCATCACAGCCTCAACTTCACAAACAAACCTTTCACAAAGTGCATTCTCAGTGAAAACACGCAGGTGGAATGATATCAAACTGCCAGATTTTGATTATCAATGAAAATTTCAAATTCAAAATGAAATACATAGCGGTCTGCACGTCAGGGTATGAAAGTATTTCGTGTCATTATAAGGAGCATAGACATCTAAACAGAAATCTATGTCTTCTGATGGAAAGTTGGCTACACGTGCGAGATGAAATGTTAAATAGGCAACGCTTCCGTAGACTCGAAAGCAGTAGGGTTCGACGACATAGAAGTGGATAATAACACTAGAATGGAAGTTTGATATCTTGCCTATGTGCAATGATGGCACATGGAAAAATCTATGGTTTGTAGATCATATTCGATCTAAAACATTACATCATAGTCAGACTATTTGCCAAGTTGGTTGTGGAAGTTGTTGACACCTAATTACAGGATTTTTATGAAGAGAATTTTAAGTGAGATGGTGACATTGCTTCATATGAAATAGCGTACTATTGCATGGATTAATATACTGTGTCTATTTGTACCAGTCATTGACAACTGTTTTCAAATTTTTCAACACTGGAATACGAATTGAAATTTGGTTCACAGAGTCATAATCGAAAGTAGTCGGTGTACTGGTTGCAGGAACATTTCAAGAATTCAAAGATAAAAATTCTAATTATTGGATAATTTCTCCTAACGGTCAAGAAACCTAGCGCTCTTCTGGAATAAACACATCGAAAGCTTCTCTAGCGACAGTCATCTATCAGATAAATGAGATGTCGTTGGAACTTTCATTTAATCACTAAATGATTAATATGACATATTGTGATGATATTATGGAGGCTCATATTCGAAAGCATGCAAAGGTTTTGAAAATTGTTCAAATATAATGAACAGGGGAATCTTTCAGAATAAAATGAATACCGTAGGATTTCTTGGCCTCTGATTTCAAGCTGGAGTTATGCATGTTCTGCAAATCGACATTACAAGTTGCGTAAGAGTCTGATGATACTATTGATAGATTATCGGAGCGATATTTCAAAATGATGAACGGACAGAACGTTTTAGAGTATTTCCTTCTTTGTCATCCTGTGGCCGCAGTATTTTGCAAATTCATTATTGCTTTAGTGTACATGATCTTTGGACAAGGGGCAACAATCCATAACACAAATTGACTTGATAATTGAAAATGCCAACCAGAAAACAAGAAAGCCAGCTCGCAAAATTTGCTTTTTGCCCCAACTAAGTTCCCCCGGAGTGTGCCATAATTTTCATGCAATTTCCATTCTAGGACTTTCTATGGCATTGTTAATTTCTATGTTCGACGATACCAAGTGACTCGATTTGTGATAAGAAGAATTGAACCACCACAATTTAGTCAATGAAACAGTCACAGAAAGGCTAGGTCTCGTATGAATATGTCTCCGTAAATATGATCCATGCGTGGGGCACTTTGAACCACTGTTTATTGCCTTCTTATGCAACTTCATTTGACTATATCTGATCTTTAGCTTCAGATCATCAAGCAGCAAAATTCATAGAGATTTTTGCAAATATTTTTGATGCAAAAGAAATGCATATAGGGAGGGGGGCTAACTTCTGAAATGTTCATAGACCATCAGCGTTCTCAGATTAATAGCATATTATCGGTAGAAGGACATTGGTAAAAGACCATTAGTGCTGAATGTATTGATATACAACTATCATTATACGGCTATCATACAACTAACGTATTACATGTAGGCATGCTTTTTAATACGCCGACTGCAGAAACTTGCAGGTAGCTTCTTCTGGGAAGATGTTATGTAGCAAAATAAGCGACATTTTCCCATATGACTGAGCTAGGTAAAATAATGCATCTAAATCACTCTAACACAAGATATTCATTCTATTAAGCACATTGAGCAATCAGACGCATAATGAGGATTACTTTTTCAGAGTAACCTCGCAGAAATCTTAGCTTGCTCATTTATCTTGAAAAGTTGTGGAGAGCTTTCTTGGTTGCTGTTACAGCTCCTATAAATCCAACCCTGTGGGAACGAATGGCGAAAAGCTGGCAGACAATCAGCTACATATTATCATGCAATAGTTCAGTAATAAATTTTATCATATTCGCTGGCGAAGTTCGCCGGCGACAATTCGCGAATTCGCGCTCTGTATGCCAGTTTTTACTTTTGACTTTCTCACTTATTTTCTTTAGTAATCCGCCTCTGCAGTCGAGGCTCTATTTTCTCCCTCACCTCCTCACTATCACCCACATATGGCTAATCTATCTAAGAAATAAGTGCAGACTATCATTCTTTGATAATGATAAGAATATAGAGAATCCGCTTATATCAATTTTCATAACATCTCTTGACATTCAATAATTTACAACAATGACAAATACTGTATTTGAATAATATAATAGTATTTACTGCGACATTTATGGAAGATAAATACTTTTTTTTAGTTTAAGCCTTCGTGAATTAAAAAAGATATCTTTTTATCAGATCAGACTGAGTATACAATATATTTTCATGTGAAGGTAATATACGAACATTACTACTTACCACTAATTAGTTGCTACAATCCACGATTTCGCCGGTTGGCAAAAAATCAGCTCGCATTAGTAAACAAATATCTACCAACTAATTATAGCAACTTTTTCGCCAACTGTCGTTTTTTAATTTTACACATGTTTTTGGATAGATGATGACCGTTTTCACATGCGGAGATATAAATGTATTCAACCAGGTGTGCATGAATGATTTGATGTTAATAGTTATATCCACAGAATTAGACCGGTCTTCTAGACCGGTTTGACCTTCTGTTTGACTAGAAAGGAAACATGGGAACATGTAACGTTAATGAAATGGCACAATATCGGCTGACATATTACCATAGCAATCGAACAAAAAGCAGACAGTTCGATATGAAATACGCCAAATTGTGCGAAGCTTCAGTGAGTGTTATCAATTCCGGATCACACAACAAAGAGACACAGTCGATGTCAAGTTCTACAGAGAAGTTTGTGAACGTTTTTTCGAGCGCCTGCTAACATTTTAAATAATGATCGGAGGGCCCAACATTATCGAGAAAACCTTTGCGCAATGATCTGAATTCTTCGAATCTGAAGGAATCGTGACGATCGGGGCATTTTGAAGGAATTCACAGCAATCCGCAACCGGCGCATGACTATTTTTCCTATCGTTGCAAGGTATTAAAAAATTCTTTTTGCCCACTTAGTAAGTTCCTGCATGTGCCATCTGTTTGAATCAGTCTGCACTTCTAGCAAACTGATGCGCTTAAACAATCTAATTATGTGATTATGCCATTCACTTTGCTATCACCAACCACTAGCAGTACTAAAGAATGCCTGAATTTACCAAATTCCACGCTAGTTGCTATCTCTTCAACACGCATTTAAAATATTCTAATTATGGTCTCTCATTGGTTGAGACGATCGCTATTGCTCTCTTATCAATGTTTTTATGCACCTTTATGATGATTGTAGCCTGCGCGCGTATTGTCAAATTTTACCAGGTGGCTACAATAGGGACGATATCTTCATATTCTTTCAATTGATGATCTCTCTCTTTTTCATATTGTAGTCAAATTTATTACTAATTACTCGTAGTTATCAAAATACATTTCTTGAAACAATATTGTCTCCATGTATCTAAATTTAGTACGCATAGATTTCATACTCCTTCTAACATTGACTTTAACATAAGTTACAAAGTTTGAAGTATATAAGCAGACACACAAGTGTCATGTCTATAATCACTCCTTTTTAGACGCCATAAGTAATTTTGTCATAAGTAAGTTGTTAGATTTATAATTTTGTTTAAAACGCAGTAATAAGTTATATTTTTTTCTTCTTTCAGTTTTTAGTTAGGCCTATAGTATTATTATTTTTCTTTATGATCTACCGGAGGTTAGCCTCAACCAATTTAATTGACAACTACACGGTGTTCAGTAAAAAACCAGGAAATTTCAAATGTATGATTTGTGTTTTACAAAAACAATAATGAAGACTCGGAAATATCAATAATGTTTAAAATGAGAACCACTGACTTTGACACAGCGCTTCAAACGTTGTATCCATGCAGAAGTGGCTGAGTGAATGGTTCTGTCGGGTATTCCATTCCACGCTTCTGTCAAAACATCTTTAAGCATTTCAATGTCAGTTATCTGTCCATGCTGTCGCTGAAGATGAGGCAATACTCCACATACAGAAGTCCATGACGTTAAATCTGGGCTTTTTGAAGGCCAATCACTTGGTTCAATAAAATCAGGTGTGTTTTCTCTAAGCCAATTAATTGTTGCGACTGCTGTGTGGAGCTTTGCGCCATCTTGTTGTCACGTCCATGGTTCATTTTGCATTATGCGATTGATATCTTCGACAACCCGAGGTCAGATTTCTTCTCGATGAACGTCCTGATTTGCTGTCTTCTTCTTCTTTTTTGAATTTGGGATGTGGTCTTGGCCAGCTTCAATATAGTAAAGATTTGACTTCCCAAACCAGGAAACCGCAGCATAACAAAGTATCGACTCTTGCTGAGTGTCGATTTCTGCCAAAATATCGCTATCATCGATGTCAGTCTTTACGTTTACTGCTCTGTACACTGTAAATCGCTCAATACGAATCACATACGAAGGATGCATACCAAGATATTTTTTTGGTATATTTCTGTATGATCTTGGTATATATTTGTATGCTTTTCGCATGTTATTTCAAGTGTGGTATGCTTTACATACTAAAGACATAGCAGCACAATGTTAAAAGAAAGCATCAATCATGTCCAAAGTATGTTGATTTAAGGACTTTTGTCAATAAAGATCACATTAATGTTACTACTGTTCTGTAAGTAGTTAGATAATGACATTCAAGAGTGACACCTTAAATGCTGAATTCGATTTTAATACATGTAAGTCCGAGGCATTTCATAAATAATCAATAAGTAACTGATCATCAACAATTATGTATCATGTAATTTTGAAATAAGGCATATTATCAATCCGAAGTAAAAACACATTATAATTCATTAAATGCAAAAATAGTTATGTTTGAGATATATAAGTCAACATGGTTGCTGAAAAGTTATCGTTATATTGAAATGATGTACATCAATTTAGTTCAAGGAAATGAGCTAATTATGAGTCTTGTGAATGCTATAAGACAAGTTGCAAAGATGACATGCGGCATTAATTCCACAATAAATCTAATCTAGTTAAATACCACACTTTCACAAAGAAATGTTCACGGCTGGTATTACTGGAAAAAAGTTATTTGTAAGTAGTATGTAGTATAACATATTTTTTGCCATATGACATAAAGCTATTCATACGAAAGACATACGAAACACATACCAATTTGCATCGGGTCTCGTATATAAAACATACCAAGAATTCGTATTTCAACGTAAAACAGCCAATCACAGTTAGCATAGTTCGTATCGTTTACATACCAATCACATACGAAAGTAAATGGCCATTCGTATGAAAAACATACCAGATTTCTTTATATATACCAGAATCTCGTATCAAATGTTGGTTTCAAATTGTATGTAAACTTGGTATGTGTTTGTATGTAATTTTCGTATCCAGCGATTTACAGTGTGAGCATCTTTTAGGTTATTACACTTGATTCTTCGATAGCATTTTAGCGATGACATTTTGAGAATTTTGTCATTCACAGTCCCTAATGACATATTCAGTTGGTGTGACTGGCGTAACATCCAAATCCAAAACAGCAGTCCGTGCATTGTTGTCAAATTTTGTGGCGGTACCACGCTTGCGATGGGCTGCATTGCCTTCTTCTTTTATTCGCTTAGCCAAGGGTGAACTGATTTTTTGTAATTGTGCTGAAGAAGTTCGGCTGAATTTCGCCGCATTTACCAAGGCCCCACGTGGGATGCTCAGTTTTAAATAACATGATCACTTGACGCTGGAAATCAGTTAACTGAGGCATTTGCACAATATAATGACATTAATAATGGTACTGGAATGTTCTTCTTATTTCGTACAAAACAATACAAATCAACCAGTCATATAACAGCTATCAACCAATTACAATTCTTGGGATTTCCAGTCACAATTCTTAGAAATCGCAATTACAATTCATGGAATGCCCATTACAAACTATGCAAGCATAAATTTGGAATTTTCTACTTTTATACTAAACACCCAGTAGTTTGGATTAGAAAGCTAAGGATCTGCACTGCATAATTTGCAAAATATTATAATATATTATAATATCCTGAGAACAATGTTTATTTGCCGTCAAACTTTTGATTACTATGGTCTATTTGGGTGAGATACCAACAAACTTCTTAAAAATGTCAATTTTTCATTTCTCAATTGCAATATTTATGACAAAGAATCAGACGTTGAGCAAAATTCAAGCCTTCATCAGAATCAGATTAAGCCAAGTGTGTATTTAGTTAAAATGAAAGCATATTGGTGCGCTCGATTTGAAGTTAAACGGACTTCAATATAAATTACCGGTAAGGTAACTTAAAATAAATTACCGGAAAATTTTAAACACTATCCGGTGAAAATAAAAAACTGTCGGGATCTGTCGGTCAATTGTCGGGAAGCCTGCTTCCCGACAATTCACCGACAGTTTTTTTTCACCGGGCAATAGCTATATATAATGTCAAAATACTTTTGTTTGTTTCAGCAAACATAGAGTAAGGATATTTAGGTAGAGTGTCGACTCAATTAAAAAGTATCTGTAGTGAAAATTTTTATATGAAAAGATTCACTTTTTCCGTGGTCCAAAAAAATATTTGAGCAATCATCGAGTAGCTGAGCGGAAATTATGCTGATGGTCAAGGAAATCCAATGAACTGCATCAATGGAAGTCTTCATGAAAAAGACGAGATCTGATTTTGCTTTCTTGGCTGAAATTTCATGTTTTTAATTCAATTTTCATCGTCATGATTTTATGATTCACTAAATCTACACTGCACTAGGTGACATGCCACGCGTGATTCACGCGTAATTACGGAACACCCCAAACATCCGTAGTTAAGGACATTCTATTCTTCTACCGCGTACATACGCGCTGCACTAAGAGTCAGAAACCACTTGATCTGATGCTGTTAAAACATGGGAAATGTTTATGAATACGCGCGGGCGACCGTTTTAGTTTGCGCGTCGTCTTACCCGGTGATAAATGATGTCAGGGTCCCTGACGGGGCCCTTTAGGGCACTCGGGCAAAACTAGGGCAACAATAAATTTTCAAAATAGGCTCTTTGTCTTTGTAAATGACAAGATTTTTGATAATTTCCCTGAGAAAATCAATAACGAGCAAGTTTTCTCAAAATTCGATGTCAGGGCAAGATTAGGGTAACCTTAGGGCAATATAATTTCAGGCCATGTTCAGGGTATGCCCTGATTGCACTAGATGATGCTGCAGCTCCACACACATCATTCACATGCTTCCTTAGTTATGTGCCACTTCCTACTTTCTGTAATTTGACAGACTCGGCTATGTAATTTTACCATACAACTTTTGGGTCACGTAAAATTACATGCTATTCTATGTAAAACAACATTATGAAAAGATGTCTGCAAGATAGGACACATGATTCATTAATAGATAGAAAATTTGGAAATTAATTGCGGTCATGTGATCTATACACCTGCAAAAGGAATATTTAGTTCAATCTACTCCGTCTCTTAATTATTCGTTTTTGATAGGACGGCACAATGCACGAAGCACAGACATATTCCTTCTTCTCTTCTCTTCTCTCTCACTCACTCACTCTCTCTTTGCTCTCTCTCGTAATTCATTTATTCATTTTCTTGTATCCTTTTTATCCATTCAGAAACTTATCTTAAATGATATCCTAGCTGGAACATATGGGAAGTCATAATGCTGTTCAGATGCCTTTTGGTCCTACAATTACGTAAGACTCGTCTGCGCACACCGATTCACTATATGAAATAGTTCCCCGTCGCTCGCCTGCTGAACCGACCTTCATTCCATGAGTCACATGACAGAGAGGATGCGAGCTGGTAATGTTTATCAAGCAGGCGTCATTTAATTGTTTGCTGCAGTCGACTCCCGTCTCCCACTGCATCGTAATATGTGGCTGTACGCATATCAGTCAGCAAACTCGCCGGCATCACTATCTGCAGTCTCAAACTTGCGAATTTATAAGACTTTTAACGGCGATTCAAGTCAGCAATTTGTGCTTTTGACATTCAGAGGAATTCTGTCGTAATTCAATTATGCCTACAGTTTGGAAACAATCTCTGGTATATCTTCATCTACAGGACACGTCTTGATTCGCATTTAATTGCTGACTCAGTGAAGTACGTACTGCAGTGTCTCTATATGTTCGCTGAAAACCATCAAATTCATGTGATATTGATTATTGCTCTAAAGTCAAAGAGAATGCAACATTGATCAAGATTTGGACCCGCTACAGGTGAGATGTTTATTTTGATAATTGCAACAGCATTGCATGAGCTCATTATTGCTAAATAAAGTTTCATTAGGGTGAAGATGCCTTGGCTTGACTTGTAGGTATTATGTGGGAAGAACCAAGTAAACTGATGTTATGTTCAAGGTTAGAATATTTTTCTTTTTGTAATATATATTTCGAAATCATCGTCAGACAAGTGAATCGTAGTTAAGGTAAACAGTAAATTCAAGCATGCAAACTAATAAGTAACATAGAAGAGAGCTTGAACCAAACACTTTGGCATGGTTATTCACTGACTTCCTTTTCATTTAAATTTGTTAAGTTTGATAACTGTCCTGTCAGACTGGAGTTTATGGTCTAACTACCGGTGAATTGTGATCCGGTGAACGTTTTTGTAAGAATTTTCAAAATGCTTGTAGTACAGCATCAAAAATTAATGAAAGAGGTTTTTGTCACACAATTCTTGATCAAATTAGATGAATGTACAAAGTGGGTTGCCTACATACAAGTTGTAAGCAATTTTTTTATCCATAACAATATACGTTACGTAGTTTATTCATTTTATTTGTCTGTGTTACTTTGAGTGATCTATGTTACATGTGTTCCACTATCTGCACGAAAGAAGATAAAAAATTTAAAATATAATGCATATAGCTATAAGAATTTTAGAATATAACTCAATAACTGCAATGAACATGCTTGCATCCGCAAATGTCATTAAGTGAGCAGTGTAATGTTCGTCCATTCTTTAAAGAGCAACGATTCTTTTACAAACTTGTTTTCAAATTGTGTTTGTCAAAGCCACCTGATCCGTCATTAAAATGTTCTTAGGAAATTGCAAAAAATCTGTCATTTCCGTACATATCATGCTGATAATGAAACGTTAATATGTAAACATTTCAATAAATTTTATAAGATCTCTAAATATTTGATCGATTTTCATAAAAATTGTGCATGTTCAATTAATTAGCATTAAGTATTTGATAAATGAATAAATGTAATTAATGCCATCAATAAAGTAAATAGATACCCACACTTTATTTGTGTGTTAATGTCATTCCTTTCCATTGGCCCTCATTTCTTTTTTAATTGATATCTCATTTTTTCAAAGAAATATATCCATATTTAATAATTTTTAATTAAATAAACAGTAAATCAATCATTGTAGCTTATGTTATCATACTCGATGAATAAATAGTAGATTTTCTTTATTTGCGTCATTGTCATTTCTTTGCTCGTCTCTCTCTCTCTCTCTCTCTCACACACACACACACACACACTCTCCACTATTTCTCATGATTGTGAGCAATGGAATATCTGTCGAAATCTCTGGTTGAATTGCAAATAATATTGAATTGTAAATAAGCATTATTTTATTGTGCCTTGCTGATTTATTTTTCATTGATTCCGGAAAGTCGATTTGCGCTTTTTTCATAAAATCCTGTTGTTTGTGCATCACTGTGCTTCAGATATGACTTCAATATATATTTTAACTACCAGTGAATTTAACAGGCATTTTTTCCTTTCAGAGTCATCTGCAGATCTATTTGAGACAACCTGCAAGGAGGTCGAACTGACTGTGTCTAAGTTCTTCAAGAACGCCCACAGTCGGTATGGTGGAAGGAGAAAGAGGCAACAGGAATCTAGTGATATGAGCACTCCACCTGTCAAGACCACGTGTATTGGATTCCGACAGTGAATGACTTGTACGTGATATCTTACGTGATGACTTATATAACGTGATTTCTTCAAAAATATAAAGAAATTCTGAATGCAAACTGTTTTCATAACTCTAATCACGTGCGGTTGTCGGGTAGGATTTTTTAGATCAGAATTAAAAAAGGGTATACTACTGACATACTACTAATTAATGAATAATGAGCTGCACAAATAACCCTACTTTTTTAAGATTGGACGCGGTTAAATACCGCTACGGGCCCTGATCAAAGCTTGCGGAACTCCACCGTTGGGGCCCCTGAATGCAAACCTGTCAAGGGCCCCTGATGTGATTTATCACCGGGTACGGTTGTCTGCGCTGCCGCTTGAACCACTAAGATGAACCGCTAAGCATGTTCTGTCTTCCCTGAACATGAATTGAGATCATATCACATTGTTTAGCCTCTGATACATGCAGACACATGAGACGCAAAGTCTATATAACAGGACTCTGCCCTGATCGTTGTCACATGAAAGTAAAATTGACAATAGGAAGGGATTTTTAACTTGAAAACAAGAACACTTTTTATGAACTATTCTTGACTATAAATGTTCACTGTAATGGTCAAGGTGCTATAGTCCGCTACAAACTGATCACTTTCTATACGTGACTGCAGAACATATCGATCTCCAGTCCAGTAAAAACTAAATGCAGAGAAACATTTTAATTTTCGTTTCGCTACACAAAAAGAACAAAAGCAACAAGACAAAAGTTCTGCCAATTTTGCTGCGATGTGTCGCAAAGAAACCAATGTCTGTTAATTAACGAGTATCTACAAACACGGTTGTAATCCGAAAGGTCGAACTTTCTGTTGATTGCGGAGTTAAGCGTATTGCGTTTGCTTCTGCTATTGTTGTATCTCGATGATCAATAATTTCGAACAATAATAATCAATTGAAGGAATTCATTTGGAATTTCAAATATTCATGCATGCTTCGAAACAATATTATGTGCAAAACCTTATTCTTATCATCTAACCTGCTCAGTGCAAGGACGTCTTGTTTTTCAGAATTCTTGTCGAAAACATAGCCTACATTGGAGAATTACGAAATGAATTTCTAAGGTAAGAGAAGAAAACAATGAGAAAGGTATACCCTGGCGCATGTAAGTAAGTCGTTGAGAGATTATTTTGTGTGATATGTGAATAATAATTTGATCACTTTTTTTCAGGTGCTTTGAACGAAAGTCCTAGTTTCCCCTTTATTGAGGTTCAATCTCATGTAAGTTAAGTATCATCTGAAATGAATTTCGATTTAGAATTGTGCTTGCTTGAAGTTGGATTGACATTTCTGTCAGTCATGTCAAAGTGCGTACAGCAATGGCTCCCTAAGTCATATGGCTCCCTCAGTTATCTATCTCTATGACATTGGAATCAT
Source organism: Prostheceraeus crozeri (assembly GCA_907163375.1). Classification (NCBI taxonomy): domain Eukaryota; kingdom Metazoa; phylum Platyhelminthes; order Polycladida; family Euryleptidae; genus Prostheceraeus; species Prostheceraeus crozeri. The sequence continues at coordinate 17,067 of CAJQUW010009437.1, read as the reverse complement.
TTGGTTGGATTGCTCAGCATTTGCAGGATAAAATTGAGTGATTTTGCAGTTGAACGGTTTTTATGGATTTTTGACATAGGCCTAGTCGAGAATTTTCGTATTACAATACTGAGGGTCTATATGGGATTTACTGCTGGATATATACGGAGGATGTCAACCATTGGATTATCGTTGAATTCCATGCTGTTGGAACAGTTAACGTATGCACACCGGTGCAAGTTCACCTTTTGTGCGACGTACGTCGACATCCACCGTTAAAACAACGGAACATTTTCCAGTGGGTTATTTCCTACATTATCTGACAATATTCGATTGTTAGTTTATCTCAACGATTTTCGCAGATTGAGTGTTTTGGCAATGAAAGGCAAAGTCTGTGGGACCGTGAAAATTCATTGAAATAAGACAGGTTTTGCAATAACAGAGGCTGCATGGGAATGGTGAAGACCGGAAACATTTGGGACCGAGAGATTTTGTTGCAATAAGACGGGTTCGACTGGTAGATTGTAAATTCGTGAGCATATTTCTAAATTAAAACAATAACTAATAAATATTTCTAATAAAATTTTTTTACTAATAAATGATAATACAAAAGATGATCACAAATGAAGTAAAATATAGGCAAAAATGATTTATCATCAATCTCACATTTTTGCTTCTCAACAATTTTATAGATAGAAGACCCTACCCCATGTGTTTTATAACGTTTCTGGACGAATCTCGAGACCAATTAAAACAGAAGCTATGCCAAATTTCCGGAAGAATCTCACCCATATAGAGTGCAAAAAATTGCGCAGGTCTGGTAACACTGCAGGTAGGAATCCGTGGCAGCATACATGACTTGCAAGCCTAATGTTGGCATAATTGAATTTAGTTACTATTTCTGAAGGCTAGGCCATGTTAGTATTCTTCATATAGGCCTTTTTACACTGTTATGAACGATGGTATTTTTAGGATTTCGTTCCAAAAAGAATAGGCCTATCATAGGGATTGCTGACCGCCAGCTCCCCTGAGCAAATAATCGAAAGATGTCCTCGGACTTGAACAATTTAAGCACTTCTATTCTATATCGAGGCGAACTGGCACTCTGCAATCTTTATGATAGGCCTATTCATTTTGGAACAAAATTCTGTAAATATCATGCGAGATAATATACTATATAATTCTATTGTAACACCCTAGTCCACAAATCCTTACTACACATGCAGAATCATCCAAATATTGGAATAATACAGAACAAATATTGTAGCAAAAGTTGTATTACATGCATCTTATACAAATGATAATCAAGCAATTGTCGAGATATAGAAATACATTTAACTGTTCAAATTACTGAAACATGTTTGGAAGTAGCTCTAGTCACAACCACGGCCGTAGTCAATCACATTTTCTTTCAATGGTGATCGTTCGGAGGAACTTGCGGAATCGACTTCGCAGCTTTCGTCTGAGGTCTCTGAAAATGGAAAATATTACACCTCATTCATGAGAAATACTGAATTTTCATATACAATTCTTATTTCATTCATATTTTTCATATTTTAATCAGGGCGAATTAAACGAAGGATTCGACCACTCAATAATGAAAAGAACAACCAGTCCACAATGTTACTCTGAAACTCAATCAGAAATACGTGTATATGAAATGATCGTGAAGCACTCAAGCTCATCAGCAGGAAATTCAGCTAAGAAAATGTTTTTGACTATACCAACAAACCAAGTAAATTTCAAATACTTAGAGGATGAAAATAATGAGGAGGAATACGAAAGGAAACATTTCATTTACTTGCCCGTACAGCACATAGGGATCATATAGAACAATATGAAGCAAATAGAATGTCTTTCATAGCCTAGCAATAAATGAAAAGTGGAGAAAACAAATATTGTCACTCCAATGTCAAATGGTGATAGAACTGAGAAGGCACTATGAAGCATTGATTCATGCAATACCAAATCATAAACGCAGGACTGTGATGCCATCTGAACATTTGATTTCAGTCGTAATGACATCGTCAGAAATTCAGTCGTCTGAACATTTGATTTCAAAGTTGTAAACAAACTTTGCAATTCAACAAATTGTCATTATTTCGACGTCAAACGCATGTTCATCAATGAAATTACCTTTACCTCTGAAAGTATTATCAGACCTCGAAATCGACGTCGACGTTTTGTGCGTGGTAAACCTCCTCCGAGAAGAATTCGTCCTGAGATCAGCGATGAAGATTTGAATAAAACTGTTATATCTCTCTGACATCAAATGAACTGACAAGAGAAGAAAAACTTGTGTTGAACTAGAGACTTGGTTTTGCATTCAAACCTAAAGAGTTTAGTCGCTATGATTTATTTACAAGCACGGCATCATTCTGAAGCTCATTATTGAATCATTATCAAACTGATGCAACGAGGGCATTTGTTGAATCAATCAAGAACGATGTTCAAACTATTAAGGTCACAAGAACTACGAGTTATCTAAATTATGAAGAATTCAAGATTTTGAAATCTCTACGAGACAATCCGGACATCGTTATAAAACCTTGTGACAAAGGACGCGCGATAGTCATTTGGAAGAAAGAAGATTATTGCACCGAATCAATCAACAGCTTCTTTGCATCGGTTGCTGAAGTTATTGAACGTTTGAATGAAAATGTTTTTGATAATGAGAACGATGATCACTTTATTCCTGATCATATTTTCCCAACAGTGAAGTCCGTTGAAGACATGTTGAGCAATATTAAAGTGCACAAATCGATCGCGAGGACCAGACGGTATTCCTAATTGGATTTGGAAAGACTGTTGCCAGACATTGGCCGGACCTACAACGTCAATTGTTTGCTCTTCAATCAGAGAAAGTGTCTGGCCTGCAATGTGGTGAAGTTCCGACATCAATGTGCTCAGTAAAACAGGAAAGCCAAAAACATTAGAATCCGATTTCAGACCAATAAGTCTTACTTGTGTCGTCAGTAAGGTTGTTGCAGAAGCAATAGTGGTGAAGAATATATTGCATTACGTACGTGACAAATTACATGTAGATCCTAATCAATTTGGCGGTGTAAAGGGCGACTCAAACTACACATGTCATGCTTACTATGATTGATGATCTATTGAGGAATGCAGAGCATGGTTATATAAGCAGAGTTCTTCTAATAGATATTTCTAAAGCATTCAATCGAATTGACCAAAACATTCTTGTTCGCAAGCTGCTTGACATGAATGTCTCTGTGTGGCTGTGTAAATGGGTATCTGATTTTCTACATCAGCGTATGCAGCGCGTGAAATACCACAATAATTGCTCTCGGTGGATGTCGATATCAGCTGGAATACCTCAAGGAACTAAATTTGGACCACTTGAATTTGTACTCATGATAAATGACCTAACTGCAAACGTGAAGTATACTGACGACTGCACTATCTAAGAATCTTTCGATAGCACTAACCAGTCACTATTTACGCAGAGAACGAATGAAGTTGCTGATTGGGCAAAAGAACACATTATGAGATTAAATCTAAAAAAGACAAATGAAATAAGAATAAGCTTTAAAAGAAGGAAACAGCTAAACTGGAATCAGATAGAAGTAGATGGGGAAATAATCAGCCCAATTCGTCAAACGAAGATTCTTCGTTTCATCATCGATGAGGAATTGTCTTGGGCAGATCACATATTGAAAATAATCAAGAAAGCACAGATGAGAGTACATTTCGTTAGTGAAATGATGCGATCAGGTTTCGGAGATGCAGATGTTGTCAAATTTTATTGTGCTTGTATACGCACCATTCTGTAATATGGCGCTCCTGTATGGCATTTCAACATCACAGTAGCACAATCAAATACTCTTGAATCTGTTCAGAGAAGAGTCATCCGCATGATAGAGCACATTCCAATCGAGTGCCACGATAATAATTATGAAGGCCTTTTGATGAAACATGGACAAAGACAATTTCAAAGATTACCGACGATCCTGAGAGAAATAATACCACAGCGCTCGAATGAGACGATATCAAAAATCAGAAAGTCATCCAGTATTATATTTTGTAAACTGATAGATATAAGAACTCCTTCCGTCCATCCTGTGTATCGCGTTTGTCGTAGCTGTGACTTAATACCTTTTTAAATGCTTTTTTATCCCTTTATATGTATTTTGATCAGTCGTGGCTGTTTATCTACAAATAAATGCTTATTATTATTATTATTATTGAATTACACACTAATTTGAGTGTTGGTTAATCTATGTTGACTGTTTTGGAGTCATTTACATGTACATATAGCATGGACAGGATCACTAAATTCCTCATAAAAACCGAGAAGACGAAGCAAGACTTAGTGCTTAGGTTATCGCCACACTTGGATTTTCATGCTGAATTTGTTGTTTTTGCTTATGATAATGATCTTTATTGAAGTCCACAATACATTTCGGTAGACGTCACAGGTATTACAGTTGGCAGCACATTATAACAGCTGAAAAGAACAAATATGGAGAAACATTATTTACAAAAGCGAATGAATGAAGATTTAAAGCGATCAGTCTTCGTGCGAGGAGGGCGTAGAGGGCATGCACTGCGCGAAGTTCTGTCTTTAGCGCTAAAAAATTCACGAAGGGGGTGGTTCTCATTTTTTACAATCTTTTCAAACAGGGACCGACAGACATTTTCAACTGCACTCTCAATACAGGGCTCAATTTTCGCTCCTATGATTCTACATGTTCTGTTCTCGATTCTAACAAACTTTCTCATCAGATAATCAAGCAGATTCACAAAAACAGGACAACAGTAAAGAAGCGAGGATCTGACAAAAGCAAAATAAGCATTGCGTAAAGTGTTCACGTCGCAACCTGATTTTTTCAAATTCAAGAGTATGTACATGCGGCGGGAAGCATTTTATTTGTAGTGGAAACTGCGTTTTGTGGAGACTGCGAAAGTGGCTTCGAAAACTCTCTCTCTCTTCTTGGCACGGCACATTCAAGAGACCTGTCATGAGCTCTGTGGCGTGGAATAGATTTGATCACATCTGGCTGAAAACCTTTCTCATTTAGACCAGCAACACACATGGTTCGTGTAAATCTTCCCGAGTCCCGCTGCTTCAGATATTTCCCCATCAAATCATTAAGAGCATGCTTCCTGAGAGCCTGAAGTTGTTGCTAGTATATTTATTGGTAGGAGAGTTAACTTGGGTTTTTATGGAATTTATCAAGTTGACAGGATAATCATTAGAGATTAATTCCTGGACATTAATTCATAGACATAAAATCCTTTCACTGGCAAAGTTTACACTGTCGTGTATAGAATTTGACAAATTAAAAAAAATGATCAGCCTCTGGTTCAGTTTTGAAGGTGACAAATATGTCATCAACATAGCGGCGATAATACAACGGAAATTTATCGATCATATTTTCTACTAAGCTCTTCATCTGTGTCTCTCCACATGTTCTAATTTTAGCATCGTTTTGTGAATGGCATTGTCCATGGTTTATCAATGTATAAAACTGTTGTCTCAGCTATTGCACTGTCCAGAAGATGGGTTTTAGATAAACTCGAAATCGATCGACGACAATGGTCGCTCTCTTTGTGTAAATTGCTCGTGTTTCGGTTAATTTTGACTTTCCATTTCCATTTTTAAATCAAGCATTTCCAAAAAATTCTATCGCGTTATTCTGAAAATGGTGATTGGTTGGTGTTATTAGAGCTTTCAGGTTGAAACTCTAGCCCACTGAATTTATCGATATTATCTAAATCTTTGCACATTAACGATTTTACGAATAACAATTCATTTGACATTAATATTTTTTCTTTATCGTCATGTTGAATCGTCACGTAATATCGTCATTTGAATGTTTCACTTTATTACATGCATATATAGTTTCTATATGAAATTCATTCAGAGTTGCCGCAGTTTGCAAAAGATTAAATTCGAGGAGCTTAAAGGAGATTTCCTAGCTTTTTTTCCCCGGAGGTTCTCTACCTTCAAGTATGCCGGTTATAAACTAATTGATACGACATTTTTTGATGGATAATAATTAAATGTAAAATGTTGCCATATTAGTGAATGACTGTACTTAACAGTGGTGAGCGGTCAATAGAAGCGATGCATGCGGCGAATGCCTTGCTGAAAATCTGTAAGTTAGACATTTTTGTTTTTCCTACGACTGATATAGTTTGGACTCTGAATCTCGCATAAAATCTAATGGAAAACTATTTCATCTAGGAGAGTCACATATTAAAGAGCTTTGACAAAGGTGAGGCATCGCCGCATTCACTGGTGCCATCTATTTGCATTGAATAGCACAGACTCGCAGTCTGTGCACGCTGCCTTCTCGCGAAGTTCTTATACAAGAGGTTGCGAAATGAAATCAAGGCTGCATTCGGCGAAGTTATCGCATCCCTCACTTTAGGGAAAATTGTAGTGATAGACCAGACCTCATCAGACTGACAGAATGACCTGTGTGCATGTATGCAGTGTATGTGCCGATCCGATGTGTTTGTTATATTTGTCATCCATCATCATGTTATGGGAGAAAGAACAAAGTTTAGTCTTGAATGTAGAACTATCTTTGACTTTGCTACCGATATGAAAAAAGAGCTTTCTGTCAGAATATTTTCTTGTTGAAGCCGGGCGGTCGATGCCTAAACTTCAAATGAACACTGAGGTGTCGAAAGACGGAAAGGCATATATTCGTCGATGCGACGATTTTTCCGTCACTGTGTGAAACTCAAGTCTGAATATCAATTGAGAAACCTTTGCGTGCAACCTACAAATCAGGCATCAAGGAGGTTCTTAACATGATGTCATCGATGACCTCGTCAAAAGTCAAGAAGCATGGTCTTCATTTTCAGATAATTCCGCATATTCAAGCTGTGAAGTGCAAGAGATTCATCAGAACATCAGTTTTACATAATTTCAACAGCAGCCAACAAAGTAATGAAAATGTTCAAGATGTTAGAAATTATGTTAACGTCCTTTTCGATATCAAATATGATAAATGATACAATGTGCAAGGACGATGTATTAACTTTGAGCACTTGGACGTTTAAAAAATCCGATTCTGCGCATCACATGCCTATCGATCAGTGGCACCGCACGCCACTGGTACTTAAAGATAGTCACTATATGAAAATCAGCATCACTCTACAACCGCTGAACAATCGGAAACATATGCATTCAAATATAAATCGATGAATATATGCTCATAGAGCATTTATCTGTTCTGGTATAGGATAGAGCTACAATTGGCATTACTGGATTGACTCCAGCTTTCAGATTTTCAGTTCATCTCCAAAAATTGTGTGAATATTGGGATATTTCCACATTGGTGGAGAGAAGGAAAAGTCTGCGATTCGGTCATGTGAAGAGCAATCGGAAAAATGAATTCGTTCGACCCCATCAAAGGGAAATGTGAACGCTAAATTAAAAAGAAGTAAACGTGCAATATGACGGGAAAAATTTTGCTTTTTCTTTAGCTAACAACCCTCTTTGTCTCCTTGTCTATCTTCCTGATCAAGGACGATGCTGCGATGTGCCGACATAGCTTCAGTCGATCAAGAACAGTGACTTCCGACACATGTTACAACGAGGTCTCCCTCGATACAGGCTTGAAAAATCCTATTAGAGTGCATCCAGCCTTCGATTCGGCCGAGCGTAGAACCCATGTGGCCATGACAAGGTTTGAATACTCGACGCTAGTCGGCAATACCTTCGCTTGACCTACAGTGAAATTTGCATTGGAGTATTAAAAATTATTGAAGAAGACACTGAGAACAATTTTGCAACAAGAAAGTTGCCCTTCTTGCATTTGGCTGTTTCCCATATCTCGAATCAATGTCAACTATTGCCTGAGAATTCAGAATGGCCTACGCACTTCGCATGAAAAATTTAATGGTTTGTGGCCGCTTGGTCTCTTTTATTCACATCAAAATCTGGCATTTAATTTTGTTTCTTCAAATCGAGCTAGACCTAGATTGAGGATCTGTAATTTCAGCATTTGAGTCATTCATCCAAAGAAGGAATTAGTCATTCTAATTTAAAAATTAAAAATATAAAGAAACAATATACGCCTCATAAGGTTCTTACCCTGAAGTGCGGGCAATTTTGCGTGTTGCATGAATATTTTATCTCGATTTTGTGGATAATGAGATAGCTATCTATTGTCTAACAAGTTCGACTTGTTCAAGACCTGTTTACGGTTTACAATTCACCTAAACCTGAGCGAGGAGCGCATCCACATCTGTAAAATCACCTGACACAAAATATGTCATTTCGATCTCTAGAAACAATTACCATCAACCATTTTGTAAAACATTCAAAAAAATCCATAGGTTTTCATTATGATGCTCGAATGATAATGCAAATCAGTGATTTCTATGTATTCTTCTTCAGTTTATCAGTCAGCTGATACATTTCAAACCTAAGCACAAGGCAGACTTTAAACAAATATTGAGAATCTGATTTTATTGATGTAATTACAAGCTGATTTTGCATCATCTGATTCCTATTCACAATCCTTAAACATCAATGATCTATGTGATGCTGGCATTGAATAAAAGTGTGAGGAACTGCATTCTCCATAGATTGTGATAAAGCATTGACATATATATTCGACATTAAATCAATCCAACAAATTCAACATTTCAATTTTCTGTTGGAAAACTTTTGATTCATTTTGAACAAGATGAGAGGGACGAGCGAAAGTGGCAAGTCGGATGGACAAGACCACATGCATGGAATTGTCAATGTCAATTCTTGCCTTGTCTGGGGCAGCGAGGTAAACCAGGCTCCTTAGTTCCTTTGCTTTGCAATTGTCTGTTGCATTGTGATTCTGACTGAACAGGGAAACCAAAGGCTGCCAAAAGCTTTGCCGCAAAAACAGCATTAATGACAGCAGCGCTCACATCAACAGCAACAATCCGTAATCATTTACTAATTCTCATCAATGTTGGTGATTTCGCTTTGATGCTCCTTTCATTTTCTTCTGTCGATTTTGAATAATTTCATCATCTCTTCTTAGAGATGCTTTGCTTGTTTTGAATCAGGTGACAGTGATCATTGACAGCGATGGCAATATAGCATCACAAGTCCTCATGTTTCATTCAATTGTTTATCTACACTAATCGTGAACATTGTAAATGAGCTTTGTCGTTATGGTGTTTATAAACAATCCAAGTTGTTCCGCACTTGTTGTTCCTGACTGACCTTTCTCTGAAGCAGATTTGTACGTCTTTAAATTGCATTGAAAATAAGATTATATTAGCTGTGTTATTAGAATTATTCAAGCACTCTGCTATATTTTTGTTTTCTGATTGATGCTACTCATTAACTAAAGTGGTGCCGATAGAAATTTACGCCGATTTTATATTCTGCCGACAGAATTGTAGTTACTGAAAAGCCCCTGAGTTACTGAATGGCATTAGAAACAATCACACCACTCTTACATTATTGTACTGTAGGAACCGAATCCATGGATGCCTCAAAAGTGATACTCGTACGTGTATTTTGTGATCACTGCATGATGCAGTGAAAGGAAAAGATATTATTATTCCAAATACTCGGTGTTGGGACGTCCCTCTTAAGTCCGGCTTGAGTCTGTTGCCTGTCAGACTAAAGAGACGTTCGATTTGGTGCACCTATAGGACTATGTAGCCTAATAACGTTATTATACCTTGCGCCTAGCGTATGTGGAAACAAGGCAGCAAAGAGGAAGTTCGGAAAGAAGGCTAAGCAGTAAAGAAAACTGTGTCTGACTAAAGACTGATTCTTTGACATGAATCATCTGATGACAACCCCAGAAGTAAATCTGGTACATATCTACAATTTGTGGTAAATCTACACCATATATATATATCAAAATTAAAATCGGATAAAAGATCTTACATTTTGTGTTTTGCAAATTTGTGAGAAAATATGACCTGTGTTTGTATTTGGACATCTGAATTGGGAGAATTAGATGAAATAGTTGAGTGGTTTCTGGTCAAACCATAGTGCAATTTATCATAAATGTGCAAGAGGCATAATTCAATTATTCGTTTAAAAGTTACTTCGTTTAGTTCAGGTTCATGCAGTCTAGGAAAAAGGCTTTAGTTTATCTCGAAATGAAGATAACTATAGCAGTTGCTCCAGACCAGAAAACAAGTTTGGTTTGATAACCTTGTGTATTTCCGGTTATGGCAGTGCTTGTACTTCAACAATTTTTCATTGACTGCTTGTTGTGTATAACCAGCCATACTAAGAGAATAAACACAAATTATAATTTTTGAGAAGCACTCACAGCTTCATATTCCCAAAACCAAAGCATATGTACAGAAATCATTTACATTTTTCGATGCTCTCTGATTAGAAGGAGTTCCGCCTGATGATCAGCTGCAGTGCAGGCTTGGAAAGCGTACAATATTGAAAGCTTACTTATAATCAGTGTAGGACTTCTTGTCTTGTATACGAGAATGGCATCAAGTCTTTCAATCATCCGATTGTGATGGATGATAAAACTTAAAAACGCATATTCTTGCTACTTTTAAGTGCTTTGAAATTGATGTAGCGTTGAATATAGCAATGGAAACAATGTTCAGAACGTTTCAATTGTTTTGTTAGTGACTGACCATTGCACTCATTTTTGATAGGCCTAGCCTATATCTTGTTAAACTTTCAATCAACAATAGTTTACATTTTATTCTTTTGCAGGTTATATTCTACTACAACTTTTAGAAATGGCTACCTGTGGAGGTAAGTTCTGTTAAATGCATGTTAAATGAAAGAATCTATGTATGAAGATGAAAAGATCCGTCGGATTCGTGCTATTTCTATGCGTGCAATAAAGATTCAAATTAAGTCTAAATTACATGTCCAATAGGTATTTCTCGCTTTTGCTATTGTGCTACTGATTTGGTTACTTAAGATGGATAGCATTCTGCACATTTCTTATTAGCAAGAATTACAGTACATGTTAACCACAATATTGAACATGGCTGAGATACAAATGAAGTCCGGAATGACGAGTTCAAGATAATTGCCAAAATATGTATAATTGCATCTGATCATTTGCAACAGCATGAAAACACGCAAAGGTAATTTCTCATTTTGCAACTGCTGTTATTATAGATGTTCATTGAAAGTTATTCATCTAAGAAATGTTTTTAATTCCTCAAATACAGCGTAAGATAAATAGGCTACTTGTATAATGAGTCGATGTGGGCAGTTTCGGTTCTTTAAGGTATAGCCCACGGTTGCCACTTGCTTCAGATTTTTTGAATTTTCTAACTAGTGTTCGTGACTTACATCGATTGGGAGGTTTTGTTAATGTTGAAATAACGTGTTTTTATTTGCATATGATAATAATAATAAAAACTTCGTTTATGCTCAAAACATAATTAGCGCGGAGCCTGTTGTCGATGTGCTTGAGCTAAAATGGTCATTTCTATCAATGAACTCAAAAGAAACAAATAAGTCAATATGTTTCTAAATTGACTCACGTGCGCGGAAGAGTGCACTAGAGGTTTCTTTTCTAAAATATTCAATCTATTTCAACAACATCTAAATAAAGTAGAATGAATATTAAGTTGCTCCTTCAGTTCAAAAGTGAAAGTAGTCCTGAAATGCAGCATTTGATAATGATTGATTTAATTATGATTATTGCAAGCGCACTAACTTGAGCAATTTGTCAGTCGCGTGTTTAAAGCTTGATATTTAATTGATGCCCGTCGATATTTCAATAACTTGCTAATTGCAAATCTCTTCTAACACTGGATTCATGTCGGAATGTGGAGGCGACGTTCTTGATGAAGACTTACGCAGGGTCTCCGAATGTCTTCCAAATGACTTGTTTCCTTCAATTCTTCAAAACCTCAGAGTATTCTGCACTCACGACTGAAAGGAGATGATGACCAACACTGCATTAAGATGTCACATAACAGGATCAGAGAACAAGATTCCATCGACTTAATTGGACTGGCGGTTGCCAAAGACTTGTCATGGAAACCATGCATCCAGTCCATTAGTGCATTGATAGTCACTACCGTGCCAGCAGCTATCTTCCACAACAGACTGTCTGCTATCTTTACAAGTCCACTATTCGTCCTCTAATGGAGCATTGTTGCCATTTGTGGGTCGCAGACAACTCTTTGCCTCTCAAACGGGTTCAGAGACGTGTCGAGAATCTCATAGGTAAAGCCCTCGCTAGCGAGTTGCAGATGCACTCCGTCATGCGGGATGTTGCCTCATTCAGTCTCTTCTACAGATACTATTTCGGTGGAAGCAACTGCAGTAAATGGGCAATTCCACGCGGTCATGAACGGAACTTTGCAGGATATTTCCTTACATTTCTGATTGTCATTCCAAACCTATTTAACATGTGATAATCAAATTTTGTTTGAATTGGCTACTATGGTCACTGTTCATAAACCACTAGCCAAACCAATATAAAAATGAGTATATGATAGTTTAAAATACCGTAATTTAAGTGGTCAGGAACGAACGCAAAACGACACGATTTTTTAAAAATATATACGATTACGTTAATAACCTCCAAAGTTATGAATGTATCATCATGAAATTTACTCTGATTGAATAGACTAGCATGCTATTTAATCAACTTTAATGCTGAAAAGAAATCCAGAACCGTTTCATCAGTAGCTGCTCACAAGTTTCGAGAAGTGCGTCAAGGAACGAACATTTGGTTCTCAACCTCATAAAAAAATAGATCGAGAAAGAAATCAGTCCCACAAACGCGTCCCACACTTTTTTTTTCATATAAGGTGGTAAGCTAATAGATCTTTTCTTAACATTTGTTTCGTGTCGAGGCAATCGAAGATCTACTGCATTCCTCGTCTTTTTCAGACATACAACGTAATTCACCTAGAATCAGTCACACTGGTACAAATTTACAAGGACAGGACTCACGGATAAGTTAATTTTTCGCATATTCCAGCGTCTTATATTGCTTGAAAGTTTTTTCTCAAAGTATCCAAGAAATTTCTCTTGACACACGAGTTGTTCTATTTCTATAGTAGTACAGGTATTCCTATGCTGTTTTAAGACGGATTTATTCAGGATGGGAACAGATGTACGTCTTAGGTGGAGAAATACACGGAAAGGCTAGTCCTACTTTAAGTAGCCTATGTTTTGACATGAACATGGAACATTTTCAGTAGCTCTGAGCTTCTCACGACATTACTGATTTATAGTAAGGGAGCAGATTTATGTATTGGGTAAAAGAAATAGGCCATCTTAAATATCCAGGATTTTAACATGAGCATGGGTAGAAGCTACGCTATTCTAGTTGCCATGTGCGTCTCATGAATTTTCTTGACTAGGAAGTATAAAACTATGGATTCGTGACCGAAAAATGGGCAAGGCTCGAGCTGAAATGGCGAAGAAGTATTGCTTGAAAATTCATCAATCTATTCCGAGAAATTAACAGATTAGCTCGAACTTCTTCGCGACAGCTCATGTAAAAGATATGTTGACGGAGTCGACGGCTCTGCAAAGCGGTGGTTTGAGACTGTGTTCGCTCGAGACGTAATCAGGTGCAGAGTGGTCAACTATTTCGCTACCTGTCTCAACGAGTGAACAGTAAACATGTAGGGCATAGTCGTGCAGTCCGGGCTGACATATTACTGTACTCATCACCAGTTACAGGATACTCCATACTCCTCGACTACACCGCGCCCTTAAAAAGATGCCGTGTTTCAGCGGATCATCAATGGATAGTCAAAGGTAATCAAGTGACTAATTTCAACGGCCATTCTAAATCGTTCTACGCCAAATACCACCGATTTCGTGTCGGTGACATGGTTATCGCTCGAGTTAGCTCCAGTCGTGGCACCACCAAGAAATTCTTCGGAATCATCCAGTCTTGCTGACACAATTGGTTTTGATAGATGCTAGTTCCCAAGGAATGTTCGCAATCATTATACAGGATCATGTTCTGATCCCAATGATGTTCCATGGGTAAAGACCGTCTAACGTAGATAATACAATGGAGCCAATCGTGATCGGCATATTTTTTCATCTCCGAATGGTTCGACCATGAAAGCTTTAATTCATTTTCATGTTGCGTGTAGCGCCAACTCATTATTTTTGAAGCTCTCCTGAATTGATATATTGTCCTTTTTGTTAACCAAAAAGGTGTTTTCATAGTTTATTCCTAGTTCAGGAATGTTCATGTTTAGGAATATTTTCCTAGTTCACGGTAGGATAATTATGAAATTGTTGTCATGTTCACGAACGAACATAATAGCTCAGTCACTGAAACGAACACTCTCTCTCTTTGCTTCCGACGGTCATAAATATTAATCCCTCATAATCAACATTTTGGTCAATGGTGACGGCAGCCTTAAAGGCAATCATTTACATATGAATAAATTTGTGTCGTTAGATAAAATTGATGTAGATACGAGATAGACAAATAGTAAAAATTTGGTCACGAACGAACATTTACACCAAGTCTCATATTTTTTTATGAAAAAACCATCTGAAGAAATTTAGCCCTTGACAAAATTTATCTTGTTTGAGCTTCGACACAGGAGTGATCAACATTAATATAGCGTTGGTATATGCATGAAACTCCATTTGTAACACTACCTAAATTGTTTCAAAAATTCAAAGAGATTTAATTTTTATTATCTGACAAATATTAAGATGTTTTTTAAAATCAAATTTTTATTCAGACGAAGTATGTCTAATCGATCAATTTCGCGGGTTCCAGTGGATTGGGATATCCTTTTTTTGAGAACGCAAGTAACTGTGAGAAAATAATGCTTGTTTGAAATTTACCCTCCTGTCGTGTTTCTTATCCGTGGAGACGTGGGCCCTAAATGTGTGCGTGCCCCTCATGAACACTGAGTTCATCACAAAGCACGTACTGCGAAGTCCGCTCGTAATCAGAATCATCAGTTTTAGATTCGCATGGTACTGTGCTTTGGAGTCCGGCTTCCCCTGACACCACTGTCCGCTGACCAATGCTAATTTCTTGTACAGTGTGTGTTCAAGAGTGGGGCGTGTCGCTAAATCAGGTTGCGTGATAGGGGACCAAACTGCGATAAGCGCAGAAGAAGATGCATAGTTTCTTGCTTTTAGAATTATTTAATAATGAGAGTTAAGTATGAATATTTTTCCTCCGATTCGGGTAGCCCCTTGTTTCCCTTCATGGGTTGTGTTTGGGTTGAATTGTCAATTTACTAATTATTAGTTTTAGTTGTGTCATTCTATCAAGTCGCAGAGATATCCACAAGTTAGATGTAAGACAGAGCTATTTTCTATGTTGAACTTTAATGATATAATGTGGGATGGATAATTGAAATGTTGCTTGGACTCGATGTCTCACTCGTTCTAACATTTTCACTGTTGCGTAATTGACATCTTTCATTAGTCGAATTGCTATAATATAGTGAGAAACGGATGATTTGTGTCATACGAAGTGGAGATTGTCTGTGCATATCTTTACTTCTGCTTGCCAACGTAGTTAGCTTCAATTGCTGTATGACATAGGTTGATCTTACACATGGGTGGACTTACGCAGCCGAATTAGTATTGGTCTTTGCACTTCTTGCGTAAGTAAATACGAGTAGCCTATGTTATATATTATGAAGACCAAAGCTCATGATCCATCCATCTCTGAATAAATTCAATGTCGGATAAGATGTTTTTGCCCTCAGCCAGTGAATTGTGCTTCAAAATGAAGATTAATATGTACAGGAAATTCAAGATGTTACTTATTAGTTTCAATTAAACAACTTAATAGTGACACCATCAGACGTATTTACATGGAACATTTCTTTCCCTTCAGAAACAATGAAAGTAATGATCTCATGCGAAAACGAAGTTCTGGATAGAGGTTTTCGCTTCTCGTTGAACACGCCTCTGTACGTAGTAATGGACGAGTGGCGAAAAAGCGTCGGCGCCTTCGGTAATTACATGTTCGCTTCAAGTGACGGAGACATACAATACGATATTGACTTTAACGTCGGTGACATCGGAGAAACTGTAGAAGGTTCTAACATGCTCGTTCTTTGTGTCGTTTTATCGGACTCTCCAACCCCGATGTCAACAAGGAATGTCTACTTGAGTCTGAATGGGCGCTTGAAGCACATTGCGGTCAGACCTTATTACCGTCTGAAGAGAATCGTGCCGAACACTCCAGGTATGAGTTTTCTGTACAATGGCAAGGTCCTACAGAAGAACAAAACTATTAGACAGTTGGGGATCCCCGAAAATGGGATAATTACCGCTGTTAAAACTATTTCCGTGAAAGTCTCCGATGGTTCCCAGCAAACAGCTACTATACCCGATGCATCAACACTCACCGCTGTAAAGAAGGAGATGAAAAGATTCGAGGAGAAGGACTTCTTCTTCAAGTCAAATGAGAGATTCTTGCCCGCAGACCAGCTGCTGGAAGTACAAAGTCGGCTACAAGTCAGCAGACCTGAAATATGTGTGACGGTTGGTGATCAGATATATAAATGGTCCATCAATGGATCGAAAATTGACTTCGACGATCTAACCGGTCAACTGGCAATAGAATCTGGGATTCCCAGACAAGAGCTTGCACAATTACTTTATAAATGTGATGGTTGTGGGAGGTGCGTGCAAAGAAATGAGGAGATGTCGCAGCTCTTAAATATAGAGTGCTGCGTCGATCGCTCCATGAAGTTAAGGACGGAGATTATTTCACACGATAAAGGTGAGTTGTTTAACTTGTATCCTTAGTTTGTTAGCGGTTCTGGTAACAGTTTTAAAGCGTTCCTCTAACGTCAAAAGTTCCTTTTCGCTGCAGTCGGTAAACTGCTTCGCCATGGTTTCGAGTAGATATGGAATGCGGACTTGATTTCAAAACGCCTGTTTTGTATCTAGTGTAATGAGGTTGTGCATATTTTTTGGAGTGGGCGCTTTCATCGATTGAAGACGTCCATAAGTCATTCAAAGTCGTACTTATGGTCATCATGATGATTTTTATTCAGAGGCATTTAAGTTTTATCGAAGCCCTTTGCTTTACAGGCGCTCCCTTATATTGCGCCGAAGCCCTCCTTGAGGTTCCTTTGAAACCCTCATTCGCCCACCTAGCATTTGCTGGCGCCCCCAGGGTTCTGCAGGCGCTTCCT
>CAJQUW010009435.1:0-36049 GCA_907163375.1 Prostheceraeus crozeri | reverse complement strand
GTCAAGTTCTACAGAGAAGTTTGTGAACGTTTTTTCGTGAGCGTGCTAGCTTTTTTCAACACAATAAATTTAAACTCCAAAATCTTACCAGTCACATTTCGAGTCAATTATCGTGGTTTCGTATTCTCACGTTAAAATTGGCTATTTACAAACATGTCAATAACTCTCTCCTACAAGTAAAAGAATCTCATCGTAGTAAATTACGTAAACTTTGGCTTGAACAGAGGATTGCAACCCCTGATTGCATCATTAACCTTAGTAGCCATTCACTCTCTCTGTTTGAACGTGAAGCATTACGGTATGGTTTAAAAAATCCTATTGCTCCTAGACACCTTGATTTAGATAAAATGAAATATGAACTAGAAAAATCAAATTGTGGCGTACCACGCAATGATCCTAACTGGACCAAAGAAATAAAATTAGATATAATACACTCACTGAAGGAATTCGAAGATAACTGCAATGACACTTTGAAAAGTAAACGTAACCGCATGTTACACATGACTTGAAATAGACTATCTAAGATTCGTAAGTTAAAGATTTGTTCTTTTGATAAAGGTCAAGGTATCGTGCTTGTAGATACTGATGACTATAATCATAAACTTAATGGGATATTGAGTGATTCTTCTAAATTTAAAATAATTCTTGTACCTAATGATATTAAAAAACATCCTGTTTGTATCGAGGAAAATAAATTATCTCGCTATCTCAATAAATATGTAAAAATAAAGTTGATGACAGAGTTTATAAGGACATACTGCCCTCTGGCAGCAACATAGCACGTATCTATGGTACCGTAAAAGTACATAAGAACAACTACCCTGTTCGACCGATAGTTAGTACTATTGGTGCTGCTAATTATAAATTAGCTAAATACTTAGACAATTTAATTAAACCACATATCAATGATGACTTTATGTTGAAATCAACTAATGATTTCATTAGTGTATTAGATGATGTTAAACATAAAATAAACCGTCATAGCACCCTTGTGAGCTTTGACGTCGAAAACTTATTTACCAACGTACCCCTAACTGAAGCAATCAACATTGCAACTAAATTAGTGTACTCACCCAGTAATGCCAATAAACCGAAGTACGAAGAAAAAGTATTTAAAGACTTATTAAAATTTTTGCCACGTCTGGTTGCTTTCTTATGAATGACACCGTATACCAACAGGTGGATGGTGTAAGTATGGGTAGCCCGTTGGGTCCAACCCTCGCTAACATCTTAGCTAATCTAGAACATAAATGGCAGGACTTACCTTTCTCTCCTGTTGTGTATCGTCGTTATGTGGATGATATCATAGCTGTATTTAACAATGAACAACACATAGATGTATTCCATAATTTTCTAAATATTCAACACAGTAACTTGCACTTTACATCAGAAGTCGGTAATAAAAAATTACCTTTTCTGGATGTCCTTCTGAAAATTGATGAGGACAATGTACTTACTGAAATTTATCGTAAACCTACCTTTACAGGTCTTTTACTGAATTTCAATGCTCTATGTCCTCGCAATTGGAAAAACACTCTAGTATTAGGCATGCTTCATCGTGCTTACAATGTATCCACCATTTGGAATCTGTAGTAAAATTACCAATATCTTAAGTAGAAATGGCTATCCGTTGCAATTAATTCAATCAACAATTAACAAATTTATAGGTCGTAAATTAAACAATTCTTCACGCGTAACAATTGATAGTGACTTCAATAAAATAATCAAAATCCCCTTCGTGGGTTATGCATCACAGAAATTTAGTAATAAGTTAGTAAAAATATTTCGTAAACTTAACTTGGAATGCAAGGTTGTTATGACCTCGTTCAAAACTGGAAGATATTTCTCCCTTAAAAGTAAGTTAGGTCCAGACATGCAATCGCGTCTTGTCTATTGCTTTCAATGTCAGGTTGATCCTGATTGCCAATATATTGGCAAAACCAAAAGACGTCTGCATCAACGTAAAATTGAACACTTAAGTGGCAATAGTGCCATTGCAAAACACATAGTAAATGTAACCATTGTTTTCGTAACTACAATGATTGCTTTAAAATCATTTACCGTGGAAACTCGGACTTTCAGATTAGTATTGTTGAATCTATAAAAATTTTTAGTAGCAACCCATTCCTTAACCAAACATTAGGTTATAATGGTAGCTCTTATTTCTTAAAGATATTTAAGTAACATTACCTATTGTTTAATTGTTTATACGTAGTATTTAAATAACCTTTTCTTCGTTGCAGATGGTAACCACGTGACTTATTGAACACTTGTCGATTAGATTTCCACCGTCTAAACATCAAAGTGATATGCTTAAACAATCTAATTCTGTGTATTGCGCACTATGTTATTGTTATCACGTATCGTTAGTCCATTCCGTCCGCTCATCAACGACATCCTCTCATGTCAGGTCAGAATCCGGATACATTGTTCTGCCTTGAACACTGTGAAGGCATCTGCATAGGTCTACGAATTTCGAAAACGAATAAAATCCGCTAAGAAAGTACCTCTCGTCTGAAAATCTACTTAACTCCTATATATTATCTCAATTCTCCCTTCCTTTCATGTTTGACGAATTAATTACGAAGTCACTTCCCTTAAACAAGAAATCAAAACTTTGCCGATTTAAAAAAGACGTCTTTCTGTTGAAGGGGTTCCACGTCTCTTTTTGTCGTTCAAATTGAGAAATTAATCTAAGTTAAAAAATTAAATAATTTCCATTATCTCCTCGGTATTTTTCCCATTAAACAGCAACAATATAATGAGCTATAATTTTTCCTTATTGCACGGTCGGTCGCATGAGAAGGAAACATATTTCACGGATCGGACACTTTTATGTAATCATCAATTGTACTTAAAGTATCTTCAGCATATAAGAAAGAAAAATTTAATTGCCGTGCAAGTAATGTCAAGTTTCGCCAAAGATCGGAAATGAGAAATCAATCGATCACTTGCTGACCAACAAGTACCACAGTGAGATTACTTTATTCCTGAACAAACGGTTACTAGATTTCTCTCAAGATGAAATTTGTACCACCTGTCTTTAATCTACACGTAGACTGCCTCCATGTCACACTTTAGCCAGTGGCGGATCTAGGAATTTCCGATGGGGGGGTACCAACTAAATACCAGAGGCACAGACCATGTCGTGTGCAAACCATGTCTTTGGCATGAAATTTTTTTTCAAAATACCTTGGAGACACAAAGAGATAGCTTAATGCATACATGATGTCGACCAAAATGCGTTGCTAATAGTAATCAGGGATTCATGGACATCTTGACAAGTGCACTGATTGATTCAAGCGATCTTAAACTTTCTATCGAGGATAATTATTGCTGTTAGATCTCCTCCTATGCATCCTTGATTGCTATCAACAGCGTGTCTTGGTGGCGCTCCGTATCCGTAAGTCCATTTTCACCCTGGATAAATCACTCGCTTTCAACTTTGATTAGGACTCGATTACTTCTGGGCCACTCGGTAATAAAATTATCGATTGATCTAAAGATTTTCAACCGAGATAATTAATTTCGAAATCAAACACGCTCACAACTGCAGCAAACGAATGTCCATTCTCATCATCTGCTGATGGCAAATAATCGAAGGAATACAGGCAAATACCAATCGGACATCAAATAAAATCAATGAAAACGATCCGGATTGTGATAGCTGCGAAACAGAGTTCACATGAACTCTTTATGACCTCGCTTTATAGAGAGCGCAAAGAGGAAACAATTCTAATTTATTAGAGTGTGTTGTGGTGCTGTAATTCCCTTAAGCATGTTTAGAGAATAAAATTGACGATTTTACGACTGCGTTGTATTTCATTCAAACTGTCTCCTATTCCATGTTTCATCGTCAGTAGAATGAATTTGCTTTCATTGACAAGTGCAAAAGTTAGTGGGACACACAAATCATTTTTTTCTATTTTATTCTCCTCATAAAAATTATGAAATAATAAGAATTGTAAATAAATTGTACTGTAGCAGCTGCTACTCATATAAAACTCAAATCAGCTCTTCACACAGCTCTATTGCGCTGTAGTATGATATCAATGATATGTATGCGTCAACTATTGCACTAGACCAAAACACATCTTGAATATTGCGCATATGAATTTAGTCCGTGGGAAATTGGATCGCCTTTCATCGGTCGCAGTCATCAGTCTACGTGATTTCAATGAACGCTAGCTTCGCAAATTGCACCGTTACTTGAAATCCGTTGAAAAATCGAAGTTGGGACAAAACTAAATATGAAAGGCATGATCGCTCTCGGTTCAGTAGGTACTGTGCAACAAAAACCAGTGCAGTGAGCAATGGATTTCAGCGGCAAAGTCATCCCTGTACCCTTCGGAGAGGATCAGAAAGTATAAAGCATAATAGGACATCAGAGTGAAAGTGAGAAAAATCGGCATTATGGAAGTAGGGTCTGATGCTCCCGTTTAGACTCGTAAATGGGCTGAGGCCCGCCCCGCTCATCTCGAGCTGCTGGGCCATTAATTAATGCTTTTGTCATATATAATGCATAGACCTTCATGCTACTGTAGACACCATCATGATTAATTTCAAGAATATCTGACTTTTGATCTTTAAATGTGCGACCTTGAACCCAATTTTTGTCATAAACTTTACAAAAATGATGCGTACTTTAGTTAGGAGCAATTTCTTTTGTGAATTCTTATTTTGTTTTTTTGCATTTCAGCAGAATTAGAGAACACATGTGAACTAAAACTGTCTTCTTTATTGCGTAGCATCAAGAACATTCGTCAAATTGAAATATTTTTCACATTACTATCTTACTAATTTTACTAACCTCGCACGCTTGAAATGATTTAAATGTCTTGATTCGTCAATATTCAGACTTGAATTTTCACTACTCAATGAAAAATGCTTTTCTGACCCCTCGCGACTATGTTCTGGCTATGACCTTCATCACTGAGAAAAAGGCAGGCATCATTTAATGGATCGCTATTCGCTACAAGTTAGCTATATAGAAGTAATGAATTTTCAGGCCCGGCCCGAGTCTGTGTTAGTTGCTAAATATCAGGCCCAGCACGACCCGGGGCCCGCCCACACACAAGTCTATGTTCCACTAACAAATGTGTTCCGTAAACAAGGAAAGCAAAGCAAGACTCAGTATATTGAGGTCAACTCTGGAAATGCTGAATGACTATGGTAGCATATTAAATGCTTAGCCCCGTTTCAGAAATTTGACATCGTAGTTACTATGGAATTGGGAAGTGAGTAGTAAGCACATTCCAAAATCAAGCGCAAAATGTGAAATGCTGAGTCATCAGGCGGACGCAAGCGCAAATTGTGAAAGGCTGAGTCATCAGGCGGCCGCAAGCGCAAAATGTGAAATGCGGACTGAGTCCCCCCTCTGGCAGGCAGTGTGAGGGAGATGGCCAAGGATATGTTCGGAGGAATGGGTCCGTGCGGAGAAAACCGCCCCCCCCCCCAACGACTCAACTGACTAAATTGGTCGAAAAGACCAAAGTTGTTCAGAATCATGTGAAACAAACTTCTATCAAAGTTTCAGGTTGAAATTCGTCCAAAAAATTTTTTCGAAAATTTTCACTACGGTGGTCTCGACACTTAGGATTTTTTCATGAAAAAAAAAATTTTTCAAAATGTTGGAATTGAGCTCCGAGACCCATCCCATCGTGTTTGTCGTCAAAAGTTGGGTCGGTGAAGTTTCGGTGAAAAAACCGCCCCCCCCCCCACGACTCAACTGACCAAATTGGTCGAAAAGACCAAAGTTGTTCAGAATCATGTGAAACAAAATTCTATCAAGGTTTCAGGTTGAAATTCGTCCAAAAAATTTTTTCGAAAATTTTCACTACGGTGGTCTCGACACTTAGGATTTTTTTTCGTGAAAAAAAAAATGGCGAGAGTGACGAAGGGTGAGATGAAGCATGATGATGTGTTGATGGTGATGTATTGTGTGTGGTGTGATGTTCGTTGTAGTGCGTATGATGTCGAGTTTGTGAAGGCTCATGCCAATTGTCCTCTGCGTGTGATTGGGAAGGAAATGATGAGTCAAGTGTTGAGTGGTGAGCGGGGGAGCGCATTTGTTCAAGGCGAACGAGTACGTTCCCCAGTCGTGAATGTGGATTTGGATGATGATGAAGTGGTGAGTAAAGTAAAGAGGAAGTTGATTGTCGAGAGTGATGATGATGATGACGATGAGGCTATGGAGAGCGTTGTAACGAAGAAGGGGTGTGTTTAGAGGTTGAGTGATGATGTTGAGCTTGAGCGAGCTGTCGCGTCGATTGAGCCACTGGCAAAGCCACGGGCTCAATCGTCGCCGAGAGATGAGTGTGTGATGCCTAATTGTGTTGTGAGAGTGAGTCAGTCGAGTGTGCCGAGTAAAGTGGTGTTGACGAAGAATGATGCGCTGGCGTATGGGAATGTGAGGAATGAGTGTGACAGGTTGCAGGGAAAGTTGAATGCTGCAAAGTGTACGTTGAAAGAATGACTGTGGAAAGGGATCGTTTGAAGAGAGAGTCGGAGGACTTTGCGAGTGTGAAGAGAGAGTTGTTTGAGGCGAGGCAGAAGTTGGTGAATGAGAGAAAGTTGAGGGAGACGCTTGAGTCGAAGTTGGAGAGTTGTGAGAAGTCGGTCTGTCGAGAGCGTGAGTTGAAGGAAGAGGCGATGGAACGAGTGAGAGTGTTGGAGCGTCAGTTGAGTGTGCAGTTGGAAGTGTCGCCTGAAACGGTCACCGCCCTTCACATTCCTGTGGTGGGCTATGTCCCGGAGCGGCCATTAATTTATGGAGATGTGACTCCTGATACATCACAAGAATGTTTTAACTTCACGGATGTCCGATGTTATCACATCAAAATACATCACAAGGAGGACATCCGTGTAGATTATAGGAAGCCGCACAAATTTCGTAAGTATTATGACTGGAACATAACATTGTACCATCTTTCTCATTCTTACTTCTTTCATTGCAGGCCAACTGAAAAAGTCATAAGCCCACCACATCCCACGTCCCGAGAACGACCCATGGGCTCTCTTAAGGGCCAACCTTCTAATGCAGCTAAAGCGGTCCCAAGCCCGCCACATATCTACGGATATGGAATGCAGAGGGGAAGAAAATTGATGAATGGAATGAAATGGGAGGCCACCCTTGCACCACATGCAACACAACAGACTTCTCTCTTCGCTAGTGAACAAGCTCTTGTCAGTGTCATCAGAAACTGACATGTTGTACAAAGGTTTTACTGCAGCACAGGTTGATGTATAGTTAGAAAAGTTTGATCATGATGTTTTATGAAACATACATGTCATGAAATGCAAGTGTTAGTGTAGTCAACTAGTTTTTACTACAACTCATGTTTGTGAAAATAAAGTTTGATCATTGACGTTGTATTCGTAAGTCTAGTCAGAAAGTGTATCATGGTTTGTAAAAGTTTTACTACAACACAGGTTGATGTATAGTTAGAAAGTTTGATCATTGAAGTTGTATTCGTAAGTCTAATCAGAAAGTGTATCATGTTGTACAAAGGTTTTACTGCAACACAGGTTGATGTATAGTTAGAAAATTTGATCATGGCGTTTTATGAAACACAAGTGTTATGAAATGTAAGCGTTAGTGTAGTCAAATAATATTACCGCGACACACGTTTGTGAAAATAATGTTTGATCATTGACGTTGTATGACTGACTGAACTCATCACAGCACTAGAAAGTTTTATCGAAAAGGTTTTACTGCACAGTGTAGATTGTCTTGTAACTTACTCTCACAGCACTAGAAAGTTTTATCGAAAAGGTTTTACTGCACAGTGTAGATTGTCTTGTAACTTACTTTCACAGTGTTAGAAAGTTTTATTGGAGACAGTTGGCAAATGTTTCCCTATTAGAAAATTCAAACTCCATGACTGTTAGACTCGCTTCATCAGGTTTACTAAAAGCAGTTTTCCACTGCAATGAGATTTTAGAATGTTATATGAAAACAGTGTTCACCACAGCACTAGAAAGTTTTTATCCTTAGTTGAGATCCGGACTGCAGTGTGTAAAATGTTTTATGTGACAGTCTTTTCACAAACGGTGAAGTGTAAATTCAGAGTGAATACATCTGTTAGGTAGTCATTAACTTTGGATGTGAAGTAAAGCGAATCTGTGTACAGAATGAATTGAATATTAGACAACGCATGCAAGTTTTTGACGACTTGAGTGGTTGAAATCAAATCTAAGTTTAAGATGTTTGATATAGAAGTGAGATGGATAGGAATAAGTGTTGAATGTTTTATAAAACCAGATGTTGTCACACACGTTCAGTGTGATTCCATGACATTGAATCGCGAGGGTTGTAAAGTCCATCATCCAAGGCTAGGCTCCTCTACGGTTGGATTTAGGGTTTTATATTACATGTGTTAACTAACCGTTCGTGTAGAATACGTGAAGCACATGTTCGCTTAAATGCAAATGTTGAAATAAGTTTTGTAAGAAGTCTTTGACAGGTTGTTGTGAAACTTAGCGAGCGTTGAAAAAAGTTTTATGAAATGTTTCTGCAGTCACACTCGTTAGCGTACCAGCTTTACTAAATGTGTTGTTTGCCTTTATCAAATTGAATGTATGTGTTTTGTAAATAAAGACAGACAGCGTGTTTGCACTCTGCATCGACAGCATACAAGTATAGACATAACAACTTGTTGTTAGTCGAATGCATATGAGATAGGAAACATTATGTGTGAGATAAAAATCAACCTGCTAGATGAAGTGAAACACAAAAGTGTCACAACTAGTTTACGGGAAATAAAGGAGAACTGTGACAACGTTTACACTCATCATAGACAGATGAACATACAAATCTGACATTCAAATGAAAGTCGTAAACATGAACTGTGGTGTAAGAAACTTTATGTCAACAACTTTATGTTGGTAAAACTTTCATAGATTGCAGGCATGTTGAAAGCTGATATAAAGACCTGTAGAAACGCATAAGTCTTAGTTCAACGACTCGACCCTTGAACTCACACAATGAATACGTCTGTGTAGAAAACTCATTGGTAGGAAACAGTATTTTCTGTGCGAATGCAGACGATGTAAACATGACATTTAACATGGCTTGCAATAGTCAACATGCTGCCATTCAAAATGTTTATCATAAAACCTATCAGTGAAAAAACCCCTCCTGTGCCCACAAAGAATCATAAGTGCTCTCTGACGCCTGTCTGTCTCACTAGCCCCTCAGCAGATAGAGTAGAACACAAAGATGAATGACAGCGCAGCCGGTGGGCAATCGTCTGTCGCGCTAGCCCCTCAGCAGATAGAGTAGAACACAAAGATGAATGACAGCGCAGCTGGTGGGCAATCGTCTGTCGCGCTAGCCCCTCAGCAGATAGAGTAGAACACAAAGATGTATGTTCTCTCTCTGGCATCCGTCTGTCACATGAAACAGAGATCTATCGCATCTGTCCCAGGATGCAGTAACGTGTCGTAGCACCTAGCTGATTCTCACACAGCTCATTGCTATCGCACCGGAGAGATTATCGTGGGCGGCTGAAAGGATTCTCACGTTGACAATTCGTTATTGTACACTCCGCGCGCGCGCAAGAAACCATTTGCTGTTAAAGCATGGACACTGCCGATTTGTTTAATTCTTCAATGTCTTGCTAGCCAGTTACAAAAATGTGTGAGAAATATAAGGGAGACGTTCACACTCATTCATCAATTACAAGTCGTTTGAAGCAATGTCTTTCGATATCGCTTTCTTTGACATGAGTCGAACCTTTGAGCTCCGCTGTGGATGCAGGGTCAAGCTGGGGAAAGTCTTTCTCCTGGCTGCTTTGCAGGCAGAGAAAGGCGAAGCAATTCGCGGCCCCGTCCATCTTATTCCACATGAGCTTGTGGAGAACACTTTATTTAGGGATATGGCGCTAGAATATCTGGCGTTGCTGAGAATTCAGCGTCCGGATTACTTCGAGTAATCGAAGTATTCCATCGGTCCTTCCGAGGGCCCGGTCACCAATTCGTTGGAGGCCACCCTATTAACAAAGAAAAGTTACAGACTGTGCCACACACAAACACTAGATTCAAGGATCTCTATCTTTCTTATAAAATGAAGAAGCTCTTATTAAATTCATCTGATGAGAACTCAACTTAATGACAAGGTGTCCAACACACATCTTCAAAGGTCTAACTGCCATGAAATCATCATGTTTAAAGTTTTAAGGCCCCTATGATAAGTAGCAAGGATCTTTTACATGATGTAAAATATAAACGTGTGTAGAGAGAGGTTTTGACCTGAAGTCATGAATTTATTTCTTCACTACCCCTCAAATGGAAAGAGTAAGGGTGGTGGAAGACTCATCAGAGCAACATGTTCTATAGTAATGCAGGCAATGACAGTCACGGTTGGACTTAGAGATTTGGCGTTTTATATAACATACATCAATGATAACTGTTGTTGTAGAGTGTATACATGCATTTACTAACTTAGCCATTGGTGAATGACATAGCTAAATTGATAAAGTCCATCATCTAAGGGGTAGGCTTACCTACCGTTGGGTTTAGGGACTTAGAGCTTTGGATAACACAAATGAACGATCTCTTTTAGTGTGGAATACGTGATGCATATGTTCGCTTTATAAAATGACTTTGAAGGGAAGACTTAATTCTCATGGTGAAAAGACAGATTTCATATCGTTGATGAGAGATAGTTGCATGCTCATTATGTTATACACTTTACATTTGATGTGGTCAGCTGAAAGGTGATTGATACATGTTCAATAGAAGCGTTGTATGTATCACAGTTGATTGGAATCATAAGTGTGTAAAGAGTTGATGAGGAAAGTGTTAGAATACATGGTAGGGATTGTGGTGAGACCACTGCAGTAACATTCTGGGAATAATTAAAGTGAAGAGTTGTGTTACATGAAATGAGTGATGCAGGATTAGCCCACATTGAAATGAATTGATAGTGTAACAAACAAGCTGTGTGGGACTCAACATATGTTTGAAGACAAGCGCTGTTAAAGGGTTTTGAGATGATGTGAATTTTATCACATCATGTTCATGGATGTAACAGAATGAATGTCTCTACTGGTTGAGTGTATAAGATAGAACACATATCATAGTTGTTGTATGTAAATTAGAGGTTCATATTCGATGAAAGCAAAGATTGAGATTGCAAAGTTTAATGAATAAGTAGTGTAATTAACTGTTTGAATCAGTGACATAGTTAAAAGAAACAACAATAGCATATCCAGACAGTATCATATAGCATCAGGGCATTTGGTTTATTCATGTGAAAGTTAGATAGAAGCAACTTGTTGATGCAGCATGACACCATGAGTGCGAAAGCAGGAATAACATGCTATGACTGGAGCATCCGTTGAAATTGATTGTAGGTCAACTGTACATGAAAAGTTACTTCCAAAAGCTTGACATGGACACATTAAGAGTTAAGTCACTGCAAGCCTTTCATATTGATGAGCATGTAGTCACACATGATAGAAAAAATTACTAATGTCATAAATGTGGGAATCAGTGCATGTTTAGAGTCAGGTACTGCTAGTTGTTTCATGATAGTATTTGATATCGAAAATTTAATGTAATGTATCACATGTCAATAGATTTCAGATGTAATAGATTAAATGTTGTTAAAGGTTTTGAGTGTATAGGATAGAAGACATGAAATGAATTGGTAGTATAACAAAAAAGTTGTGTGGGTTTCAATAACATATCATGCTCATACTGTGTTGTTTTCTTGTCGTTTCAATAGAGTGGATTGACTTAGCAATAAAGTTACAACCATTTTACTGTTTGTAAAGTTAGAAATAAAGTTGATGATTGTAAAGTTAGAAATAAAGTTATCACCATGTCGCTGTTTGTAAGATAGGTGAAATATAAATGAAGTCAGATTCACTTCACTGTTTGCAACGTTAAAAATAAAGTTGATGATTGTAAAGTTTGGAATCTTGTTAGAATCCTTTCAGTGTTTGTAAGATAGGTGAAATGTAAATGAAGTTATAATCACTTCACTGTTTGCAACGTTAAAAATAAAGTTGATGTTTGTAAAGTTTGAAATCATGTTAGAATCCTTTCTGTGTTTGTAAGATAGGTGAAATATAAATGAAGTCAGATTCACTTCACTGTTTGCAACGTTAAAAATAAAGTTGACGTTTGTAAAGTTAGAAATAAAGTTGATGAATGTAAAGTTAGGAATAATATTAGAATCATTTCAGTGTTTGCAAGATAGGTAAAGTATAAAATAGTGTCACAAGCATTTCACTGTTTGAAACGTTAGAAATAAAGTTGATGTTTGTAAAGTTTGAAATCATGTTAGAATCCTTTCAGTGTTTGTGAAGTTAGAGATAATGGGTTTAATAAGTACGTTAGAGAGTTGACTGTCCTGAGATCTAAGGATTAGGTCACATTAGAATTCAAGTGATTGAATGTCATCTTAATGAAGATAGAAATGTGTTTGTGGCTGCATGTGGTGCAAGAGTGTCCTCCCATTTCATGCCATTCATCATTTTTCTTCCCCTCTGCATTCCATATCCGAAGATATGTGGCGGGCTTGGGACCGCTTTAGCTGCATTAGAAGGAAGTTCTTATGAGAACTCATGATGCATTCACGAGGAAATGTGGTGAAACAGTGTGCTGTATGTGTGCATGATGATTTTATGAACTAAAGAACGCCCATCACTCACTCCATCACTGAAAGAAAACATGAACGAGTTGAGATGACAGCCATTCATATGCATGTGTAAAACTCTTACTTCATCACCCGATATCACAACGACATCTTCACTCGCTTCCACTTCCTCACTTTCTACGTTATCACTTTCCGAGTCCTCACTCCACATCATCTCCTCTCTTTCCATGTTATCACTTTCAACCGTCTCGCTCTCACTGGTTGCCATCTCGGCCTCGCTCCCCACCGTCTCGCTCTCACTCGGAGATTCCTGCAGATCCATAATCGGGGATTCGGGTGGAGGTATGACGTTCGATTCATCGAACAAGGAATAGTATTTCATAAAATGAAATACTATATCCTCACTCTCATCGGAGAGAAACGTTTCACCCATATAAGTAATCCTATATGGGGTAACTTGAGCAGTTGGCTTCTCGGACATGATTATGATAGTAAAATGCACGAGACTCTACTTTATATGAGAATGATACAGCCTTTCAAATGTCTGGTTCGCGCAATCAAATCGCTCTAGGCTTATGGTTGGTGGACGAAAAGGGAAGTCATATTTTCATTGACTGCTACCCTCAACCACTCAAGAAACTTAGATGCATTTATCGCGTGAATCTCCCTTCCGGTGCGATAGCAATGAGCTGTCTGAGAATCAGCTAGGTGCTACGACACGTTACTGCATCCTGGGACAGATGCGATAGCTCTCTGTTTCATGTGACAGACGGGTGTCAGAGAGAGAGCATACATCTTTGTGTTCTACTCTATCTGCTGAGGGGCTAGCGCGACAGACGATTGCCCACCAGCTGCGCTGTCATTCATCTTTGTGTTCTACTCTATCTGCTGAGGGGCTAGCGCGACAGACAGGCGTCAGAGAGCACTTATGATTCTTTGTGGGCACAGGAGGGGTTTTTTAACTGATAGGTTTTATGATAAACATTTTGAATGGCAGCATGTTGACTATTGCAAGCCATGTTAAATGTCATGTTTACATCGTCTGCATTCGCACAGAAAATACTGTTTCCTACCAATGAGTTTTCTACACAGACGTATTCATTGTGTGAGTTCAAGGGTCGAGTCGTTGAACTAAGACTTATGCGTTTCTACAGGTCTTTATATCAGCTTTCAACATGCCTGCAATCTATGAAAGTTTTACCAACATAAAGTTGTTGACATAAAGTTTCTTACACCACAGTTCATGTTTACGACTTTCATTTGAATGTCAGATTTGTATGTTCATCTGTCTATGATGAGTGTAAACGTTGTCACAGTTCTCCTTTATTTCCCGTAAACTAGTTGTGACACTTTTGTGTTTCACTTCATCTAGCAGGTTGATTTTTATCTCACACATAATGTTTCCTATCTCATATGCATTCGACTGACAACAAGTTGTTATGTCTATACTTGTATGCTGTCGATGCAGAGTGCAAACACGCTGTCTGTCTTTATTTACAAAACACATACATTCAATTTGATAAAGGCAAACAACACATTTAGTAAAGCTGGTACGCTAACGAGTGTGACTGCAGAAACATTTCATAAAACTTTTTTCAACGCTCGCTAAGTTTCACAACAACCTGTCAAAGACTTCTTACAAAACTTATTTCAACATTTGCATTTAAGCGAACATGTGCTTCACGTATTCTACACGAACGGTTTAGTTAACACATGTAATATAAAACCCTAAATCCAACCGTAGAGGAGCCTAGCCTTGATGATGGACTTTACAACCCTCGCGATTCAATGTCATGGAATCACACTGAACGTGTGTGACAACATCTGGTTTTATAAAACATTCAACACTTATTCCTATCCATCTCACTTCTATATCCAACATCTTAAACTTAGATTTGATTTCAACCACTTAAGTCGTCAAAAACTTGCATGCGTTGTCTAATATTCAATTCATTCTGTACACAGATTCGCTTTACTTCACATCCAAAGTTAATGACTACCTAACAGATGTATTCACTCTGAATTTACACTTCACCATTTGTGAAAAGACTGTCACATAAAACATTTTACACACTGCAGTCCGGATCTCAACTAAGGATAAAAACTTTCTAGTGCTGTGGTGAACACTGTTTTCATATAACATTCTAAAATCTCATTGCAGTAGAAAACTGCTTTTAGTAAACCTGATGAAGCGAGTCTAACAGTCATGGAGTTTGAATTTTCTAATAAGGAAACATTTGCCAACTGTCTCCAATAAAACTTTCTAACACTGTGAAAGTAAGTTACAAGACAATCTACACTGTGCAGTAAAACCTTTTCGATAAAACTTTCTAGTGCTGTGAAAGTAAGTTACAAGACAATCTACACTGTGCAGTAAAACCTTTTCGATAAAACTTTCTAGTGCTGTGATGAGTTCGGTCAGTCATACAACGTCAATGATCAAACATTATTTTCACAAACGTGTGTCGCGGTAATATTATTTGACTACACTAACGCTTACATTTCATAACACTTGTGTTTCATAAAACGCCATGATCAAATTTTCTAACTATACATCAACCTGTGTTGCAGTAAAACCTTTGTACAACATGATACACTTTCTGATTAGACTTACGAATACAACTTCAATGATCAAACTTTCTAACTATACATCAACCTGTGTTGTAGTAAAACTTTTACAAACCATGATACACTTTCTGACTAGACTTACGAATACAACGTCAATGATCAAACTTTATTTTCACAAACATGAGTTGTAGTAAAAACTAGTTGACTACACTAACACTTGCATTTCATGACATGTATGTTTCATAAAACATCATGATCAAACTTTTCTAACTATACATCAACCTGTGCTGCAGTAAAACCTTTGTACAACATGTCAGTTTCTGATGACACTGACAAGAGCTTGTTCACTAGCGAAGAGAGAAGTCTGTTGTGTTGCATGTGGTGCAAGGGTGGCCTCCCATTTCATTCCATTCATCAATTTTCTTCCCCTCTGCATTCCATATCCGTAGATATGTGGCGGGCTTGGGACCGCTTTAGCTGCATTAGAAGGTTGGCCCTTAAGAGAGCCCATGGGTCGTTCTCGGGACGTGGGATGTGGTGGGCTTATGACTTTTTCAGTTGGCCTGCAATGAAAGAAGTAAGAATGAGAAAGATGGTACAATGTTATGTTTTTTGTTATTTATTTTTGTTATGTTATTTGTGCGGCTTCCTATAATCTACACGGATGTCCTCCTTGTGATGTATTTTGATGTGATAACATCGGACATCCGTGCAGTTAAAACATTCTTGTGATGTATCAGGAGTCACATCTCCATAAATTAATGGCCGCTCCGGGACATAGCCCACCACAGGAATGTGAAGGGCGGTGACCGTTTCAGGCGACACTTCCAACTGCACACTCAACTGACGCTCCAACACTCTCACTCGTTCCATCGCCTCTTCCTTCAACTCACGCTCTCGACAGACCGACTTCTCACAACTCTCCAACTTCGACTCAAGCGTCTCCCTCAACTTTCTCTCATTCACCAACTTCTGCCTCGCCTCAAACAACTCTCTCTTCACACTCGCAAAGTCCTCCGACTCTCTCTTCAAACGATCCCTTTCCACAGTCACTTCTTTCAACGTACACTTTGCAGCATTCAACTTTCCCTGCAACCTGTCACACTCATTCCTCACATTCCCATACGCCAGCGCATCATTCTTCGTCAACACCACTTTACTCGGCACACTCGACTGACTCACTCTCACAACACAATTAGGCATCACACACTCATCTCTCGGCGACGATTGAGCCCGTGGCTTTGCCAGTGGCTCAATCGACGCGACAGCTCGCTCAAGCTCAACATCATCACTCAACCTCTCAACACACCCCTTCTTCGTTACAACGCTCTCCATAGCCTCATCGTCATCATCATCATCACTCTCGACAATCAACTTCCTCTTTACTTTACTCACCACTTCATCATCATCCAAATCCACATTCACGACTGGGGAACGTACTCGTTCGCCTTGAACAAATGCGCTCCCCCCGCTCACCACTCAACACTTGACTCATCATTTCCTTCCCAATCACACGCAGAGGACAATTGGCATGAGCCTTCACAAACTCGACATCATACGCACTACAACGAACATCACACCACACACAATACATCACCATCAACACATCATCATGCTTCATCTCACCCTTCGTCACTCTCGCCAAGACGTGGCGCCTGAAACGGTCACCGCGGAAGGGCATGCCGCAACTGCACTTAAAAATTTGTAATTTTTTATTGCATTCCTTCGTCATTTTCAAACTGAAAAGAGAAGAAATAATGTGTTAAATTGAGACGCATTTTAGTGCTCATAAGAGGAGATCGTTAAAGGATCTCATCTAAAGTCACAGCTTGATAAAAACGTTTATATGAAGCTACTACTGTATCTGCATTAAGACAGAATAATCCTAAGTTCTAAATATTTCAAAGTTTGATAGCAAACTTCGACAGAGCACTCACCGTTCGTCTTACAACTTGAAACAGGAGTGAAGCCTAGAGAGAAGCAGTGACTTATATACCCTCCCGACACAAAGCCTTGCCTTGGTCTTTCTAAATTTAGTCGTGCTTTTAACTTGACAACGACGCTTTTACCAAATTTGGACAACACATCGACAGTTACTGGGCTATCAGTCGTGAAGGCCCATGCTATACAAAGACAGAATCGATAGTCGCCCAGTGCTATCACAAAGACAACTTCGCTTATAGGAAAGACAAGTTAAGCTGATGAATCCGTCACAGGCATTTCTCAGAGGGGATCTTATCCCAACTCCAAGACCTCGACCCACAAATCCAACCTCGAGCGGACAGAGCGTGCGTCATGTCACTGTGTTGGTATCCGGCCCCGATTTTGACATGAAAATCGGTGGAGTTATTTACATCAGGAAACAAGTCTCGAGCCGAAGCTCGCCTCTGGCAACTTTGTAAATGTCTTAGTTGAATTCAGCAGGGTCGAAAACCCCAGAAAACCTCCAAAACTAGTGAATTTAAATTTTTCAACTTTTTAGCACTACTTACGACATTTTATAAGTAGTCTATCACTTAGAGCAGGTCAATAGCAACTCTGTCGTTTTTTCAAAAAGTTCCAAAATCTTGGAAAATGCACAAAAACTCGATTTTTAACAGGCTCTCATTTGGAAACGGAGCCTGTCACGCATCTCAAAAGAGGAGATCCTAGAGAACAAAGTGCGGTCTTGCCCCTAAAAGAAACCCGAGCTCTTCATTCACTTCCAATCCTCCACAATTCATCGTCCAAGTTGGCAAAAAAAGCGACATTTCACATTTGGACTTGAAAAAATCCTAAGTGTCGAGACCACCGTAGTGAAAATTTTCGAAAAAATTTTTTGGACGAATTTCAACCTGAAACCTTGATAGAAGTTTGTTTCACATGATTCTGAACAACTTTGGTCTTTTCGATCAATTTAGTCAGTTGAGTCGTTGGGGGGGCTTTTTTTTCACCGAAACTTCACCGACCCAACTTTTGACGACAAACACGATGGGATGGGTCTCGGAGCTCAATTCCAACATTTTGAAAAATTTTTTTTTTCACGAAAAAATCCTAAGTGTCGAGACCACCGTAGTGAAAATTTTCGAAAAAATTTTTTGGACGAATTTCAACCTGAAACCTTGATAGAAGTTTGTTTCACATGATTCTGAACAACTTTGGTCTTTTCAACCAATTTAGTCAGTTGAGTCGTTGGGGGGGGGGCGGTTTTCTCCTCACCGACCCATTCCTCCCAACATATCCTTGGCCATCTCCCTCACACTGCCTGCCAGAGGGGGACTCAGTCCGCATTTCACATTTTGCGCTTGCGGCCGCCTGATGACTCAGCCTTTCACATTTTGCGCTTGCGTCCGCCTGATGACTCAGCATTTCACATTTTGCGCTTGATTTTGGAATGTGCTTACTACTGAAGTGGACTGTCTAGTAATCCAGAAGAAATCGCAAACGGTTTAAGCCACTTTTTTGTAGAGGAGCAAATAGATGCATCCGGTAATCAAGATTTGGCCGCTGAGGGTACAAGCGCCAACTTTTCAAAGCTGCGATCATATGTCTCTGGAATCAATTAAGATCCTCTTGTAATGCCTGAAATAAATGTTGAGGAAGCTCAACGCTTGCTTAGGCTCGAACACAAGTAATGCAACTGGACTTGATATCAAATCTGTTTGTACTAGTTTTATAGAAAATAGTGATGGCCTACATTCCTGCATTGCTGCAGCCATTATGGATGTTATAATTGTGCAATAATTATCCTTGCGATTTTTCATCTGGGCCATTATTCTAATTGAATGCTAATAATAATCAGTAAGAATGACATAATGTTCCTTTGATTCATTGTCTCATTAATTGACAAATGCATGAACGTGACTAAATTTCCATTATGCATTCACCGGGTGTTAAGGGAATTTAGCGAATATACACATTACAGACGGCATCAGAAGGGCCTTTAAAAATAGCGACAAAACTACCAAGTTCCGTAGTGATATGAAAGTTGGTAATGACCGATATAAATTGTCCATGTATACATGAGTTTCTACGCAACCCCTCAACTTCTCTTGCTTGGGTTTCGGGGCCTATTTTGACCAGCATTACAGGCATTTTACATACTTATCGAAGCATCATTTGATATTTGAAACCGTTCATATATATTTGGTCATACAAAAAAATTCTGAACAATTTTTCATATGAACAATTAACGCTTAATGAGTATGATATCTATATTCCAATTTGACAGTTTGAAACTGTGGAATGTGATCTCAGCGATTTTTGTATGCATCAATGTGTACTATCCCGGTAATCGCTGCATGTAAAAGTACATAAAACTTCCGTTTGCAGTTAGTCCGTTACCCGACTTTGGCAGTTCAGGTTGATCATTATTCCGTTACTTCAAACATATGCAAGCAAAATTTACTTGATCCATTAATCCGTTATTTTCAATGAAAAACTAGAAGGTGTCTAATATTGCTTTCAACCAAAATCACACGTACATTCAACAATATACAGGGTGAATGAGAATAGCATTATGTTAGTAGAACTACTTAAATGAACGATATATTGACACAAATGTTGATCAGCGTGACTAACTCTGTATCTCATAATGCTATGAGCACGCATGTTATTGACAAATCCGAAGATGGTAGGCCCTATTTTCCGAAAGATGCTAACATCAGCTCCAACACATGCATTGAGACATTTAATGAAGTTCAATGACATGCACAAACATGATTTCATGTCGAGAGAAGGATTCACTTCACCCATCCAGTAATCGGACCAAGAGTATTCAAAGCTGATAGGCTTTTTTCTGCAAGAAAACCCGAAACCAGCAGTCACATGTCCGGTACTCTTGGGGACCACTTAATTGGTATTCCTTCTACAATTCATCTTTTTTGGGAAGATGGTCGGGCAATTTTGCAGGAGCAATAGCTACAGTACATAATGGCACGATGAACCATGTCATTGGTACCAAACACAAAGTAATTCCGCCGCTCTGAATGCTGGTTTCCGATAGGGCTTAGTTCGCTTGACCGTCTGCGCTGTCGTGTGAAATGTGGCGTCACAATTATCATCTCTTTTTCTTGCGACAAGTACGCTAGACGTTCATGGCGCTGCAATATTTGCAGTCACAATGCATTAATGGACACTGCATTACACGCGACGTCGCAAGGGTGACACGCACGGTAAAGCAGCAGACATTGATTGGAAGCCGTCTTACAAGTTGAAGCTCAGCTGCGTGGAACATTGACCAATCAGAGCGCACTATTGGTGACCCATTGGAAACAAGCCTTTGAACACAAATTTCGCGTTAAAATTTAACCTTACGCCATTATATTAATTTCAGACTAATTATTTTAAAGATCTAGTAAGTACGGAAAATGCTAGTTGAATGTACATGCAATGGAAATTCATAATAAGCTTGGTGTATATTCGTTGCATGTTTAACCAACTCTAATATAAAACAGAAATCTTCTGAATCACTTACTACATTGAAAGAAGAAGATTACTGATACATACAAGAGAAAACAACACCGTCAATGAATGAATCCATCTACCATGCTGGCAATGAAGATAGAATATTTTGAAAATACTCCAAACTAATAGGCCGAAGTCATTTCTGTCAGGGCGAAATAATCCCACGAGAAATGTGTGATATCTATGGCACTATTGTCAGAAGACTGACTGCCGATGAAAATTGTTCTTCACAGTTAAAATTATAAAATTAAATTCGATATGTAAGACTCTGGAAGTCAAACCTATTAAGAATTGGCTCACTTTTCATGACATCTACTGCTTCAGTCCGTGACCTTGCAACTTTCAAGATTTTACTTAATCCAATAGAGAAGTGTTCGGCCATCCTGTAGTAGAAGGTCATCGCATTCAGACCAAACTCATTGCCAGACTGTGTACATGGAGATACAGGAAATAACCTTATAGTATTGTACTCAACTTGTGAATTATATGTACAATGTACTTATTCAAAAATTTTTTAGCTGTCTTGGAAGCAAAGTAAGTGGCAGCCAAATAGTGACTTTCACTTCATTAAGAGCTGATATTGCAAAATTTGTCCGTTAAAATGATGCTACTAATTATTATTCTGCAAACACTTTAAACATTTTTCTGATAACTCTTGTTTTCAACAAAGTTTTGTTTCTTTACTCAGAGAAATGAAAAATGTTCCGTCTTTATGGCCAGCATGCTATGAAGGACAAAAATGGGAACCGGGACACTATCGGCCTTTTCAGAAATCAAAGGTGCACTTCACCTGTTGAGATTTTGTGAATTTTTCGGCTTTTTGTCAAATGTTTCTTCTTTCAAACAAGAAAAACGGAAAATAAGTCATAGTACTGATATTCCGCATTTATTGCTATATGAACAAGATTCTGCCAAAATACCGCCAGAGGTGGAATCTCCTTGTGCTTGGTTGGTACATGCAAATCTATTGAATGTTGCGTCCACGTGGAATGTGGGATGATTTTCGATCGCAGAGTTTCAGAGTATCGATGGCCATTCATCATTGATAAATCTGATTAGATTCCACCTTGAACGATGTCTTCCCAAACATTTAATGTTCGTGATTTGATCGCATTCTGTCTTCCAAGGTGGTTGGTTTTTACGTCATCTTAGTTGATGCCATCCTATGCCATGTTGCTCTTCGCAAAGTCAACATTTTTCACCGTGGTTGACTACAGTCTTAAAACATCAAACAGGCAGCTCATTTTCTTCAATCGAAATGAAACTGTTGATTGAATAGTTGAATACAATGCCTAGATAGACAATAATAATAGGACAATATGCTGTCGACATCACTTAGAGATGACTTCTGCCTTCACTCGCATTCATTTTGAACCGTCACCGTGGCCTAGTGAAGAAGGTGCGAGCTCGTCTCCTTCGCGGACATCGGTTCGACTCCTAGGTCGGGCGAGTGCGATCGGGGAATCAGGGGCGTTGTTGTCTTGTATTGACTTAATAACTGTCACTCTCTTTAGATATTCAATGCCTAGATACAATAAAAAATATTTAAACAATAAAATATAATTTAGCACTTTAAGTACTTCGAAGAAATAACTAATTCACTCATTCACTTACCGCCAAACTTCTCATTCACTCTGTGTGTGCTTCTGCTTGCTTACAGAAATTTTGTTCTCGTTTGACTTTCTCATTTATCACGATTAAAAAAATAAAAACATAAGAAAGTCAAATGAGAGCAAACACTTTGAAGTAAGCATCAAAGAAATAAATGGCACTCAGAGAAGAAGGTTCGATGTATGAACTTGATTACAGAAGACAACTTAGGACGCAATTGAATTTCTGCGTCCTCCGTGATAGAATGCATCGATTTTTGGAGCGGCAACCCAATGCGTTTTCGCGCTAAAGCACGATCGCACTGCATCTTTCGAATAGCAAATTACAGATTCATCTTGAAACAATGAGTTATTAATTAATGTCTTCTTTTCACCACTTTCCTGTCGGTCACGATATTACCTGCTGTGATTGTGGAGGGTTCGTTGAAATTTATGCGACAGCATGCTTTCATCATTCCGTCTATGTCCATAGTGAGAAGTTCCACCTTGTCATTGATTGCTTCATCTCAACGGCTCAGCGGACTCAAAATTATATAAAATGAATCACGAAGTCCGTTACAGATTGTAAAAATGACAAATTTCTTTATATTCCGTTACTGAATCAAGTTAGTTGCAGTTAGTTACTGTTCTCAAGCAGTTCTCCTAGCCGCGGTCTGCAACTGCTTGCGTCAAACACAGTTGATGAGCATTATGTACGTTACGATCAAATATATCACCCGTGCGCCACATTTTCATACATTGTACGCGTGAATGAAATTTAGATATCATAATTGAACGATGGGGTACAGTACAGTTAGAATATTGAGTGAAAATTAATCAAAGTAAAAATAAATCACCTTTAAGTCGTGCAGAGAAAATACCAGGACCACTGCCTCACACCAAAGTTTCATATGTGATTGAAAAAGTGTGAAATACACCGCAATAGCAGGTGAAAGTTTAACTGCAAAGTTTGTATAATACATGTATAGTGATGGTACCTGGATTTGAAAATATAATTGGCTCTGTGCTTGATTCGGTTCAAGACTGCATAATGATTCGACCTAGGATAAAAAGCTTAAATTATTCAAAAATTCTAAAACTCAATGACTAGACTTTTAGACATACATGCAGTGTAATTTAATATCTATGTAATTTATTTCAAGTAAAGTAGAAATCGTAAGATACACAAATGAATATTACACAGATAGAGAGAACAGGAAGATAAAGCTATTTATTTCGAGAAGGAGCATACATTCGGTTGAATAACGAACAGCAGTATGGTAAAAAGGAAGTACTTCTACGATGAAATCTTCATATCGGTTGACGTCGCCTAGGTGAGAACCTCAAAACAGGGGGCATGAGATCGTGCAGAATATTGTCTTCACTCATCATTTTTGAGAATAACTTTATACTTTGGTGTAAAGATTTACTGAATCATCCAAAATATCAATGGCAATAGTATATATGCATGCAATTCTACATTTGGATATATTACATACACTTACTGAAGGATAATAATGGTCCGTGCACCTTGACTGGATTCATCAAAATTTCATTCTATATACAGGGCATTTTATAGCAGTAAAAATGATACAACTAACTTCTCGATCGACATTTGAATTCGATTGCTGTGGTAATAGAAGGTGTCGATATTCATCATAAAAATCATTTTCACACATTAAAATATCACGGGTATGAATACAAAGTTGACAAAGTATTTTCTTCTTTGATTCAAAAATTTCCTGTTTCACCCATTCCTTAGGGGGATTCGGTCCTCGCTCTCATCTTTGTTGTGGTCCTCTTGAAACTGAGCAGGTAGACCTGTGCGTCTTTGTGACCTTCAGATTTGGCGTATTTTCAGACTATTCACTAAGAAAAGCGTTGGGCTGGTCGACACGAAAGTCAAATTTGCGACCTATTTTGAAAAGTACTTTTTTCTCAGTTCTGACTTTTTACACTTTTTGCAGACATTTCGTGTGATAACTTTTAGTGAAGCGCCTCAAATTTCAATGTGAGTGCATAATTTTACAAACATGAGTCTATAAATCACATCATGATGATCTGCTCGACGATAGACATCGAATGATTGCACTACTTTTGCTTCGATAACGGATCACCGATCTGTTGACTCAGTGTGCTGATAATCACCGGAAATAACAGGCCTCGGACGAATCGCTTGATTTGACATACCTTGTCTGCTCCAGTGCAAATGAGAGTCGCTTACTAGAGTTCTTCGCTCAAGAAAAGACCAGTGGAGTCAAATATTTATGATAAAAAATTTGAAAGCTGAATCGTTTGATGGGAAGCAGATTTTCATTTGCAATTGCATATCACTTGAGTAAGTGCAACGCGATGGTATTTAGATTGAATTCGGATGAAACGGTAGAGATTGGATAGAAGAGCAGTTTCGGATGGTTCTTCGAGTTCAGAGATGAACCAACTGGTGATGGTGGCCATGTCTCAAGCAGTCCAAGAACTGTTCATTGCTGCCATATTACACAGTCCTTAAAAGACTTGTTGAAGCCAACAAACAAGATCGGGTGAACTGTGCTGAGGGTATTCGTCGTGTGTCTTTTTCAGAGGGAATGGAATCTTGTTGTATGAAACTAATTTAGCAAATGCAACATTAAAGTAAATTCAATTGCTATGTCTCCAGAGCCTCGTATTAACATATTTCGGAGAAACTATTGAAGTTTAGGTGCCTCTGTATTCGCTCTCAACCTTTCTTTACTAGACTTTTTGATCCATCTTCACCTTTTGTGGCCCACTTCAATTCTTCTTTCATCAGTAAAGATATACCTTTATTGCTAAGGTGTTGATAGAGCTGGGAATGTATTTGACGTAAAGATTTTAATAGTAATTCTAATATGATAACGATTCTTAGTTATTTACAATGATTTTCCAATATTAGTAATATCCCCGTGTGCTTGAGAAATCTTTCTTTCTATTTGACGTGAAGATTCTAATAGTAATTCTAGTATGATAAAGATTCTTAGTAATTTACAATGATTTTCTAATATTAGTAATATTCCCGTGTGCTTGAGAAATCTTTCTTTCTATTTGACGTGAAGATTCTAATAGTAATTCTAGTATGATAAAGATTCTTAGTAATTTACAATGATTTTCTAATATTAATAATATCCCCGTGTGCTTGAAAAAATCTTTCTATCTTTTTGCCGTAACTTCATTGACCCACGTTGATCGCATACCCTCTTTGTTTCATAATAATTATTAACACTGCTATATTACTTCGTACACCTGAATGTGTGAAGACAATTTCTGTACAAACCATGATTTTTACTTGCGAATAAAGTCGACTTACTCAAAGCGACGAATAAATGCGACTTACTCGCTTTTTTGCAATAACAGACTACTGAAAACTCGCATCGAATGCGCATATCTGTGGGATAGCTATCACTTGGCAAGTTGTTTCTGTCGATCAATTTTCTATTTTCCTTCATGGAACTAGTTAACTGTTGACCTTTGAGATAAATTGTTGAGAAGTTGAGTTTAGAATGATTACGTAATCGAAAATTCAACCATTTCGTCTAATTTCCCTTGTGTTTCTTAAAATTATTCTTGATTAACATGCTATCCTTGGGCGAGCATAAGATCACCACTTTTAATGATCAAATAAGCTTAGAATTCGCTGAGATAAACATGTACGTGAAGATGCAGAAATACAAACAGGCAGGCGACCTTGGCTCGCCCGACAAGTCCGGCAATTGATTCAGGTCGGTTCAAATCGCGCTGCGCCGACCCATGGTCAGATGAGGACATAGCTAAAAATGCTACATCACAATGTGTACAACTTTTGAGAGCAAATGAGCAGCAAGGCAATGTCAATGCCGAATAATGCAAATTCTGTGATTTACTTCGTCATTTGATGCCGGAATTTATCAATAGCGGACATAATCCTGGTGAAAAGCGCTGGAGATTCTGTTATCTACGCACAGTTGTTCATACCCACTATTAGACATGAGATGGACCGTATTCTTTTGTCCAAACAACTCGGCCTCGAAAGCACATTCAAACTGACCACAGTCAAATAACCTGTGGGTTCTATTCACGAAAGCATGGTATGGCATGCATGCATTGGATGGGTAAAAAATCAGATTAAGGAAATGCAACCGATGATACTTACCATAGCATGTCAATATGTGCACATCTACGATTAAGAATTATGTGTGCATCATTTCTGAATTCGCATGATAAGAGAAAATACGTTGAGCTAGACCATTGGGAGTCTTTTATAAAAGAAGATTTTTCCGATAGTTATAAAAGCTTTGTATAGCATGGATAGCTACAAACAGTGCATTCTAAAAGAAGGGGTGCTAGGTTTTTATTGTTGCTATAATAACGTTTCCTGGTTGTTTGAAAAAGAATCATTCTTGTGCTATTAAATTTACGAACTAGTTCTGCATAAGCATGATGTCACGTATAGATTTATCTGAAAGTTTAATTGACATAATGCATCGCTGATCATTCGACCATATTCTATGGCTTTTGATAATTAATTGAGAATATTATTTCTTTCCTTCTAAAGATAATGGAAAATGTCAGAACTAAATGTTAGTTCACAAAATTGATATTTTTTGTTATGTCAGTATATCTTCTTAATTGGCGTTGCTTTGTTCATAATTAAACTTGTGCACATAATTCAGTTGACACTAAATATAGTGCTGCCTTATTCACTTTTTTGCGGTTCCCATGATTGAGACAGTTTGCCGAAAAATTACATAATTTGATCTTTTTTTAAATCAATTACAGCGGAACACTAGTTGGAACATTTTTTCTTTTTAAACATTCTTAACTTAATCAAAGTAAGTGCTTGAGAACCTGACTGCTGGTAGAAGGCTAAGGGAGTGTCAACGGTTCTCTTGCATCGACACGAATAATTTTCAATTTAATTCAAAATCAAATAAACAGTGGTTCTTCTTGGCTAGGTTTGGTTGCCTATTCAAAATGTGTGTGTCCTACAAAGCACCAAACTATGTACCGAGCTAATTGCAGAAGATATTTGGTGTCTAGTACATCACTTCGACTAATGTGCATAGATTGTAGTTAACTTGGAGTTCTTCTTACAAAAGTGCTATATTTCGTTATCTATCAAATATTGTACATAACGAAATATTGTACCTTCTTATATGACTGTGATGACATTCAACAGAAGGCATATTCGATTTGCATAGCATGAGTTATAATTCAAAAAATAAATTATTGAATCGTTTTCAAGGTCACTAACAGTCTATGATTGAACACAGGCACGAGATAGAAAAAATCGTGAATATTATGGTCATCAGATCAAACTACATTGTACACCAAGCACTTCGAAAGCACGAAGAGTGTCGTAATAGGTCTATGCATCAAACCTCTACAATTAGTAGGCCTATTATGCAAAATACAGTGAATTTCATCCCATGCGGGCAATAAATCTTATCGGGATAGCGAGGAACGGTCAATTTGGCTTCTACTTTTCTCAAGTGCTGATGATACTTAAACGTCACCATACTACTCTCAATCTGATGGTAATATTTATTTGCTTTGACTCGGTCGCATTTGCAGCTAGAC
This sequence comes from Prostheceraeus crozeri, assembly GCA_907163375.1. NCBI lineage: Eukaryota > Metazoa > Platyhelminthes > Polycladida > Euryleptidae > Prostheceraeus > Prostheceraeus crozeri. The sequence continues at coordinate 8,269 of CAJQUW010009435.1, read as the reverse complement.
AATCATTTTCAATAGACACAAATTTGACGAAAACTTAATTTTACATCCTCTCAATGTTTGGTTGATAGTGTCCTCTAATATCACAGATATCATAGCCATCGTCAAGACGTGATTCCATTCCATTTGACAACATGACAATGATAGTTATTCAAGTATGTTTATCTTGCCCATCTATCGCAAACCAGTGTCGATCCCGTCCTGTGTTTGCGTGCTTCACGCAGTTGTGTAAATAGTTCACTTGTTCCCTCTCCAAATCTGTGGCTAATATAGGAACTTTGAAGTCGCATTTTTAATAGCCATTGATTGGGTTTTGAGCCTCAATGAGCTCGTCGTACGGAGCATTACTTCATTCACACGTCAGGAGCATAGAAACTGACAGTAATAAAACCTCTAGAATGGAAATTAAGCTTCATGCAATGCACAATAACGGCACATAAATCGCACGCATTTTCACTTAGATGCACCTGCCAACGTCTGTATCATTGGGTTAGAATCAGTCACATGAGTAAATCGAAGCTTTTCATTGGCTCTTCATGCCCCAACTTAGCTCCCCCGGATGTGCCGCGACCTTGAGTCAATTTCCATTCTGGCGAGCTTCAAATAAACAGTTTATTTCTATGGTCAGGAGAGACCTAAATAAACACACGTGCGTGGATGTTACATTAAATAGGAAATACTGGCATTGTGAAATATTTTTAAAAGATGCGGTCAATATTTGCTAAGTTCTGCTGCAGGATAAAATTGTGTCTGGAGATGATGAAAGTGAGTGATATGTTCTAGGGGATGGACTCAGTCACTACATCCCCTGCCACCCACCTGCTGTGGTCGCAGACGTCTGCGATTTTTTTAAAACCATAGTAAAAATGACAATGGGGTTGAATGGCACTCCAGATATTGGATTGGGTTATATGCGCAATCAGTAGGAGTCATGTTCTTGATCACTGATATTTTCATGGCTGTCTGTATTTCTGCCCATAGAAAGCTCAAAATAGTCATAAGAATTGGAAAGTATCAGATGTGCGGTAGCCTTTCATCCATTATCCAATGTAACCGACTGCTTACAATGGAGAAAATCTCCAGCTGATCAAGCATTTTGTGGAAAACCACCAAGGTACTGATGAAAGTCTAATAAGAACAGTAATTGGAATTGCTATTGCCTTGCCAATATTTTAAAATCTTCATTTATAGTTTAAAAAATTAAATCTTTAATTTTAATTTAAAATTTTTAAAAAAAATGTCATTGAAGGTCATCGCTGATCTCAGCGGGGGTAAAATGGCAGAAAAATTTAATTCTCATACTTGAAAAAATACAAGTAGGTTGCAAACTGCTGATCAAAATGAATGAGGCATATACGAATTAAAAGGATTAGGAGAATGCGTCTCAGAGATCGCGCTGCTTAGTCAAATGAAATTAATTTGTCTGAGTTGAAATTCAAAAGCAAGATCACTTAATCAGAAATGTCAGTCATTAAATTCAGAGATAAGCTAAAGTTATCGGCCAGCTTTGAGCTACACATCGTCTGTAAGGACTGTCAAAAATATCCCAAAATACTTTTCAGACTAGCTGTAGACATTCCAATGAAAGCTTTGTAAGACACTGACCGCATCAGTTCTGGTGGAATGGGTGATTCAGTCTCACCTGATGCATTTTTTGCTGTAGACCTTGTAGAGACTAAGCCACACGACTTTTGTTTTTGTGTATTTTAGATTTCGAGTATCTTCCAACTTTTCAGCATGAATCGTTGGATTTGGGCTGCTGGAAGCAAAATTATTCAAGCTCATTTTTAAAATCACTTCCTGTAAGCATTTCTCATGATAGCTTTCAACAAAGTGCCTCGATTTTCAATGTGAGTGCACTATTTTACAAATGTGAATCTACGAATCACATCATGATCATATTTTGTACTATAGACATTCGGGTTTTTTCAAATTCAGATATTAAATACATTCAAATACTACTTATTTAAATTTTTAGCAGTAATGGTCACCGCTTGTTACGCATAATCATAATGGAATTTGTATGTTGCCACGAGATCACGGTATTCATCATCGCCAGAAAATATGAGACAGCTTTTGTGATCTTGAGAGCCACTACTATACCGCAAATCACATAAATGATATTGCCAGTTTGCAAGTGAAGTAAATGTGAAATTTGTAAAGATGTATTTCATCTAAGATTTTATATTCTTTAATCAGTAGCTGAAGTAATAAAAGTAAGTAATGACGTATTGCAGGTCTATTCCATATTTCACTAGTTGAAGCGTCAAACCAAATAGGAGGAAGACAAATGAACAACAAACCAACAACATTGAAGTCCATGTAGTTAAATTGTAGTGTGAAACCTGCTAAAAGAGGTAGATTCGAATGAAGAGGTATTATATTTTATACATAGTCTTAGTTATATTTAGTAGCAGCATAGTTCAAATACCTTTCACCTCAAATACTTTTTCCTTGAATATATTCCACTTTTCCACTAGACATTTTCCTTTTTTATCCATCAGTTTTCTGTCTTTTTATATTATCCATTTCCTTCTAACTCCAAGAACTCTTGATGACAATCATGATTTTCTATTTTCATTACTAGTGCATGTACACCGCAGTCACAGAGATATCTGTAGATTAATGTACGTGTGCGTTAGTCTAAAGTGCACACTATCATATCCAGTCATTGCTAGCAGTGGTATTGAACGATACAGATTGATATGGAGATTTATCTCTCTTTGGATTATCTCTCTGATTGGCTAAGCGCGCGCATTGCAGAAGAAGTAGCTTATTCTAAGAACACACGAACCTCAACAGTCAAATTGCAGGCCTGTCAGGTGAAAATTGCATATATTTTACTCATTTTTTCTTGGTGAAAGGTTCGTAAAAAAAGAAACTATTGTATACAACGTCGACTCCTCACGACACTAATTCGTACGTTTTAAACTGTGTACTTCTAACGTGGTGCTAATCTTCTGGTTCTTCAGAATTCATTTTGCATTGCGTTCAATAAAAAAATTGATCTTCCTGCCACCTATGTATACCTCTGGTCGTGACCATCAGTATTGAGGAAAGTCATCTCTAGACTAAAACACGGAGACGCGGCAATCAATCTCTATGACTGCAGGATAAAAAGCGCTTGTGTTGAACGTGCGTGTCTGTACTGTGCAGTGTTGTGTAGAATTGGTAGGATGAGTAGGCTTAGTAATGATATGTCTGTTTTGTTAATCATTTCTCTTCTTCAGAATACTATGATATTGCTGTGTACCGAATTTTGATGAATTAATTGTATTGTAATGTCAATTTTAAGAATCATTCAAATCTACAATGGTGGCTTTGACGATCATTTCTATCGCATGGCAGGCAATTAAATGGCAGTATATTAAATGACGATCATTGAAGGAAAACAATCATCCTTTGACATTATGTGAAGTATTTGACATTAGATTTCGACATCTTGTTTGTGGATGCATATGTGATGATTATTTCAACTATCAAATGTACCAATTATGAAGACATGAAGACGTTCTAAGCAGCAGGGAGGAGCACGATTAACATATAATTCTCAGCTGTGTCTCAGGAATTCCTGAAATGCCTTGCTGAGAAGAGGAGCGGAAATTTGTAAATCATGTATTTTGATTTTTGAGTCTGTCTCACACGACTCAATTTCTCTCAAAGGCTTCTACAAAAGCGAAAAATCTCAGCAGACATCCTAAAAGCTCTTTATAATTTCATGCTTTCGTGTGTTAATCGGTTTTATTCACTTGAAATGATTCATCAAATAAATGCTTGATGTTGAATTAATTTCAAATCGAATTTTCGTTCCAAAGTCTGAAAGACGGTCTTCATCAGTACACGCTTCTTATAAATCAATTTATTCTTCATTTTAAATCAGAAATTGAACAATTTCAAAATCGGTACGACTTATACACCAAACTATCGATAGTTTTAGCCGCTTAACCACTGTGTCACAGAGTCTACAGCTAGAAGTAGTGAGAGGCAATGATAGTCAAATGGAGACAAAATTCTATTGTTTTCCATAGAGGTGGCTAAAGAATTGGTTTTCCCGTATCTGACAAGCAGTTAAATTTGGCAATGCGACTTCTAAGTCTGATTTAGCTACGTGCGGTGTACCACAGGGGTCTGCATTGGCCTACATTTGATCTTAATGTACAAGAAACCTGCTTCTGATATCATGGCATCTCATGGTCTTGTTCATCACTCGCATGTTAACGACGGTAATGTCTATTTAAAACTGTTCCTATTGGTGATTCATATGACAGACTTTCTATTTTCGGACAACGATTGCCTCATCTTGCTGTTTGGCTTTAATTAATATACTTGTCATAATCTACAAAAATCTCAATTTTTTAGACGTAGTACTCGACATCGAATAAGCTTTGTATCATAATTGTCTGTGAATCTGATAGGACATCGACGTCTTTGATCAAAAAATGTAAATATCTTTCGGTTTCTTTTCGGTAATGTTTTATTGCTTGATACTGTCAAATTCGCAGCTGGAGTTAACTGTTTCTGAAAAATCTGTGCATCCACTGTAAATCGCATACGAAGGATGCATACCAAAATATTTTTTTGGTATATTTCTGTATTCTCTTGGTATATATTTGTATACTTTTCGTATGTTATTTCAAATGTGGTATGCTTTACATACGAAAGCCATACCAGCACAGTGTTAAAAGAAAGCATCAATCATGTACAAAGTATGTTGAATTAAGGCCTTTTGTCAATAAATATCACAATATTGTTACTACTGTTTTGTAAGTAGTAAGATAATAACATTCAAGCGTCATACTTTCAATAATGAATTCGATTTTAATACACGTAAGTCTAAGCCATTTCATGAATAATCAATATGTATTCAACCATCAACAATTATGCATTTATGTAATTTTGAAATTAAGCATATCATCAATCCGAAATAAAAACACATTATAATTGATGAACGTAAAAATAGTTACGTTTGAGATATATAACTCAACATGATTGCATGAACAATATCGTTTGTACGAAATGATGCGTATCAACTTGGTTCATTAAGTGCAGCTAACTAAATATCCTGTTAATGTTGCTAGTTAAGTAGCAACGACAGCCTCGTGGAGCATATAATTCACAATAAATCTAATCTAGTGAAATATCACTCCATCAAACAAAAAATATTCACGACTGATGTTACCGAAAAAAGTTATTTGACAATGGTATGTAATACATATTTTTTTTGCTATGTGACTTACAGCTGCACATACGAAATGTATACCAGAGGCATGCGAATAAGGATGAATTTGCATCGGTTCTCGTATATAAAACATACCAACAACTCGTACTTCAGTGTAAAACAGCAAATCACAGATAGAATAGTTCGTATCGCTACATACCAATTACATAGGAAAGTAAGTGAGATTTCGTATGAAAAACATATCAGATCTCTGTAAACATACGAGAATCTCGTATCAGATGTTAGTTCCAAATTGTATGTGATTTTCGTATCCAGCGATTTACAGTGAGAATCGGAGGCGTCGATACATCGGCTGCAGATATTGCAAAATGCGTGCACCTGAAAGAACCTACATGTATTTGTGTGGCTCCATCAACCACTTCAACATCCCTATTGATATCAAAGAAGGTTCTGATGCTTCATCAGCCCATTATACTTTTATATGTTTTGCCGTGTGGTCAAGTCTCGGAGATGTCATCAGAAGTTTGACATTCCTGTGTTTATCGTCAAGGAATGCATCGAATTGTATTTTTGAATTTACTGCTGTTCACTGCACTGTGTGCACCAGTCATTAACGCTATGTTGGGAGATATACCGGGTGTCCCAAAACAAGTGCCGGAAACTAAACGTTCATAACTTCGTCAATTTCCCTTCGATTCAGCTGATTTTTTGCATGCAAATGTAAAATGGCCATTAGTTTTTGTCTTCAAAGTTTGAAGTTTGAATATTGAGTACCGTACTCTTAGAGAAGAACTGGTATACATTCAAAACCTGCTTATTTCCTATGTTAAAGTTCAAGATATCGGACATAGCGGTATTGATATCCAATTTCCATCCATCAATCGTGATCATAGCAGGTTATTTATCATGATCTAGTAAACATGAATATCAAAGATTGATTAGTGATTGCACTGCGCATAGACTTCTTCATGCTAGTATCCAGACAGGGACTTCTCTAGAATCAATTTTGGATGGAAGTTGGAAGCTATGATAAACGCAAATGGGAATTATTCCAGAACGATTGCCAAAGCTTTTGAAGAAGCACGTATTGTAAGAAGCATGAATTGATGGTCTCATTTTGAAGAGCTCAGAAACATAATGCAACAAAAACTTGCTGAGAAGATTTGTCGCAAGGACATTAGATCAATAGGAAATATGTTTGCTGAATTATGAGAGATTATCTCTAAAACCTTCTGAGATAATTTCCAATATTAAGACTACATTTCGCGATGTCGAACGTTTTCAGAAACTTCAAGGCCACCTAATGTAGTGACTGTATTTTAAATTATTGTATAATCATGAGGCGCTAAATATCACATTTTCAATTACTTGACACGATACCTTCATATACTCTAGATTTCGCATTATTTCATACATGCATTACCAATCATTTGACAGTTATCAGCAATAAATCAATGTTTACCGTAAATCATGCTATTTTAATGAATACTTTGAAGGATCAGCAAATCAAGTGAATCTATCAAACTTTATTATTAGATTACAAAAGGTAGATTATGTACATGGTGGCATTTGACCATTATTGTGACATCAAGAATGATGTACAAACACTCTACAAACGTATATAAAAAGCTACAGAAAACAAGTACTAAACTGTCTCTACAGCCTGATAGGAGAGATCGAGCATTGGCCTTGACTAATGCAACGCCAAGCCGCTTGAAGCTCTCTCTCCGAACCAGCCCCCACCTATCACAGTTCATGCGAATACCTGTTATGTCGCACATTCTTGTTAAGGCTGCTGAAGCTTCCTCTCTCCATTCACCATGGACTATTACTACCATCGGAATGCAGCGCCGATAGTCCTACTTCTATCATTTTTTTATTTTCTCTGTATATATTTCTTGTGTTTATTACTTATGTGCACGAAGATGACATTAATTCTTGTTGATTAATTTTCCGATTATCTGTTCTCAGATAATCTGACTTGATGCGCTTAGTTTGGTGAAACTCCGTTCACCAGTCGCTGCTAAAACACGGAGAGTGTTCAAGATTCTCAAAGCAAGAGACAAATTGAGATGCAGCTCTTCAAGAAACCTGTAGAGTGGCTCTGCAACCTCAGGTTATGCTTAAATTTGTATGTAAGATGAAATAATAATTGTCAGACGAAATTCTATAGAGAGCTAGAAGACGAAATTCTATAGAGTGCTCACTAATACATCATGGCTCGAGGTCACTCAGGGGTCTTTAAAACCGGCCTTGAGGAAGAGCTGGCAAAAATTTATACACACACAAGTATCTCACTTGAAATTTTATCTCAGATCTTGGTGATGCAAAACTTAAACCATGCTTTCAAAGGCTCACCTGTCCTGATTGTCGATAGCACGTGAGGTCAGAGGACTGTCTCGCATTGATGCATTAGATTGGCGACGAGAAGGTGGTCCGTCACCGAGATAGCATTCCGTTGTCATTGCCCCTCCAGCAGTTCCACCAGCACCACCTTGTCCTCCCCCACCGCCTCCTGGGCCGAATTTCGATAAAGGATGTTTCTCATCGTCATCCGAGCATTCGTCTTCATCGTCATCTTCATTCTCATCGTCCTCCGATATTGATGGCAAAGTGAGACCTAAAGCACCAGAACCTTCCATTCCGTCATCATCGCCCTGAAAACAATCGTCTTTTACAGGAGGGCAAAAAGACATATTTTGAATTGTTTTCAAGCCCTGTTCAAAAGTTCAGCTCCCTCTTCAGATTAAGCCTACTCTATGCATGTGCATAATATGCATGTGATTCTGGTTCACTTCATCCACGAGTCATCTCACGCAGATGTCATGGATTTGAGTCATTTCATCGACAGGCCTCTTCATCGACAGGGTCATTTCTCCGACAGGGTCATTTCATCCACAGGGTCATTTCATCAACATGTCATTTCGTCCGCAAGGTTATTTCATCCACAGGGTCATTTCATCAACAGGGTCATTTCATCGACAGGTCATTTCTTTCACAGGGTCATTTCATCCACAGGGTCATTTCATCAGCAGGGTCATTTCATCCACAGGGTCATTTCATCGACAGGTCATTTCGTCGATAGGGTCAGTT
>CAJQUW010009434.1:0-14931 GCA_907163375.1 Prostheceraeus crozeri | reverse complement strand
AGAAGCCGCCATTGCAGTCAAATTGACTGCAATCAATTTTTTTGGAATACAGCCAGAGCCTTAACTGAATTAGTTGTTGTATAACAGAAGCTATGACATTTATTGCACATATGCCAAAGGAATGAAATTTTTGAAGTTAGAATTCATGAGTAAATATATCTATGGTTGAAAATACACGACAATATATCTTTAAGCGCCATTGCAGTCATTTTGACTGCAAATCAGTAAAGTATTAGTCTTCAACTTTTCAAGCTTAGATATCTCATTTTTAACGCTAACATAAACAGTGAGTCATCATTCATCAACATGAACAGGATTCAAGTCATGGAGTTCACTATACCATATCGATCAAGTGTTTAGTTTCTCATCATACGCTCACTTTAGAAGAAAGTTGACTATCAGAAAAGGACAGTAGAAGTCTTACGATGGCAGCACGACGTCGACGAATATCTGCGCAAACTGCTTTACAGATGATAACGCAATTGAATGGAGAAGTATCGGATGACGAAGAGGTGACCATGGACGAATTTATAATCGAGAGTGAAAATTCATCCATTAGTGACAATGAAGATGTTGAGATTGACGACGAATCAATAATCAGACCGACTGGGACAATAACGGAGACCGACAAGAAACCGAATTACCACCATATCTGGGTAAAGATAAAAGTACTTTGTGGCAAAGAAACAAATCGTGAGCGACGAGGACCGATCTTCTTCGAAGAATATCTTCACAGCTAAACCCGGACTTTCTTATCGCTGCAAACGATCTATCTCCTCAGACGATGTATTTTCCGCCTTTCATCTTCTATTCGATAACTATATTTGTGAATCACATTCATGCATGTACCATAACTGAAGCCAATCGACAAAAACCTGATTCGGAATGGTCCTTCTCCAAAGAAGAGCTGCTCGCTGTAATTGGAATTATGTATATTTCGTGGTGCGACGTCAGCCTCAAAGTTTGATCTTGAAGCATTATGGAGTGATAAATGGGGTATTCCAATAGTACAGAATACTATGTCTCGCAACCGCTTTCGTGAGATTATAGGATTTCTCAGATTTGATGAGAAAACTTCTCGGCGAAGTTAGAGTTTTATCCGACAAGTTCTGCTTGATACGTGATATTTGGAAACGTTATGATTGATTGACAATAGCCAGGACATGTACACCCCTAAAGAATTCCTCACGATTGATGAACAGCTCTTGCCATCGAAATGCAGTTGCCCATTTACCCAATATATGCCGAACAAAACCGGAATAAATTCGGCATAAAGTTCTGGGTTCTGTGTGATACCGAAACAAAATATGTCCTGAACAGCTTACCGTATTTGGGAAAGGAGGAAAGTCGTCCAAGCAATGTTACTTTGTCTGAATACGTCGTTTGTGAATTGGTGAAACCGTACAAGAAATTGGGATATAACATCACATGTGACAATTACTTTCGTCTTTGAGTCTTGCCTCTGCATTGGAAGAACAAAAGATTACCATGGTTGGTACCATCAGGAAGAATCGCCGCGAATTACCGGAAAAGTTACCTCAAATGGAAAAGGATATGATGCGTTACGAATCAAGATTCTTCTTGAACTCTAACAAGAAATGTTCTTTGACGGTGTATAAATCAAAATCAGAAAAATCAGTCTGCGTTCTATCGTCGATGCATGAATCTTGTACTTTTGGCGGCGGACCGAAAAATCTTCCCGAAACGGTCAATTTTTACAACAAAACGAAACATGGCGTTGACATGTTCGATAGCATGACACGTATTGTATTCCACGAAGGCGGGCTCACGCAGATGGCCAATGCACGTATTTTACAATTTGTTGGACATCGTTGCCCTAAATTCATGGATTATATATAAAATTGCTTGCCAAAAATCAATCTCAAGGCGAGATTATCTTCTTTTCTTGGTGAGAGAGAATGTGTCATATTTTCAAACCTTTTGAGGTCAATTTGCCTGCATCCGTTTCAGAATCTCCAGCTAGAACAGCACTAAAGCGAAAGGAGTGCCAAATAAGCAAACATAAGAACAAAGGTGGGAATGTTTGCAGTACATGCAAAAAATGGTGCTGTGGTCCATGTTCTGCAAACAAAATCATCATTGTTACATGTATAAACTGTGCCAAATGATTTTTGGAAACCATGACAGTTTTGCAGTTACTGTAAAAACCAATTACAGTACAAATTAGAACTTTGTTTTTTTGCTGCCTTTTATTATAATTTTCAATTCTTTAGGAAATATAAATAATAATAAATGAATTTATCATTCCAAAAGTAAAATAAATGCTATTAGACAAAATTAAATAACTTACTTGCAAAAAGTCAACTATCCAATAAACAGTGATATTTTTTTCGCAGCAAATTCTAAATAATTAGTTTTAATGCATAAATGAAAATATAGTGCATAACACAGTATATATGTTTACTCATATAAACCACTTTGTTTATGAAAGTAAGTATAGCAATAATATGTCCAATTACCATGATAAATGATGAGCCAATAATAACCGGTAGAAATTTTAGGATGTCAGGTAATTACAGGGTTCTATTCATTATCTTTTATGTTGCAGTCATTTTGACTGCATTTGGCGGTTAAAGGTATGTAAAATTCTTGGCGGTTCTAGTGTTAAGAAAAGCTGAGTCGAATAGCTTATTGATATATGTAACGGGAATGATAGACGTTGAGGAAAGATATTCAATTATAATCACAGATCAGTCAAGTGTATATTAAAGACACACATGTGAACTTTTGCAAGCGTTGTACCGAAGCCTGAAAGCCTGAATTGCAATATTGTATGTTTTTAATCAACGGTTTTAAATACGGTATATCTTTTTTTCATATTTCTGTAATTTCGTTTGTCATCACTGTAACTGATGCAAGCTGTTGTCATTGCATTAATAAAGAAAGAAGGAATTCGACAAAGTGATCTTCTTCTAGCCCGTCCATGATCTCAGGTACCAACATCCGCGCATGGTGTGCCTGCGTAGATGTCAAATTATTATCCTTTGCGATTAATTATCTCAGACCCTCAAAGACTGTTTCATTCAATACATTAGAAAAATGGTTGTTATTATTTCCTCATCAAGCAGATGTCATTGAGAAGTCACTTCGTGAATATATCGTATGATTCTTGGTCATTCCGGAATCGCGCGATTTATTCAGCGAAATCGATTTACTGCGACCGTCACTGATCTGTACACGAATACACACCGCGGTTAACCAATAAACATCTGCTACCGTAGCATCATAGCCGCTCATATTCAATAACGCAGCGAAGATCAACCCTTCCATATGCTTGGGATGATGTTTGAAGTTCGCAGACTTTCTTTCTCAATACTTAGCATTTCAAAGGCAGCATTAATGGAATACTATATAATTTCAAAACTCACTATTCGAACTTTGTGTAGTCGATACTGCTTGTAAAAGTAATGTTCATTTTATAAACAAATTAGAGGAACAAAATGTGCACAATGCAATCAATATAAAAGAACACATTTTTGGTAAATCCTACTTTAAAGCAGTTCGCAAGATCTATGTCAGCCGAAATAGAGTATTTATATAGCAAAAATTACTTATGAAAGCAACATCGGAGTTTTAAAATCATTTTTCAAGGAAATTAAATCGTTTTTGTGAATAGAAGATACAGTGACAATTTTGAAATAACTAGGAAAGTTGATCTGCTTCCTCATATAAATATCATTGCAGACTAAAGGGCAATCCATAAGTGTAGGTGAATAATCTTCGCAGTTCATCGAAACTGAAAGTCAATTTGCCAACACAGCCAAAATAGTACATTTCGAGATCTTTAATCTGAACAAAATGAAAGTGCATAAATCGCAAATCAGTTGAATTCAATTGACAAATGAACCCAACTGTAATCTTCTGAATCCCTTGCAAAATACAGAAACGTCCTTTTATAGCGGCGCTTATTTGAAATTCGATAAGCTGCAAGTCTACGGTAGAGTGCATTGAACATAGCTTCCCTCGGCTGTAGAATAGTGCCTGAAATCCTATTTCTTGAAACACAGCACTACGCTTTGTATACTGAAAAAAGTAACTCATAGTGCATGCAATAGATTAGATGTCTGCATATAGGCGCGTGGGGCAACCGTGGCTACAATGACTGAAGGCTTTTAAAGGGAATGAACCCCCGTATATAGCTGGGCCGCAAAAGACTTTTAATAGGAATAGGATATGTCAGCAAATTGAATAATCAATATATTACTTTCATTAAATCATTTTGAACCATCGATAGTATGAATAGCTTAACTACTGTCGATAGCAGCTATTCTAACCAAAGGAAATCACTTGAAGGTGCTAAGTTGTATAAAACAGAGACTCACAGCCGTCGCAAGTAATTGACGTAAATACAAAGAACCGCAGGTTTTATGTAGCCCTTATTTTTGCCTAAGTTGGTCAGGGGTTGTAGTGAAAACTGCTGGCTATTGGTCCCTTACTTTCAAAAACATTGAAGCGACATTGGTGCTGCATAGAAAAGACAAAAAATAAAAATGCGGACCTTTATTTAGAATGCACAATAAATGTGAAAATACTTTGTTAAAAGAATTACATGTACACGTGAAAATGAGACTTTCACAAAATGACATATGCCTTCTGTTGACTGTGAATTTGTGCGTCTGCCAAGTCATCACTAGGAACTCAACAGTCACCTTCTTCTCGCTCTTGCTTTCTATCACAAGCGAGGTAGCAGGGCAATATATGCACGTTAAAACCAGGTATCCGAATAGTTGCTCTCGTAAACTACATCATTATATTATTATCTTAATGTGATTTTCTGCGATTTAAATGTGTGAGATAAGTAAACTATCAGTGCCAAATCACCGTCGGCGATTAGTGAAACATTAAATGTTAACCTCTGGCGTCGAAGAAGAGCGTCAGCGTCGAAATTCAATGATTATCATTGAGAACCAACCTTTAGGGATACTTCAAGCTGTATGTAAGTAGCATTTAATTCCCCGACAGAAATGTTTGAAAGGAACAGGACTTAGATGTTGCTGAGAATATTCCTGCACTCAACTATTTTTATTTCGAGGCTTTCTCGGGGATAGCTCTATCGATACAGAACATCACAAGCGGTTCATAAAATGCAATCATTTGAAATTGATGACTACAGATTTTCAAATCAGCAGCTGTCAAGAATAAATTGTATTCAATTGGTCGCAATTGATTGCTTTCTGTCCTGTCTACATGTATATCCTCTGGTATGGATGGAGTTAGCTGAATTTATAAATATTAGAAAATTTGAATAAAATGGATTTCCTTCAAATATCTAGGTTTAACTTTCACTGAACAATGAGATGACATCAAGTAGATAGAAGAAAGAGCATCTTTGGTTTATGCGGCTTTTCGTAGCCTATCAAAAAATCTGGAAGGGCTGCTTCATCTCCCTTCAACTGAGGCTGCGACTCTTCAAAGCTTATGGAGTTCCCTACCGCAACATGCAGATCAATGTGTTGGAAACTTTGAGAAAGAAGTAAGAAGATGCTTGTATAAGGAGAATTCTAGGCATGACCGGGCAACAAAGAATTACAAACCAGAGAGTGAGAGAAATTGCTGCAATGAAAGGAAATTACAGGAAACATTATGAAAAGGGTGGAGGACATGCAATGGAGATGGCATAGACACGTTGTGAGAATGAAGGATGGAAGATTGCCCCGACAAATGCTTTATGGAAGAGTAGTCCATGGTAAGAAATCGAGAGATTGACTACAGAGAGCAACTGAGAGATGCGAACTCACCAATCTCAACTGCCAAAATGATACGACTTGCGAGGGAGCGGTCAGCGCTCTATCGACGCTCTCTATGGTAACCTACCAGACCTCGTCGAAAGGGATTGAAGTCAAAAGGAAGTCAAGAAAATTCGAATATTTTCAAAGTATGTCATGAAACTGTAAAGTACAAATAGATCAGATAAGAAATGACATTACTCAGCTGCAAATCCATCTATCTGACCTTTTAAAATCTATCTTGCCTTTTAAAATTCAATTTGATGCTTTCAATCTTGCAACGAAGAGGAGAAAGTAGATATTGTCTCTTTCCATTACTTGCATAAAAAGATGAAACATTTCAATCCTGGAATTCAGAAACGGAGAATTTGATTTCAGTCATCAAGCATCTATCAAATTAAGTCATTTTCAATGTTGTTACAGGGAGTAATGCATGTTAGGATTTTTATTCATTCGATCATATTAAGTTCACGAATTACTCCTTCCAAAATTTGCATCAGAATTAACTCTTCGAGACCTAGCCTATCGACGATAAAAATATTCTCTGCTGTAGCGTCTGAATTGTGAATTCATGAAATGGTTGAATCTTTTGAACTTTAAATCGAAACATTTTCTAATCGTTATCAAGAATAGTAAGGAGGAGAAGTTTGGTAACTGCTTCAGTAAGATCCTTGTTATTGTCGATTAACCTGATGAATTTCAATATCTAATTTGAAAATGTAAAAAAACTTACAAATGTCTCAAAGTCATTTGCTTCACTTAGTCTAGGAACTATAGACTTTTTTCCACAATTTGACGAACAGACAGTTTTCAAATAGGCTCGCATCCCAAGTTTGTAAAACGTGAATTAGAATGCATAATTTGTCATTTTAAGCAAAAATTTATTAGGTTTGCAAGTCTGTGTCTGAATGTCAAACACCAATAGTCAAAATTATGGCACTGTCTAATGCGTTTCCACATATTTTTAAAATTCTGTAGTGAAAGCTTGCGTAATTAACATATACATGCATATGTTAATCTCTTGACATATTGTGATTTGATGCATGCGCCTTGATACCATTCTTTGCATTTCGAATTTACAATCTCGCATAAAATTTACCGTGTGAGAATTCTGATGTATTTTCGTATTTTGATTCTGATAAACGCCGCGGCGTTTGTTTACATTCGCCTACTTTTAAATGTGACGCTTTTTAGAGGGCGGCGCTTGATAGACAGTGGCATATATTAGAATGCACGATATTCCACATGACACTTTCCAAATTGTATAACATTCATAGTTACAGGTATATCACCTTTGCGAGAGGTGAAAACTCATCCAGCAGGTTTCTTGCTGCATTTCCAATTGATTAATTGTCGAAAAGGCGTGGTGATATCGACGCTGATTGAACACAGCATGAGGATAATTTCTTGGAGCTACCGATACCTGTATATGCGGTTCCCTCCAATGGTTACTTGAGGGCAGGGCTCTCGCTCACACAAAGCTTGAGTGTGATGAGTTTTGACATGACTGGGTGCTGGACAATGTGGATATGCAACAGCTAGAGACAGGAGCCCCTCTTCTGACTCTGACAGTCACCATAAGGTAAGAGGGGCGTTCCAAAAGTTCTGCACAGGTATCTTTGCCAATATCAGATCGATAATTCTGTTGTAGATCAATTTGACTCTTCATACCGACAGCACACATTGCCCAGTGATGAGAATTCACTCGGTGTACTTCTACACTGATTTATAAGATAGCTAGCTGTCAGCCTTACAATTCAGATAACATTTTGATCAATACAGAATTCATGAAAAATGAATGGAGGCCAGCTATTAACTTCCTGTTTAAAGAAGGAGAAACTCCCACGGAAGCGGGCAATCACCTCAAGCACCACTAAGGCGCATCTGCACTTGACAGGTCCACTGTCAGCAGGTGGATGTCCCGATTTCAATGCGGCAGAACCTCTTTTGAAGACGACTCGCGTAGTGGACCTCCTTGTGTTGCCACAGCTGAAGGTGTCCACCGTACTGGAATTATTGGAGCAAGATCGCCGAATGACATTTGATGAATTGGAAGCGTCTACCGGCTATGCACGGGGAACTCTACATCGCATTATTCACGAGCATTTGAATATGAGAAAGTCAGTGCTCGATGGGTGCCGAGGCTACTGACATTGGATTACAAGGCTGCGAGAGTCCAACTGTCAGCTGGATCTCCGCAAATGTTGGAGCAGCAGGGAGATCGCTTTTGGCGACGGATCATCACAGCGGATGAAGCTCCTCTCCCATTTTTTTAGAAAATGTTGGGTGTGATGCTTTTACTATGTAGCTTATTCTATCATAATACAGTATAGACTGCACCACCAGGCACTATCATTATCACTCCACTGTCGTTCGATAACTATGTCTTTGTTTTTTTATTACCTCAAATAGGTGATCTATGCACTACAGATATTGGTCATCATTTTCTTGTTTTCTTGACTTAGACGTGCGGCGTATATGACCGGGCGGCGTTTATTAGAGGAAATACGGTGTGATGACTCCGTAGTTGATATTATCCACGTATGCATCGCGTTCTTAATGTTATTTTCAAATATGTAAAATTGATACTTTCATTCATTCAATCAGCTTTCCTACTTTAAATAGTCTTGCCAAAAATCCGTAGAAATTTCATAATCCTCGAATCATGCAACCAAATCGAAAGCACGATCCTTCCTGGAAAAACGGAATTGTCTTCTTTGCAACAGAACAAGTTAATAGCAACAAAATAACGATTCTTGGAAACTTAACAAGGAAGCGAAACTGATATTAAGAACATGGAGGCAATCGACAAAAAGATACTATTTCATCTGTAGCATGTGGATACAGACACTCTCTTTTGTTGTACCGCATTGATCCAACATTGATATCTAGAAATATGAAAATTTACTGCTAAACAGATAAAAATAAGCATAGTATAAGTGTTAAATACGGGCCAAGCAGACCGATATTAGCGGATCAATTCGGGTTTAGGTCTACAAGTGGCCTAGATCGAGTCAAGCTGGAAATTTATCACCCATTTACAAGTTTTGCTCCATTCATCCAGACCCCAGAGCGAATGTTATAAGAACATTAATCTAGTGAGAAAATTTCTCTGATGATCAAATGAAATCATCCTCTCCGCAAAAACACTTCTTAAAAGTAGATGTATTGCTTTCGGTGCTAAAACAGTTTGAATAATAATTGTAGCTACGATGGTATCCTTTTAAATACCGATTTGATTTCAAGGATACATGATCAGTAGTAACAAAAGGTCCAGAATAAACACAGCGCGCCCCCCCCTCCCCCCCCCTCTGGAACGACAGAGTCTGTCGTGGTGTGCCGGCCAGGTTGGTTCACAACATGTTCGCTGACTCCCCCCCCCTCTGCACCGACAGAGTGTGAGACTCGAGTGAGTTGGTCAGACCGCCTGGTGGACTTGGGCGACCGTCTAGGTTGACGTGGGCGACCGTCTAGGTTGACGTGGGCGACCGTCTAGGTTGACATGGGCGACCGCCTAGGTTGTCTTGGATGGTGAAACGGTGGCCAGATTCGGATTCAGCGTCAAATTCTGCATCTGTGATGTGATTTCCAGCTCAATCGGCGAGAAAAACTGTTTCTTCAAAATTTTGGCAGAGTTAAAATGTGGGACGTTTTGGTGTGTAGGGCCCAAACGAAGCCTCGGATGAGAAAACGGAGGCCAGATTCGGATTCAGCGTGAAATTCTGCATCTGTATGGTGAATTTGAAAGCAATCGGAGAGAAAAAATTTTTCGCTGACGTCCCCCCCCCCTCTGGACAGCTTGCTTCGATTTTGGCTTCCAGTGGACGAATTTTGTCGTGCAATAGCTCGTTTGAAAGCTAAGAGTGAGACAAATTCAGTGAAAGAATCGGCTTGTTCCTATCTGTCTTCGTTTAGATGTGAGACGCCATTTAAGATTTTGGGACATTGGTGAAAAACGACAGAGTTAGAATTTGGGACGTTTTGGGCTGTAGCTTCAAAACGAAGCATCGGATTGGAAAACGGATTTCAGATTTGGAATCAGCGTGAAATTCTTTATCTGTATGGTGAGTTTCAAGTCAATCGGAGAGAAAAAATTTTCAACATTTTTTCGAAAAAACGACAGAGTTAGAATTTGGGACGTTTTGGTGTGTAGCGCCCAAACGAAGCATCGGATGAGAAAACGGAGGCCAGATTCGGAATCTACGTGAAATTTTGGGTTAGGAAGGATGTTTCCAGCGAAATCGGAGAGAAAAAATTTTCACTGACGTCCCCCCCCTCTGGACAGCTTGCTTCGATTTTGGCTTCCAGTGGAAGGATTTTGTCGTGCGATAGCTCGTTTGAAAGCTAAGAGTGAGACAAATTCAGTGAAAGAATCGGCTTGTTCCTATCTGTCTTCGTTTAGATGTGAGACGCCATTTAAGATTTTGGGACATTGGTGAAAAACGACAGAGTTAGAATTTGGGACGTTTTGGGCTGTAGCTTCAAAACGAAGCATCGGATTGGAAAACGGATTTCAGATTTGGAATCAGCGTGAAATTCTTTATCTGTATGGTGAGTTTCAAGTCAATCGGAGAGAAAAAATTTTCAACATTTTTCGAAAAACGACAGAGTTAGAATTTGGGACGTTTTGGTGTGTAGCGCCCAAACGAAGCATCGGATGAGAAAACGGAGGTCAGATTCGGAATCTACGTGAAATTTTGGGTTAGGAAGGATGTTTCCAGCGAAATCGGAGAGAAAAAATTTTCACTGACCTCCCCCCCCCCTCTGGACAGCTTGCTTCCAGTTTGGCTTCCAGTGGACGGATTTTGTCGTGCGATAGCTCGTTTGAAAGCTAAGAGTGAGACAAATTCAGTGAAAGAATCGGCTTGTTCCTATCTGTCTTCGTTTAGATGTGAGACGCCATTTAAGATTTTGGGACATTGGCGAAAAACGACAGAGTTAGAATTTGGGACGTTTTGGGCTCTAGCTTCAAAACGAAGCATCGGATTGGAAAACGGATTTCAGATTTGGAATCAGCGTGAAATTTTTTATCTGTATGGTGAGTTTCAAGTCAATCGGAGAGTTTCAAGTCAATCGGAGAGAAAAAATTTTCAACATTTTTCGAAAAAACGACAGAGTTAGAATTTTTGCGATGGCTGCCTACTGTAGAGCCAAAACGAAGCATCGGATGGGAAAACGGAGGCCAGATTCGGATTGAGCGTCAAATTCTACATGGAAATGGTGTATTTCCAGCTCAATCGGAGCACTAGAACCGGAGATAGACGGGATTTTTAGTGTTTGGATGATGGGTATTACGTCATCAGCTGATCGCCACACACTATATAAGCTGAGAACCGACGGAGACTTTTCATTTAGAGGAGAACGATTGTCAGAGGTAGGTCGTCTCTCTGAGCTCCGATGATAGCTTCGGACATTCCAAATTCCAAGTTTCTGTAAGAAACCGACTTAGAAAATTTCATTGCTGATATCAGCTAAGCAGTCAGACTTAGAGGTTCGCCAGGAGATGGCCTTCGTCTCCAGGCCATAAAAGACTCCAAAACTTTAAAGGCTCGTAACTTTGCTTCTACAAGTCCGTTTGACTTGATTCAAAAAAGGTTCGGTCGCTATTGACCTGCCCTAAGTGATGGACTACTTATAAAATTTCATAAGTAGTGCTAAAAAGTTGAAAATTTTAAATTCACTAGTTTTGGAGGTTTTCTGGGGTTTTCGACCCTGCTGAAGTCAATGAAAGCATTTTTAATGATGTCTGAGCCAGTCTTCTCAGGTATAAGCGACTTTTCACTGAAAGCGAGCAAGACACGGAGAGTTTTGCTGTAATATTCCACTGACAGGGTGTTCCTTCGGGACGGCGGACGATGCCGTAGTGATAAGTGTGGCAAGGGAATGTGTCATATTTAAGACCGTAACCGCTGGGACAACTCATGTCTCATGTTGGGCATTTGACACAGCTCTCAACGTAGCACTTTGAACGCCAATCGGTTGAGTCTTAGCTATCTTGTCATGGGTGGCCTCTAAACATCTCCATTGCAAAACGCTGGTGAATCAAGCTCTCTACGGCTTGCTATCAAGCAGATCAAAGCAATAACTTGGGATGTTTCCTCAAGGTTTTCAAGTATGCTGAGTTCAAATCTGCTATCAGATTTCAAATTTAACTAAGACTAAGGCAGCTTTGAGGGGTTAGATCCCAGCTACTGTTCACTACCTTTGACTCGGCGTTGCTGTTACCACTTCGGGGCAGTGACAATGATGTCTTCAGCTGTAAAGAGCGGGTATCGGGGAAGATCTCTCACTTCCCTAGTGATCAGTACAAGGCCTTCGGGCTGTCGACGGGATCGAGTGCCACTCACTACACTCAAATCTATCATTCCTCACTAAGTGTAAATTACTGACTATACATTTGTCCTGCTATCAGGTTATTTTTGACTTGCTATCTAGTTGAATAGTCTCTTGCTATCAAGAGATTCACTTCTACTCATAAAGCACATCATCGCTGTAATACCTCCTTTGCTCGAGCGTTCCTTCGGGACGGCGGGTACTGCCGTAGAGGGATTGTGTTGCACGGGTTGTTCGTCGTTTGTTAGACCGAAACCTCTGAGCCGTTGCTCATGTTGAGCGTTCGACTTCATACTCAACGTGACGCTTTCTTTCGCCAGGTCAGAGTACTTCAGCCATTCGACAAAGGTTAGTCTTTATGATATGGAGTAGAGTGAAATGTAATTCATTAGATGTCCCTTCAATGATTGCTCCCATGATAAACGTTGATTGAGACACATGAAATGATTCTCATCTTCCCTTTTCAATGATTGAAATCTACTAACACACTCCCGTATAATCGGCCACTATGGGGCAAGACATGATAGAGCCTTCAATGCGCTTTGCCCTGGGCAGTCTTTAGACTGGCGAATACTATCATTAAGTTGAATCTGCTATCAGTCAACTTGAACGTTGCGTCGCATTAGAGGGGTATATAAACCACTGCCTCTCATTTCATTTCATTTCAATCATGCAGACGCCGAACAGTCAAGTCAGCTCTCCTCGCGGACCGCAGTTAAGGCCGCGAAATTTATTTGAGGAGTTTGTCAGGCTAGAGGAGCAAGACAGAGTTTTTAATAATCTTGCTCGGATTGGCAATCCGATGACAGCAACTGCTGTCAATCCAACGGAATGGCGCTACATTCCACTTTTTAGCCATGCGCCAGCTAGTGTGGACGTCGACAGTGCTACCAAAGAGAGAGTCAAAGACTCTCTCAGCAGAATTGGTAGGGTGTAAGATGACGTTACTCCCGAGAACGAACCATCGGCTCTCTTAAGGGCCACCATGGGGCAAGACATGATAGAACCTCCTCGCGGTTTGCCCTGGGCAGTCTTCGGACTGGCGAATACTATCATTAAGTTGAATCTGCTATCAGTCAACTTGAACGTTGCAAATGAAGTTCGGTGTAATACTTCCTTTCGACGGGCGTTCCTGTAAAGGGCGGCGGTGAAACCCGTAGCTATGTATACCGCAGGGGACATTCGGCAATGGTCAATCTTGTTAAACCTCTCTGCGTCATGTTTGCAAGTGATTGCCTCTGTCTCAACGTAGTATGCATTCGCGCCAGGGCGACATTTAGCCAACTGTCGAAGGTTGCCTAAAACTTTCGATTGCATACGTTATGAGAACCATGAGTTCTACCTGTCTCTATCAATGAGACGAATTGATGAATGGAATGAAATGGGAGGACACTCACGCGCCACACGCAACATAACACACTTCTCTCTTCCGTAGTCTAACAAGCTCTTTACACATGGATCGCAGTCGATTGCTATCCCTGTATCAGAAGTGTAAGATATCTTAATTTATTTGACACTATTTCATCTATTATCATCATCGTCCATATGAAATGTTTTAAGATTTACAAGTTAGACTAAGCGTTCTACTATTTGTAAATGAAAGATATAGTTTCAACAGTTTACAGATTGAAAATAAAGTTTCAATAGTGTGTGTATGTGTGTATGTTAAGAATAAAGTTTTATCTGTTTGTATGTTAGAAATAGAATGAAGTTTCACCAGTTTACAAGCTAAGAATAAAGTTCTATCTGTTTATATGTTAGAAATAAAATAAAGTTTCAATAGTTTGCAAGTTAAAAATAAAGTTTCAATAGTTTACAAGTTTTAAAATAAAGTTTAAATAGTGTGCAAGATAAAAAAATAAAGTTTGAACAGTTTACAAGCTGAAATAAAGTTTTAATAGTGTACACGTTGGAAATAAAGTTTTAATAGTTTATGTGCTTCAAAATAGAGTTATAACAGTTTATATGTTAGAAATAAAATGAGTTTCCATCAGTTTACAAGTTAAGAATAAAGTTCTATCTGTTTGTCTGATAGAAATAAAACAAAGTTTCAAACCTCGTTTACAAGTTAAAAATAAAGTTTCAACAGTTTACAAGTTAAAATTAAAGCTTCAACAATTACAAGTTAAAAATAAAACTTCAAAAGTTTACCAGTTAGAAATAAAGTTTCATCAGTTTACAAGTCAAAATAAAGTTTCAACAGATTATAAGTTAAAAGAAAAGTTCCAATAGTATGTGCATTAGAAATAACGTTTCAGCTGTTTGTATGTTAGAAATAAGATAAAGTTTCAATTGTGTGTACGTTAGAAATAAAGTTCTATCTGTTTCTATGATAGAAATAAAACAAAGTTTCAACCGTTAACAAGTTAAAAATAAAGTTTCAAGAGTTTACAAGTTAAAACTAATGTTTCAATAGTGTGTGTGTATGTGTGTATGTTAAGAATAAAGTTTTATCTGTTTGTATGTTAGAAATAGAATGAAGTTTCACCAGTTTACAAGCTAAGAATAAAGTTCTATCTGTTTATATGTTAGAAATAAAATAAAGTTTCAATAGTTTGCAAGTTAAAAATAAAGTTTCAATAGTTTACAAGTTTTAAAAATAAAGTTTAAATAGTGTGCAAGATAAAAAATAAAGTTTGACACCGTTTACAAGCTGAAATAAAGTTTTAATAGAGTGTACACGTTGGAAATAAAGTTTTAATAGTTTATGTGCTTCAAAATAGAGTTATAAACAGTTTATTATGTTAGAAATAAAATTGAAGTTTCATCAGTTTAAAAGTTAAAGAAATAAAGTTCTATCGTTTTGTCTGCTAGAAATTAAAACAAAGGTTTCAACCGTTTTGCAAAGTTA
>CAJQUW010009433.1:0-147853 GCA_907163375.1 Prostheceraeus crozeri | reverse complement strand
GTTCCTCCGATTATCAGAGATCACAAGAACGGCATCTACGCTTTGACAACATTTCATTATATCTGTAAGACAATTGTATTTGTCCTTTTATCAATGTATAATGTATTTTTCCGGATTGATTCCTAGCTTAATTTCAAATTTACGCAATGTACATTGTTTATAATTCTTAACTTATTGACTATTTACAAAATGTTTTACACTTCCGTGTAATATAATCGAATTATATATTGTAAGTTTGACTCACTAATGTCAATGTCCTACTAGTCACTATGTCGTAATAGGTTCCATGCAACGCAAGCGCGATGAATATTGACAAATACTACGAATCGCCATATTTTATATTGCAAAATTCGTGTTGATGTTGTAATTCAATTTCTATGCACGTAGTACCATGAGAAATCTGATTTTTCGTAGATTAAATTGGCATATAATGTCACCTTTCACAGTGTTGTTGGTTTCGACCAATAGTCGTCACGAAAACAATTGCACGTGATCAATATGGTGACATTGTGATCTTCCTCGGACAACTTTTTAATAATGCAAAGATTTTATGGTTCTTTGATCGGCAAAAATGAGCAGTATGTTTCAAATTATTGCTGACACATCTGAAAATTTAGTTATTTAAAACCTAAAAAAAACCTAATTAAA
This sequence comes from Prostheceraeus crozeri, assembly GCA_907163375.1. Lineage (NCBI taxonomy): Eukaryota > Metazoa > Platyhelminthes > Polycladida > Euryleptidae > Prostheceraeus > Prostheceraeus crozeri. The sequence continues at coordinate 147,205 of CAJQUW010009433.1, read as the reverse complement.
GTACAAACTAATATTTGGATAAAAACATTTTATGGGGTTCAATTCAGCTCGAGAAATACTACCTAATAGTCGAAAGTCGATAAAACAGCTGCGATTTTTTTTTATACAATAGTAGAAGGATGTTTCATTGTCTATTCCTTTTTCAGCATATACTTTTCTTTGCCATCCCACTTCTTGGAGTTATTGGAGCTCAATCAACTGCAAGATCAGATAATTTCAAAGCCGAAATGAAAGATTATTGTCTGGAGCTAGTGGGCCAATGTCCCATCTTCTCCGGGTACATCAAAAATAGATTGCGCCTCGCAATGCCTCTCCAGGCTTTCATGTTGTGGATTATGTTTCAGGAAAAAGCCCAACCCGCTGCCTATTTCTCAATAATCTGCAGTTAACCGGGAGTTTCAGTAATATGCCTAGTGGACGATGCATCTCTATCGTCGCATGAGGTGTACACCGTGTCCAAAATTTTATACAAGAACTTTCCGAACTGCTCCAAAGAGAGTGTTTTACATCTCAAAGGATTCAACAACACTTGGAAATGCCACGAAATACTGCGCGGATAGAGGAGGGCGTGTGATTGAGCAATATCCTCCGACTATCATGAATGAATACATAAAGGCAATGATAACAGGATTTACACAGCAATGAAAAGCGATACCATAATTTGTCTAATAGAGGAGGTGGCGTCTTCTTGTATTGCAAATCTACTTCTGGATTGCGGAGGTTAAGTACGGAAGTTCTCTCTGGCCAAATCAGAATGCTATTTATGATTCCAATGCTTACGGAGGAAAAATGGCTTCCAAAATGTATCACTCTATCGTACGACAAGGGGTCCATTTAACGTCATTGAGCTCTACTTTTATCTTTCGGAAAGAGTATGCTTGTTAAATCATATATTACCAATAAAGATGCTGATTATGAAGCATTGGCGGTGTGCGAATGCACCATATAAAGCAATGAACATCGGCGGAACTGCAGCGAGATGACAATTCCTTCATCCTTCGAAGCTGACTGTCGGTCAATGAGAGCGCATTTACCGAATACAGCGATATTAGTGACGATTCAGGACTGAATAGTGTAATTTTCACATGAACATTGTAAAACAATAACACGCCATGGACACACTTTGTCACATAATAAACAGTCTGAAGGAATTGTGAGTTACAATGACTAGAAAATATTCAGGATGAAGTATTCGAAGTATAGTTGCTAAAGCAGTCATAAATACCGTCATAATGCACTCTATTTCGTAGTGTTCTGTGTCTGAGCTTTCCTGCCGACCAGTATCCGTTGTAGACGTTTTCTTTGTGGAAATTCGTTGAAAATGGACTTCAATTTTTCGAATAATGAAGCATCAGTTTTTGCCAGGTCGAGCATCTTGTTGTTGGAAATAAAATGTTGCAATTTAAATTCAACTGTTTTCAAAGTGTTGAGTTTTTCATTATCATTCTGCCGACTGCAGGCAGCGAGAGCGGTCGGTTTTCCCTCTCGTCCTGTTTTGGCGTTAACTCATTATGTTTCGCTTGCTTTGAGCTTACTTCGTCTATTTTTCTTTTTCTTTCTCGCGGACTTATATCTCCTGCTTTCTACATTTCATCACTGGTATCACGCAACAGTCTCCACGCGATCACTGATCTCTACGCTTTATTTGAATTGCATTATTGACATGCATGTGTATCCGAAAACAGTATGGCGCTACGTTGGCTTGACTATTTGACTTATCGCTTGGGTATTACGTCGGATCTCTTTGTCCGCCGCTTTCAATGTCATCTGCTGCCGACCGACCTACTTCTCTTCCCTGTCCGGACTCCCATTGCGACACACGCAGAAACATGTTATCTCTGGCTCAAGTTCTCCCTCCTCCAAGTAGTGAACTTTCCTTTTTCTCGCGTATGTTATGACTATGAGTGCGAATGTGCAGACTGTAATTGAGATTTGTTTGAAAAGTTTCGCAGTGTCGCTTTTTTCAATGTTGCGAATCAAATGTGCTAACTGTGATTTGTGAGTGCGTCAACCGATTAACCTTGTGTTTTGTTGACCTCAAATAAAGATATTATTATTATTATTATTATTATTATTATAATATTAAGCGACATGTGGGCCTCACCAGAAGCGACACGTGGGCCTCACAAGTGGCATGTGGGCCTCATACCTTATATTTTATGTGACAAGTGGGCCTCACATGCGACACATGGGCCTCACAAGCGGCACGTGGGCCTCAATCAATAATTATCATTATTTAGCGACACATGGGCCTCAAAATCATTTATAATGGCTCCTACTTAATTATTACATGAAATAACCGAATTTTATCATTTTCTTCAGATTCTATTATGCCGAGGAGGTATATTGAGCTATGAGTTAAAAGACAATCGCTAAATTTGCGTCGAGCGGTATATTTTCGTGGAGAGCTCACTTTTCTATTTTTGCTATCAGCTAGCTTAATTATTATTACTGTGCAACTAATTTTTCGTATCAAAAAACATAATATTTTTACACATCAGGCTAATAGGCCTATACAAATCTTTGACGAATTTGGTGACCCATTTCTCCCTATCTCTGGTAAAGTAAGCGCAATATACAAGACAGTGGTGTATATATGTATGTATATGTATGCATAATGTAGTTCTACAATATAGGGCTAATTCGACCAACAATGGAAATGAGCACACCTGATTCCTTTGTGGAACGAAAATAAGTCATAAGTCATAAATTTTTATTCTGAAGTACAAAAGAAAATGCAAAGCAATACAACATAGGGAATGGAATATTACAGTGAATGCAAGTGCATCAAGTACAAAATACATGTTACATAGTTTTACACAAAATTACATATTAACTGTCACAGTATGAGCAGAATTCACTGTATGAGCAATAGTAAAACGCGTCAATTTAAAAGTCAATAGCTAAGATTAAAAAACGTATTGTTTCACGTCGATGACTTTAGCCGCCCTTAATCTTTTTCTCAAAGGAGGAATTTCATCATCATCATCATCAACATCACTATTGCTTCCATCACCACGTAAATCACCATCGCCATCACCTTCATCTTCGTGGCCATCTTCGTGTTCATCTTCGTGTTCATCAGTGTCCTCCTCGTCATCATCCACATCACCTCCATCCTCAGCATCTTCAGCTTTACCGTCATCCGCATCACCCTCATCGACCTTTTCCTGTTTTTCGTACACCGCTCCTTTAGTAATAACATTGAAATAGTCTGAAATAAAGCAAAAACATTCCTATATGTCGAAGATTTGAAGATGTAGCTGATATACAGGTAGGGGTATAGATGTTTTGTGCTTATTTCTATATTTAGTTTCATGATGTATCGCTTGAAGATGAAGAAAATATAGGTAACCCTCTACAACCGATGAGAAATATAATTTATGAAATTGAAATGCTATTAACTTAAGCGTGATTGCCAGTGCCATGGAAAACACATACGAATACAGATGTAATTGTTATTAATAAGTGATAAGTACATGGTAAGAGAAAAGTGGTATACACAATCAATCACGATGATATACGAGTATCATAGAATTCATTCTTGAATGAGTTTACAGAAGTGAGGAGTACAACTACACATAGAGGGAATTCCAGTCGCCATCGACGTGTAGGAGAATAAGTTGACTCGGTATTGCAATTATTTTCAATTCTGAAAGCTCTGATAGCAATAATAGTAAGACTCATTGAATGCTCACTACCCCGGAATAAATTGAAGTTAGATACGTGCTCAATTTTAAGTTTATGAAGTTATCATTTGTTACTTTGACAATTTCATGAGTATACTAATATTAGATATTTGTTATTTTATTCTACATTATGTACACATGTAACCAGATCTGTTGATCAAATTTGTAAATTTCCTTTTCACTTTTACACCAAAAATGACAGAAATTGAAGTGTGTAACTTACCAACTGATGCATTGTTCTCAATATTGTCGGAAGCGTAAAATTTGTCTGCCACCACTTCGGAATGGAGCATATCCTTCGACAATTTCTTCGCGTCAATCCCTGCTTTCCTGCCAATCGTCACTTTTGCACGACGGAAATCGGTTGCATTTAACTTTCTGTTGCATATCTGTAGGAAAAATTGATTACATTATTTAACTAAATTGCTTATACCAAAGAATATGCTTTGATGTTGAGTTCATGAACTGAAGTAATTGTGTATGTCACAGGTACATTTTGTACATATACGGTAGTTAATGAATTAAATAAGTGTGCAAGAAAATATATAAGTAGATTTTGTAAGGTTATAATCTGAGGGAATATCTTTAATGTTCTGACTCTGATCGCGGATGATTCATATTGAATTAGGCATAGATCAAGGTTTTTAAAGCCATTTTTGGTGTGCTAATTACACAACAATTTAAAGGATTTGCACCACGAATTCAACTAAAAACATATTACTTATTACACCATGAATATGATGATTTACACCACTGCCTAAACCTCAAAAACCTTGACCTAGGTAATATGAAGCCCCAATTGCATCATATCAAAGATATCAATAAGCTTTGAATAAATTGAATCAATAAAGCGATTTGGTACATGCACCCAGATAACTTCTCATGGTGCCTATCTGGTACTTGTTCGGTGTTTGATTAGCATAGGTCGTATTTTCTGTTTCAATAATGGAAATTAACATCTGCATGTATTTCACTAAAACAATGAGGGTGCACTTCCTCCATACAACTTAACATTGACAAGGGCATTTGTTTTATATGTGCAGTAAGTACACGTCATTGAGTAATAGTGTTGTTTAGCTGTTGTTTTCAAAAGCGCATAGACTTACCGACGTTATCGTCCTATAGACACATAGACTATCTTCGAGGTGATAATTATCTGTCAGCTCTTCAACGTCACTACTCCCCCTAACATGGACTTGGACGGCGCTGACATAGTCGGATTTGATGGACCGTTGTGATACTTTTTAATCCGGATGCCCTTCCTGACGACTTTTCAATGACACTCTCAGGGATCGACCAAACGACCTAAGATCGAAAAGCCAAACACTTGACTGCTGTGCCAAGGAAATCACATGTTAATGGTGTAGACATATACCTAAATTACAGGCTAATGCATTGTCACTGCATTGTAATAAAGCTAAGCAAATCAATGGTAAGGGCAAGAAACCGTTCTCTCATTGAGGTCAAAATAGTGATAATTACAGACATAACCAGAAAGTCACCTACTAGTAATTGATTTGACAGCGGAAATTCTGACCATGGTTGGACTTATCTTATAGAAAATGAAATACATTGGAAGAGAGAAAATATGTATTACCTTCTCGCTGGTGTTTCGGATTATATGACCGATACCGGTCATTAGGGATCCATCTTTTTTGCAAAAGATCGGTTGGTCCTCTTTCATTGGGACGTGAAATTGGGACCTCAATTTCTCAATAAACCTTTTTATCAGCTGGTACATGTCCGGAGCCATGTGGAGAAGCGCTCTGCCATATGTTTTGAAGGTTTTGTGTTTCCCTGTGAAGAAAGAGATCACCCGTAAATAGTGAATATCAAAAGAAAAGTTGCTTCAGACCTACCTTGTACCCGGATAACGATTTTTTCATCAGTTTCGATAAAAGGTTCCTCAATATTTTCAACAGTCAGTTCTGAGAGAGGAACCAATCTGACTGGGAAGATTGACGCCATGCAGGTCAATAGATAATTACGTTGACTGAAATGAAATGAAGCAAGACACTTCTGTAGATTGTATGTAGCTATAGGCAGTTTAAAATAACAATGAGGTATGTATTCAAGACTAACATTCATAAAAAACAATTTGGATAAAACTTCATTCTCCAAAACCATTTCAAAGGACGCATTGAAATTCCAAGTTTCGTTAATAGGCCCATCAGTTACATAAATTGATTAAAACGACAAGTATGTAAGAAGAAATTGTGCGACCATCCGAGTGACGAGTTCCACAAGCGAATAATTGAAATATGATAATTTCATCCTTCACAGAAGAGACAAAATAGGTCTGTTAAAAAGGTACGAGAGCTAACGTTTGAAGTCAGTACTAATTCCAATCTGCTCTATTAGTACTTAATAGCTCTGTTGCATTGTATAATCCACTTACTTTCGAAATGAAACGGGATCGCTACCTCCGTCCGCGTGAATCAACTCGTGAGTTTTGGACCAGATCAATCTAATCTCATCCTTTGTCGCTCGATTGCGCTCTCTGAGTAGTCGTCTGTCAGCCTGAATAGACAAGTATAGTATGAAAAGTATACATAGTATAATTATCAGAACTGGGCAATCGGATAATCGCAATCGGAACTCCGAGCTGGCGAATCGGATAGTCGCTAATGGGAACTTCACTTTTCTGAATATCGCCCAACTCAGATGATCATTAGAAATTTCAGACAAAGTAGTAGCTGCAATTCGGTGTGTCATTTGCCATTGTAGGATTTGCGAAAATTCTCCTACTGTTGTCAGAGATATTGACGGTGTAGTTTGACAACAAATGGAAAAATTTCGCAAATAACTAGAAAGTCTACTTTCACATCTATCTACAATTATTTTATGAAGGCTTACCTGCTCGCCACTTCCTTCAGTTGCAAAGCCTGACTGCGCAAGCTGCACCTCTTCTCGGCCTTTCTTGATGTCATCCTCAGATATGTCAGAGAAGTTTAAGGCCCTCTCCGTCCGTTTGAACGTTACTTTGTTCCACATAACAGCCTTTCCTGTCAATAAAAGTACAGTAAGTAATAGAGAGAACTGCTTAGTGCAATCAGCAGAGTTTTGTCGTTAACTCAGTTATTACGCCGTGAACCGAGCTTTACGGAAATAACTGTGTTCAAGTTAAGAAATATGGAAATGAGACTACAAAGTGATAAAACATATACAAGTACTGGCCCATGTACATGTACATGTATTTCTTGTAATCGTCATTATTACCGTGGAATTTTACTTGAATCACCCGGTTTGCAGTTACGTTTTGTCCTTTACGAAACACGGCAATAAAAAGCACAAACTGAATAATTCATTATGCCTCGCATTATTGTAGAAATAGGATTTACACGAATTATTTAAGGTTGATAAACCTAGCATCATCTGCAAATATTAGCTCCAATTTTTTGATGAATTATGTTGAACTCTGTTTCATTGCTGACATATTTAACACCATCTTTAACACGTGTAATGCTCATTTAATATATAATATTCATCCACTTTCTTTTTATTAGGCTAATACTCGTACATTTAAAATCAATTGGGTTCATATAACCAATATTTATAACTTCTCACCAAGCGAAATGAAGTCCGCACAGTGCTTCTGCTTCGAAGTGGAGGCATATGATGGATCCAGTTCACGGTATAGAAACAATTTTGGGTCCAGTAGGTCAGGCAGTTTGGCTCCACGGCCTAAAATCACACTCAGCTGCAAAACGAAAACAAAGTCATACGTTTATTTTAATATTCCTAGAGCTGAATGTGTATCTGAATTAATCAATTCATCTTCAATGTCATTATGAATAGTACTACATACTTGTAAGTTGATACATTATCGAATAATGAGGTTCATTTTGTTAGCATGCCCTTAATGAATATAGAATAATTATCACCGTAAAGTATTAACGATACCTTTTTGAAACGAGCCTTGATGCAACTGATTATCTGCTTCACAGCTTGTGACCCCAACGGCTTTTTCTTACTGTGATCACTCGTATGGTAATCAACCAGTTGAGAGATGATCGCATCCTGCCATGTCGAGTACTCCTTTGTGGTGTAAAATGTGTCGCCTTTGCTGAAGGTATGAAGTGCGCCGTAATTCTCCTCCAGCTCTGTATCCACCATCTTTTGGACAGGATCTTCCTTTCTCTGAAGATAGATAAGTATCACTGAAAGTTATAGGACTACGATTTTGTCAAATTTTAGTTGTTACTTCATGAGATCTTAGTCCCTCCCTCCCCCCTTTTAACTGATACTGCTCAAAAAGCCCAGGGTACCGTTCCTCACCTTCACTTCCTGCTGACTAGTGGCGCCTTCATTTGGCCATTCCTCCACACCTTCAGTGACATCATCCATTGGAAGATGATGTATCGGATGAGTTGGGTGGCATCTGGTGTAATGGGCGCGAATACGCATTACCTGCCAAAACGCCAAATATGTAAATTTGCTGTCGAATAAGAACATTAAAAAAATTTATCATTGTAATTCTGTCAATCAAGTGCAAAATCCCAAAATCTTATGCCACATTACTATATGCTGTCTACATAGAAATGCAATCCAGAGAGTAAGTGAACCTTAATTAGGTCTTATCAGTATTTTTTTTAATGAATTATCGTCAGCAGCTTGCCCTACTAAATTTATTCTACAAGTAACAACTATTTACCAGCGCTCCACATTTGTCACATTCATTGAATGTTTTGGTGGTCGTTGTAAGCTCCGGTTTTTTGAATGCGGAGGCAGTAAACTGCCGAATCCTCTCGTCCGACCATTTGTGTGACCGGAGATGTCGAGAGAGGTTCTTCGACGACTGCTGTTTCGAACACACTGGGCAGTTGGTGGAATGGCGATTCGTTTGGCGCTCCCCTCCATCTCTTCTTTTCCTTTTTTCTGACTTTCCATGGACTGAAAGATCGTAATAATTGTATTGTAAATCTGCTTGAGGATTTTCATTCAATGTAATGTATGAAAATCATGACTGTTTCACAATCAAGGAAACTGAACCATATGGTACTCCACAATTTCTCAATTGTTAACTGATCATTTAATGATTACCAGTATTTATTTCATACAGGCACTCTTTTTCTCGGTTATTAGTGGGCCTTAATAGCCGCTTTAGACTAAATTAGGATAAAAGCACACATACAATGAAAACAGCTTTGTTTCGAAAAGGTTTTGATTAAACATCGTGTTTATTCTATTGAGGAAATCCCTATGACGAGATGTTGTTGTTGTTGGAGAAAGGAGTTTCGACAACATCACGTTGTTGAGTTTTTTCACATTTGGTAGTGGGATGAAGACATCAAATGTTAACAGAAATTTAATTCATGATAGGGCTTAAATGCAATTTTGTTTATGGAAATGATCGTAAATAGCAAAGTTGGTTGCAGAATCGTTAAGTTATAAAAATCGTAATTTCAAAGGTAAAATCTCAAAATAGTAAATTTTACAATAAATTGATAAGGTTGACAGCTATGACAAACACACTGCTTTAATATAATTCACCTTCAAAAAAAGCAGGAACCACAGCTTTTTGAAAGCGTGCATCGGACCTTGACCTATATCGAGCAAGAACAATATCTGAAAGTAAAGAACATATTCTGTAAATGATCAAAAATATGTTGGATAGAAATTGTAAAACAAATCACTGAAGTGAATTCGAAGGAAATGAAATGAAATGCAAATTTCAATAAAGTTTACCTTCATTATCCAGTTGTTCTACAGAAATTGTAGCCAATGGTTCTCGCACTTCTGAAATTTAAGAAAATATTCAGGTAGTCACACAGGTCTTAAACGTCAGCTATATGCTTTACATGAAAATATAAAGCAAAGCCTCCGGACTTCATATGTGATTGGCACAATTATGAAGCACTAGGTCAGATAGCATAGGAATCGAAATTCATAAAATCATACTTATATTCAGCAAGGCTACTCAGTTACTTCCATCTAGAGCTGTCAGTTACAGGTATAGTGAGAAATCAGCTCTCATGTGAGGCCTATGATGCTTTGTAATATCATAGCATTGCATGTATTTGGGCACTAAGCCACCTTGATATCTATATCATGTTCCCACGAAAGGCGCGCATTATTCGAAAAATAAGCAATCTGCAAGATTTGGCAAGGCCATAGGGAGAAAATAGTAATACTAAGCCTTGAAGTTGATTATAAACAAGAAGCTCAGTGCTTAATTATGAAGTACATGCATAACTGTCAACGATTTTTTAAATTTACAATGTTTACAATGTTTAATATTTACCATGTTTTGATGATTGAGCAGCTGCATCCGTTGTATACTTGATTTCGCTTGTTGTTGGCGTGTTGGAGCATTGTGCCTCTTCAGCATCTAAGTCAACGTTTTGGAGTTCCGCCGCTGAAAACCCAAATTTGACGGAGTAAGATGTGAGCAAATTCCAAAGAATAAATAGCGCAAATCATAATGCATCACGCTAGCAGATCAGGATATCTCCTGAAATGTCAAGCCTAATCAAAAGTAGAACTCACGAATGTGAAATATATGTTTATAGACGTTTGTCATCATGACAGAAAGAATAAAGCTATTCAGTGAAAGATGAGTTAAACAGTAACATTATTCATATTTTTTAATCCACGGAATTCTTGAGTTAAACGAAAACTATTGAATTTCGGGAGACTTCAATATTTCGCATTATATGTCGAATTGTAGATAGACGTAAAAGACAATAGAAACGAAAAAATTAGCCAAAGTCGGACAATAGGTATTGTATGGCTTTTGGAAGGCGAAACATCTGAAGATTTCTATCATTTTCTTGCCTGACACAGATCATAGAATTCCTTATCTTCTATACTCTATGTCACACTAAATACCAACGGCGTTACCGCTGGTTTATATAAGGTGGTCATACATTAATGGGAAAGATTTTTCCCGTACAAACGGGTTTGCCAATCTTCGACTATGTGCCTCTAAGTAACTGGCAACAAGGACGTATGTTACGCATAATCAGTCCAGTAAGCAGCATGCAGAGAGAGAAAAATTACTTGTTTGAACAATCATAAGCTGATACTGTAAAATAATTGAACCAGAGCAGCATGCATATTTGCAACCACTCATAGCAAAAATTGGCCGAGCACAACTTCATTCAAACAAACTAGGAACCATGGAACCGAAAGAAAGTTTACCTGAATCCTTCATGTTAAAAAGATCTGTTCTGATCATTTCTGAAAAGGAATGAGGATAAAAGGAAGATTTTTCTAAGCGTTCTTCGAATGTCTCCAAAACTGCACAGAGCACTTCTGTAATCCGATCGGAAATGCGTAACTCCTGATACATTCTAATCTACCTTCTAAAGTATGGGTGGTCAACGGGCGGCCCACGTGATAAACTCGTGTGGCCTGCGGAAATATGAGCAACCGCTTGCCAGAACCAACTGAAAATGCTTGCCTTTTGAAAATTATATAATTTTTTCTGCATAGAGAAATAATTCCTGCAGACTAATATTTTCGACAATTTCCGCAGAGAATAGAATCACCGCCGTTGGACATCCCTCTTGCAATCTTGCAAATGTTCTACAATCTGCATTATTCAGGAAATAAAGTGATTATAGTTATGTATATAAATAGGCTTATAAGTAGGAGCACGGACTACAGGTCTATGAATGTACTAATTACATATGAAAATATGAATGTACTAATTTGTCATCATTGTATTTAGAATAAACGATATTCCAATCTGTTTTACATGTATCTATTGAAAAGTAGGAGAAGATTTTTACCACTGTCAGTGGTCATCTCTAAACAGATCAACAATAAGAAAATTGTAATTTATATGTATTATTATCTTGTATTTCTGTGTTGTAAAAAGTTCAAAAACGTGCGATGATATTTCGACACAAGTTCTTAAATCCTTAAGGAGTCCAAACAAAAATCTTAATAGTTATGAATTCTGAATAAACATTCTAAAAAGGTAAGCAATCGAGAACAATTTCATCGAAAATTCATGGATCAGTGGTATTGCATTGTGGAATTGCAATTGCGAGTTCGTATAAAAGCAAATACATGTACACGGAAATTTAGCTATCTTACCATAAACCGAAAAGAGAGAAGTTAAATCTATTGCTGTAAAACCCGGATATATCCAGGGGAGATATGAGATATTGTATGAATTTTAGCGATGGGTAGGGCGTGAAAAAAGTGATTTTGCATGCACGCTTTGACGTATCTAAAAATCCAAAAAAGATTGTAAAAAAATGTAGGCTACATAATTTGGCCTAATGATACTCGCCACCGGACTAGAGATATCTCGGACCTTTGAAGTACAATGTAATCGGATTTTACGATAGCTATCTTAAAAGCAATCATAACTCAGAAAGGGCAATCGCGCCTCTGAACTAAAGTGCGTCAAACACTTTTATACAGTCACATTCTCAGCATAAGGTTATGGAGGTAGTGGCGTTTGATACCGTTTCCGTCCGTGACATACAAAGATGCTGCCTTTTCACTAAGCTGTGGCTCTGTGATATGTCTGGCAACACCCAATACAGTTTCGTTCTCTAAGCCATCGTTCTATTGTCCATGCCACCAGACTGCCTCTGTTGTCCATCACTCCATAAAATGATTCCACGATTGCTTCTGGCCGCCAGAGGCAAGGGCAATATCAATAGCTGTAGCAGCAGCTACATCAGCAAATTGGCATAGTTCACATTCCGTGAAGAAGAGGTAACAAAAAATGCTCTCCAAAAATTGAACGATTGTCGAGGCAGCAAAAACGGCGTTGAATCTATTTTCAATGTCAAACAGGGAGCAGCCCCATGACTGCTTCCTTAGGGAAAGGAGGCGACGATCGACCTTAATCGCATCGTTCACAGGGCGAAAAAAGATCTCTAACTACCGCGTCCATCTATGACTGCGACCAAGTACCAAGAAGTGTTCGAAGCTAACATGTGAATATTAAATCGAAGAATATCATGCAGTTGCTTGCAAGTAAATTTTTCAAAAACATGCTATCTACTAAAAATGGACATGCCAACACATGTGTGTGGTTGGAAGCAAAAAATTTAGATCCAAGATTGACCACCTCACGGCGATACACCGTACACGTGCTTCAGTATATATGTATGTAATATACTATGAAGAGAAAATGATAGTATATAATATTATGTATATTTCTGCATTCCACCTATAGACGTAAACAAGAATTTGTGTACAGAATGGCACAACCAGGTAAGTATTTCTGGATATAAACAATAGGCCAACGTAGACTTCTAGATTATCAACGTCGCATTTATTTCCCACACTCAAACTTCCTCATCCCAATAGCTCCGTAATGTACCCGAGATTCCGAGAGTAACTTTAATTAAGAAACCAGTCTCTGCGAGTCTGTAGCGGAAGTGATAGCAGTCACTCCACTGCGCTAACTCTTTATTCATAACGCCATGTGAGCGTGGGCGATTTAGGGAAATGTAGAATGCAGAAGAAAGGCAGGAGAAAGAAGCATAAGCGGTAACAGATAAAGGATGAGATTTACAGAGGCGATCATGAGATAGGCAACACAGTCATTACATAATAGGCAACACGGTCATTACAGCTCTTTTAGCGAAGCGTTTCTTAAGTTGACTATTTTTGCACCACGGAAGAATCATGAAAAATTCTGCTTTAGCCGTTCTGTCAGATTTAAATCAAATTCACATAAGAAATTCTGTAAATAGGACATAGAATGTATTTTCATCATAAATTCTGCCATCCACGTTGTATATTACAACACCTACAGGCAATACAGATAGACAAAACCTATTTCTAATCAATAGAACAGCTGATTAAACACATGGTTACTAAAGTATTTATAAATGCCCACAGAGTTTAGTTTTATTTAAATTTATAAGTTTAAACAATTATCAGCTGATGCGATGAAATATTTAATCCAAGCAGCATGCGTACTTTTTGCCACTTGCAGCAATCTATTCGAAGCAAAATTAGTCCACAACAGTGATCACAGGAAGGAATTGATTATATTTATTGGTGAGATCTTGTTAATTGAAGTTTTCATTAAGCATACGGCGATAACTCCAACTCTAATTCTACATTATCGCCAGCATTAGCATGTTTTGTCAAATAGGCCTATTTCTTTGATGGCAACTAAGTGCTTAGTAGAATACATATTTTCTGCACCCCAAAAAACCTGTTGATGCTTTTTTCAGATGAAATGACATCGCTGACTAGTTTAACGATAACACAATCATTACCACAACCCTAGCTAACCCTAATCGCAGTTGTCTGATAGTCCACTTCTTCAATAGCGATAGGATTTCTGATCTCACATTCGAATTCTACGTTCCTAAATGCCTACAGTGTACTGAATTTGGAAGAAATAATGCATAAAACTAGGGTAGGCCAACTCAAACCCCAATATAACCCTAATAGTAGTTGTGGATTACCCCTATTTCCTGAACAAGTATAGAAATTCTGATAGCAAATTCGTTTTCTACGCCCAAAAATACTCTAGGAGCGTATTTATTTTGAAAAATGATGTCAAGCATGTTTTGAAGTAAGATAGGTCACTAAATCCCCCAAGTTGCTGACTAAATGTCATTACCTACACCTACATTTTTTGACTTGATATATTCAAAATATTATTTGAAAAAAATAATAATAGGTATTGAAATCGAAGTATTTCTGCAATGTTTTGGCACAACATTGATGACTATAAGTAGCACTAACTGCCCTGTGACTTTCTTCGGATAACGAGTTCTCTACAGCCCTTCAGATGACATTTTGTGTATGACGGTCTTACCAGATTCTAGTCTATCTGATGACCCCTGTCCAGCAAATTTTGATCAGAAACGAACAGTTTTGCATCCACATACCCTCAGGTTGTCATTTCATGTTCATTGGTTATTCCTGATTTCGTGGAAAGTGGATTTTCATGACGTCATTTTCCAAGTGAGGCCCACGTGTCGTTTATTATTGTTATTATTATCTGTTGGAAATTGATGGTAGATGTCTTTGACAAAAGATTTGTTTTTATCCGTTATCGCATGAAGCGCCTAAAGAAAATGAAATGAGTACGTCTAACTTCATCGGGATGATTAAACCGTCTTAACTACAACTCAAATAGGAATTCAAGAACATAATAGGCAAATGTAAAAGCAATACAAAACGAGCAGTCTCGCAAATCAATTCTAATCAGTGTATAAAGATGCGTATCCTCTTCATCTGTGAAGGTACTCTGCCATGACATGAAAACGTCACAGGGCAATATTTTTACACGGAAATATTCGTATAATATCATTAGTTATTGGACATTTGCCAAAGATTCCATAATAGATGTCACATTTGCCATGCCCACACATGGCTGCAATTTTTGAATATGGAAGTTGTGTCGATGTTAAAAGATGTGAGCTGGACGGTCTTGGAGGTCCTAACAAGCTCTCAAAATTTCTTGGAAGCGTCATCTTCGCTTGTGAACAAATCGAAATATGTAAATCAGTGGTTTGCATTAGATCGATCGGACCTGTAAGGCTTGTTGTTGAAGCATAATGCATATTAGCCGAGCCCTAGACTTCTGTTTGGGTTTTATGCCCGCCATTTTGAATTTTTCTTATTTCTCGAAGTGTTAGCCGCATGATATTCCAACAGTGACAACTGAAAAGAGCGTATCAAACTACATCGAAAGCTATTGACGAAATAATCAAGACCTTTTTAAATCTACATAGTCTCAGAATGCAGTTTTGGTTTCATGTTCACCATTTTGAATTTCAGTCATTTTCATGAAAAGGGCCAATCGTATGATTTTTTAGCTATTATATTTGAAAAGAGCAGCTCAAACTTCATAGAAAGCTGTTTGGAAATAGATGAGAATTTTTTTAATCCACTCCCAGAATGCAGTTTCCGTTTTTCCGTCCGCCATTTTGCATTCTTGCAATTTTCTCAGAAAGGGCTAATTGCGTGATTTTTTGACAATTGTATTTGAAGAGAGCGGGTAAAATTACACAGGAACACGTTTCGAAAAATCTTGAAAGTTGATCACTGAAATAATATGTTCACTTCTTCTTGTAACAGTGAAGAGATTCTTCACATCAAAGCTAGAGACCTCGAAATGTTTATCAGGCAAAGTTAATAACTTCAATTCATCGACAAGTTGAAAAGTATCTTTGTGGTTGTATGTTTTCGCAAACTACTTTCTCATTAATATACATATGGGTCATTCCACGACGATTCACTCAATTTTCGGAACTTTTGGTGGCACTTAGTCACCGATTTTCCTGATTTTCGGATATATGTTTGCAAAATCTGTAATATTGGTTTCCAGAGATATTTTTAGAAATTTGAGTTTTTCCGAAATTTTAAAATTCTCAAAATATAAATTTTCGCGCAGCAGTAACTTTTTCAGTGCATTCGATAGTCAACCAAACTTTGTATGCAGCATTAAGGGCGGTTTATACTTCTACGCGCGTAGCATACGCGCCGGCTTCCCCGCGCCAAGAGAGAGGAAAATACTCTGACGTTATCATATGAAGAGTGATTCACCCGGTCATTTGGACATGAAGAGAATATACGCGCGTAGATTTCGGCAGTTGACTCGCATCTTACTTTTACGCGCTACGGCAGCAGACTTACGCTCCAGCAGACATGCAGGAAGTTGAGAGAGATGCCGATTTTGAGGATAAATTGATAGAAATAGTGAAGAAATATGAGTATTTATACAACACAGGGAGCAGAGATCACAAGGATCAAGAGATGACAGCCTAATCTTGGATAACTATCGCCGAATCAGTGGGAAGGAGTGTCAAAGATTGTAAAGATAAATGGAAGTATTTGAGGGACCAGTATGCGTCTTGAGCGTATTGAATTCTCCGGTCAGCTCCCTTGTAACATTCAGAGGCCTGATGTAGTGAGCTCTTCTGCTTCTTCTCTTCTTGCACTTTTTATGTAGCTGATATAAATTCAAAATGTCGGCGGTTTCTTCTTCTATTTCAAATCGTAGTCACTTTCAAGCGGCAACGCGGACAACTGTAGACGACGCGTAAAGTATAAACGCTCGCCCGCGCGTATCCATAAACATTCCCAATGTTTTGGTAGCATCAGATCACGTGATTGCTGACTCTTAGCGCACCGCGTATGTACGCGCGTAGAAGTATAAACTGCCCTTTAGCTGGGAATATAGGAATTCATGTATGATCGAATTTCAACGGGTAACTGCAGGTATATAGAACGGAGATACACGGCTACAAAGATGATAAAAAATAGGGTCCGCGAAAAGACTCAAAAATGTTAACTTATTTCACAACTTTCTAAATTCTTCTTGCCCCAAATAACCATGATAATTGTGCTGCTGGATATCAATGTGTTTCACATATGTGATCTTAGGCGGCAACTAGAATACATAGAGTTATACCGGGCGTTCAAGAAAAATGCCGAAAATGGCTGTTTTCAAGCTGGGCTAGCTTTTTTCTGTATGCTGGTTTCGACTCCAAATTGATCTCGAAACTCAAAAACATGCTCAATTACTTGTACAAGAAACTTGATCAGGGAACAGACAGATAAAGTGGTATAATTTGGACCAATTTTAATTTTGCACATTTTTTCAGTATATGATGTCAACATTATATAAGTAGTATCGAGAAGTTGCATTTATAGCACAATAGGATATGAAAACGTTTAAGTTGGTGAGCAGTAAGAGATGATTCCCTTTGATAGACATTATAGATTTAACTTTGATATATTGCAACAGAGCCAACTATGACTTTCGAAGCTTCGAGTTTGTTGAACTAGATTATGCTTTATCAATCGACATTGTACTTTTGAATAAGCTTAGTAAAGTTTATGCGAAATGCTCAAGATCGGTTTACCTTACCGTTTTGTGAAGTAATCAATTATTTTTAATAATTTTATCTTTTCTAATGGAGAAACATTCACAATAAATCGTAGAAACAGAAACTGCATTGATTTCATGTTGTGATTTTGTAAATGGCCTTTGACTCGCACAGTATGGCAGAATATTTTCTGAGCGACACTCACGAATCATCAATATTAATCTATAGACCCTAATAGATCACCTGATGTATTGTCGATGTATTTTCCTCTGGATAGCAGCAACATTTTCACAGGTATCGCTGTTGGTAAGCATGATACTACTGATTGGTAAGCATAATCAGTCAAGGATCTCATATATAGGCTGTCTTCTGTATTTTTAAATGGTACTGAGAATCTCTCATCTGCATTTTACTCATCGTATTCGAGATCTTTATGTATCTAGCGAACCTGAATCACACCTGAAAAATATATTTCAGACTTGTCATGTGGAAATGCAGGCTTGTTTAGTTAAGCCAATTATTTCAAATATTCACTCACGTTAATTGAAATCAAAAAATGAAGAATTTCCAATGAGTAGAAGCAGTCGTGGACAAATATTTTAGGTATCACAATCAATATCCCATGTAAATTATTGATAACGTTTGATATCAACAATTGCTGTTGTTGATCCCTCTGATTCATAAATCACTCATACGAATGTAACCAAATTATTCCTTTTAATAATTTCAATAGATCTTGTAAAGAAAGACTCATATCATTTTTTTGAAATTAAATTGCTCCTCAGTCTTTTAGTCTTTATATGCAAAAGAAACCCATTATTATAGATGTAGGTTTCACAAAAGGAAACAAGCTAAAGCGGGATTCTACCCAACCTTCGAAAGCAAAACGTAATGCTATTTCATATATTTGGTAATAACAAGGCATGCGTGTACATTTCATTATAGTCCAGGAAAAAATTTAATTATATTCTTGTCCATAAAGACCATGTGTTTGTGTTTCATCTAACCAATTTCGTGTGACTATCACGTGATCAATTTAAAATGCTTACGAAAAGACCTCACAGCGGAATGAAGCGGCTTCTCATAATAAACAGTTTCACAGTACCATAATACTAAAATATCAATGGGCCTACTGTTTTCAATTTGAGGTTTACCTATTGATTTGTGTAATCGAAAATGCATTTCCTGTATGAAGGACTTTTCGATGCTAACCTGATGATCATGGTAATTCATAAGTATAAGTCAGTCATCTGTCATTGAAACAGATTCTACATATTACATACAACCAATTCATTTTCCACCACAATCGAATTGTCTTGCATATCTATTCTTCGCAATATTTTTCAACGTCAACTTTGAAATAGTGTTTGTTGCAAATGCAATAGGGCTCTCCTCCGGTTCGCTGCGAATGATATCTTACTATTAGAATAAATGAAATTATTAAAAGTAATTGATTACTTTAGAAAACAGTAAGATAAATCGATCCTGAGGATTTCACAGAAACTTTACTATTCAAAAGTACAATGTCGATTGATAAACCTCGAAGCTTCGAAAGTCATCTTTGGCTCTATTTCAATATATCAAAGTTAAATCTATAATGTCTATCAAAGGGAATAATAACATACTGCACACCAACTAAACGATTTTTCTAGTACTATTGTGCTATAAATGCAACTTCTCTGTACTACTTATATAATACTGACATCATACACTGAAAAAATGTGCAAAACCAAAATGGGCCATTTTACATGTATACCCACAGACATAGGATTAGGGAAGGACTGCCTGCTGTCATTCATTCACCTTTATTTGCGCTGAAGCAGCAATTTTTTTGTTTACATCGACGGCCGCTGAAAATACTTGGACAAGAAGGTAGAGTCAGCCAGCGGCAAAATATGAAAGATCGGTAAATGACAATGTTTTACTAGAATTACATAATGTAATAACTTGTTTAATTGCTGAATTAACAAATCTGCAGGTTACAAATGAAGCAGAAATGAGCGTGGTATTCAGGATTGTCCAGTCTATGTTGTAGAATCTGTGCCTACAAAAAATCAGATTGTCATCTGCTCCGCTTGGCAAAGTTATCAAGCGATCGGTTGCGATTGATCTGAATGTCTCCTGTCTCTATGAAGATGGGCTAATTAATTCAATCGATCTTCTCCCATGCTCGATCGCAAATAATTTTCAGATGTTTTAGAGCAGTGAAGGATCGCTCTCTTGTAGCGTTCGTAACTGGGATTGTTGCAAAAACCCATGACTAATTCCTGAGTGGGGCCACGGCCCGATGGCCTCCCCCTAAATACGCTACTATTTAGCGCTCGTCTTTATTTATGTATTATGTAAGCACAGAAATCTTCAAAATGGCTTTATACACTATCTTGCTTAGTATTGGTTAGGTGTACAAAAACATAAATTAAACCTTATAATAAAAATGATCTAACTAAAAAAGTTTCTTCAAACTTGTTGGTCTGAAAAGGCGACTAAAGACAGGCCTACACGTGACTCATTTCTCTATAGGAAGCTGAAAGAAGAATTTCTGGCATCAATGGTGAAGATTATTGTTTTGAAAAGTTGTGAAACTGCTGCTATTGCTAAAGATGTTGTTTGTGATAGAAACAGTGTCAATTTCAAAGCGGCCGAGACACTTTCTGACTTTCTTTTCTGAGACACACAGAACAATTTTGAAAAATGAAATTAAGTCCCATTTCTTTGTCAGGCCGCAAACGAAAAATAGAATTTTTTGAATTTTTGACACGTGCCATTTTTCCTAAAGTACATACACGAGAAATCTAATGCATGACTATCAAATTCTTACTCATAATAATTCTGATGGGACATTTAATGAAATTAGATTGATTTACCTTAAAGATGTTTATATATTGCAAGCAAATGATTCACTAATTCTCGCAAATAAGTTGGGTGTAAAACATCTTCATCACAAACTAGCGATCAATGATCGTATTCTTTTCATAGAAGAAAGGTTCATCTATAACTGCAAATCGTTAAATCATACTTTAATTTATAAACTTGCCATGCAAAGAGATGCAATTTTATCAAGCTGTAATTACGAAAAGACTGAATAAACACTTGTATCAGGAACCATGTGCACTGCGTGATTACATGCATAAATGGAAATGGTGTAAATGTTTTGCAGTTATAGATGAACCTTTCTTCTATGTTCAACTTCTTTACATTTTCGCATTTTCCTTAAAAAACGTCTGTTTTTCGACGCTTATCGAATGTTGCGTCGAGACTGTAGCACTGATTGGCCAGAAAACGTTTGGGAAAATAGATGGTTATGTTGCCCAATGATTTTGAATTTTCTGACTAATATCGTTTATCTGAGAGGCATGTTGATGAGAGCCAGTTACCCGTTGAAATTCATGATTCAGGAAATGCAGGAATTCCTTTTTACCAAGCTAATGCTCCATGCATAGTGGTTGCGTAAGAAAGGCAGAACAGTTGCATGTAAATTCAAATTTTGAGAATTCCAAAATTTTGGAAAAAATCAAACTTCTTCAAAAAGTTTTAGATCCCGCTATATTCTAATGTTTCATGTTAGGTGTTCTCTACCGAATAGCAAACATTCATCCAATAATGAGCGATTTTGAAGAGTGAGTGCCACAAAATGTTCCAAAAATTTGGTGAATCCTCGTGAAACGACACATAAATTAGGGTGTACACTTTTTCGATCTTTTCTGAATTTCGAAAAGTTTGTCGTGTAGGAAGATGAGCTTTTGTAAAAAAACTAAGGAACATCTATGTCGGAGCTACCAGTTTTGAAAAAAAAGTCTGCCCAAACTTCTTTACATTTTCGCATTTTCCTTAAAAACGTCTCTTTTTCAACGCTTATCGAATGTAGCGTCCAAACTATACCACCGATTGGCCTGAAAACGTTTGGGAAAGTAGATGGTTATGTTTCCCAATGATTTTGCATTTACTGACTAATATCGTTTATCTGAGAGGCATGCGTCTTTCCAACCTAAACATAGGTGTCATCATACCACTTATAAAAATATTTCTTCATCAACTGCTAAAATTGCGGATCCAAAACTTCACACTTTGACCTTTTATTTGATATAAGCAATCTATTATCATCACGATGGCTTCTCTTCAATCAAATCACTTGATTTTCTTGAATCTTGAATTATGAGGTGAAGACACATTGTTACCAAAGATAACCAAGAATTACAAATGCATTAATATTCAAATATTTTGCTCCTATGATTATCGGGAAATCAGTGTTAGTCCGCAAACACTAAATTGCTTCGTTGACACTAACATTTAGCAGTCAATCTTGCATGCATAACATAAATAATGGGTTATGATTTAAGATATTATTATTATTATTCGCTTATTATTTCCAATATGCTTTTTATCTATTAAATACTATATGATTTTCCACAGTATTTATGAAAGGAAAAATAACAATTTTTTGATTAATATGTTATCTTAGGCATATGGATGGTCACCCGAAATTGAAATATTATCAGGCTTCGATTCAGATGCAGCAAAAAGTCCTGGTGATTTTGAAAGATGATGAACTTCAAAATTCAATACACTAAAAATTCTCTCGGAGACTTAACTTTTCAATATTTCCAATCTTACTCATGAGCAATGATTCGGCACAAAACGTAGGTGCCAGCAAACTAAAAGATGATTTTTGGTGTGTACCATTTCACTCGCTGCTATAATCAAAACTAAACATGTCTCTAAACTGCAAGCTGCTCATCTAGAAATGGGCCGATGTGGGTGGGGAATAATTGGATATTGCTTTATTAAATTCATGGATCTACCTCGCACAAGTATCAGCAAAAGATCCGTAAAACTTATATATTGAGCTTGAAGTAAATATTGAAGAATTCAAATGATCTTTGAACTGACGGCTTGCTATAAAGGTAATCTACGCAAAAACAAGTGTTAGGTATTGTTCAGGGTTCAAATGAAGAAATCGTTGCTCTACACTGTAAATTGCTGGATACGAAAATTACATACAAACATATACCAAAATTACATACAATTTGAAACTAACATCTGATTCTCACATAACACAAGATTCTCGCATGCTTACGGATATCTGGTATGTTTTTCATACCACATCTCGCTTACTTTCGTATGTGATTGGTATGTAGCGATACGGACTATTATATCTGTGATTGGCTATTTTACACTGAAATGCGATTTGTTGGTATGTTTTATATACGAGACCCGATGCAAAGTCATCCTTATTCGTATGCCTCTGGTATACGTGTAGCTTTAAGTCAGATAGCAAAAAATATATATGTATTACATACTACTGTCAAATAACTTTTTACGGTAATACCAGTCCTGAATATTTTTGTTAGATAGAGTGATATTTAACTAGATTAGATTTATTGTGAATTTTGTGCTCCACGAGATTGTCGTCGTTGTTTCTTGTCTAGCAACATTAATAGGACGTTTAGTTAGCTCTACTTCAGGGACCAAGTTGATTAATACCAACTAATTCAAACGATATCTTTAGTGAAATCTTGTTGACTTATATATCTTAAACTTAACTATTTTTCTGTTCATGAATTATAATGTGTTTTTATTTCGGATTGATAATATGCTTAATTTCAAAATAACACAATGCATGATTGTTCATGGTTGACTACTTATTGATTATTCATGAAATGTCTTAGACTTGCGTGTATTAAAATCGAATTCCGTATTGTAAGTTTGACTCTTGAATGTCATTATCTCACTACTTGCAGAACAGTAGTGGCATTAGTGTGATCTTTATTGACAAAAGGCCCTAAATCCGGGTGTCCCACGGCGAACCCCCTCCCAACACAAAGTCAAGATTATTTACCGGTCACGGTGTGTTTTTTAGGGGTTATAATTCAAGTTTCATGCCCACTCTGGAAACCAAATGGATGTTGTTCCACATGTCATAGGAAGTGTAAAAAAACAAATTTGAAAAAAATCTATCGAGCCCTTTTCTTTCTGCATTTTTTTTACACTTTTTTGATTTTTTTGCTTTCATGTTATAATAGACTTTCCTTGAAATTATGTGCCCACTCGAGACACTAAATGGAGATTGCTTAATATATCATAGGGAGTATAAAAAAGTAAATTTGAAAAATGTCTATCGAGCCCTTTCCTTTCAGCAGCTTTTTGGCACTGTTTTTGCTTTTCCACATAATTGTTCTAATACATTTTCCTTGAAGTAATGTGCCCACTCCACAAACTAAATGCAGATTGCTTCACATGTCCTAGGAAATACTTTAAATGCAAATTGAAAATAATCTGTCGAGCCCTTTTCTTTCAGCAGCTGGTTTCCACTTTTTCGCTTTTTTGCATAATTGTCATAGCACGCTTTCCTCGAAATTATATGACCTTGTCCAAATCTCTGACATAAATAGTTGCTGAAATATCAAATATGTAGCTAGGTATTGATGATCTTACAATGAAGGGAACCATATTTGACATTAGGATTCATTGCCGAAAAAATCATATTGAAGATTTTTGTACTTCGCAAAAGAGTAAAACAGCTTCAATGTCATCAATATAGCTTACCAGATAAAAATGCATTTATCTGATCTTTATAATCATATAAGCAACTGTATGCATTTCAGCAACTATTTATAGAGTTTTGTCAGAGATATGGACAAGGTCATATAATTTCGAGGAAAGCGTGCTATGACAATTATGCAAAAAAGCGAAAATGTGGAAACCAGCGACTGAAAGAAAAGGGCTCGACAGATTATTTTCAATTTGCATTTAAAGTATTTCCTAGGACATGTGAAGCAATCTGCATTTAGTTTGTAGAGTGGGCACATTACTTCAAGGAAAATGTATTAGAACAATTATGTGGAAAAGTAAAAAAGTGTAAAAAAAATGCTGAAAGAAAAGGGCTCGATAGATTTTTTTCAAATTTGTTTTTTTACACTTCCTATGACATGTGGAACAACCTCAATTTGGTTTCCAGAGTGGGCATGAAACTTGAGGTATAACCCCTAAAAAACACACCGTGCGGTACTTGAAGTGTGGTGACCTCGGCTTGATAAGAGCAGCTTGGGTTGTTGTTAGATATCAGTGTATGCTATCATTAGGATATCGAATAGCGCTTGTCTTCATTAGTAGTTTATAGTGTGACATCCGGCGCGACGCTTCGCTTCGCTTTGCTTCGCTTCGCTTGCGCCGGATGTCACACTTTTGCGGGTTTTTTCAAAAAATCAAAATTTCAAAAATTTAGGTAGACTTCAAATTTCACGTGGCCGAAGGCCGAAGGGCGAAAATTTAAGCGTTTTTAAAAATACCCAATTTTCAAATTTTTCAAAATCTCAAATTTGAGAATTACAATCGGGCGAAGCCCTAGAACCTTCGGTTCGATTTTCAGCCCCAAAATCATGACCGTTCAAGGACACCGAAAATCATAAAAGTTGAGAATTTCAAATTCATGAATTTTATCCATTTTTCAGGTTTTTAAAATATATCATGTGACTTGCGGGACATCGGAGATGTCTTCCAGGGCTTCGTCCGTTAAAAATATTTATTCAAAATATTTCTTTAAAAATGGAAGAAACAAAAGTGGAAGGAACTTCAGAAATGGAAGGAACCTCAAGAATATATCCTTCGTTATCATATGAACGTAGTTCTACTTTAATGGACATTGAAAAGATTAACATTGAAAAAATGAATAAAGAAAAACACAAAGATAGAGTTAGGTATATGAAAGATAAGGAATCTCAATTATTATTAAGATTAGAGCATTATAAAAAGTTAAGAAAGAGATGGACTAAAGTTAAGAATGTAACACAAGGAATTGGCATATTCTTAACAATAAGTTTAGGTGCTTTAACAATTGTTATATCTTCAGGTGTTTTAGTAATTCCAGTAGTTGCTACAGCTTTAACAGGTACGGGTGTTTTTGCAACTTCAATTGTTACAATGTTAGATAAATCTTTAATAACTAAGAAACGAAAATCATTAAAAACTAAGCATTTACATATTAAAGAAATTTATGACAAATTACACTACTACTTTCAAAGAGTATGTGATGATAATGTTATTACGTTAGATGAGATTGAAAAATTTGATCAAATAGCTAATGAAGTAAATCAAATATCATTTCAATTACAGTCAGAAAAAGTTGATGATAAAAATAAAAAGGATGGTAAAACTTTTACTGATGGTAAAATTTCTAATGAAGAAAATGACAAATTTTTTTTAGAAGAGCTAAAAACTTTAAGCGAAAATTTAAGCAAAACTTTATTAAACAAAACTTTATTAAACAAAACTTTATTAAACAAAACTTAAAACGAGAAAACTTTAAACGAAAAGATGTCAGACAACAAAGCAATAAAAAAATAATTTGTTCAGTAAAATGTTTTTGTTGTATTCCAATGTTACCACAAAATTCAAATATTATATTTTAAAAATGGATAAAATTAGAGCTGATAATTTTAAAAGAATAAAACAATTAGAAGAGTTAATAAAACAAAGAAATATTATGAAAGAAAATCATCTTCAACATAGAATGATAAAAGCTGGTATTCAATCTGATATGTTTGAAAAAATGCAGCAAACCGAGCAAGTAAAAACTGATTTTGAGAAAACTATGAAACCATTTAAAACTCTTGAAAAAGAAAGTACAAATAATGATAAACAAATTGATATAACAGATCCAGAGCACAAAACTGTATTAGATGACTATGGATTACTAGAATCAAACATTAATAAGAAATTACCAAAATCTATGCAATTTGAACATTCTATCTCATTTATAGATGGAAAAACAATACCTAGATTTTATCTCGGACAAAAAGAAATATTTCCACAACCTTTTCGAGGTATAATTTTTTCACCAGATAAATCTCCTTTTAATTTAGATAGAAATTTTGTTAATCTTTTAAGAGGAGCAGATTTAAATAATTATGCTGTAGAAGATCTCATAAAATATAAAGCTATGTTAGACAGAGTTGGTGCAGTAAAATCTCTTAGACGTTATAAACAATTAGAAAATTTATTATCAACGGGAGTTAAAGTAGGGAAAGGTTTATCTGAAAAACAGAAAACTGAAACAACCATATTTTTACCAGATGATCCACAAGAATTACTAAATAGATTAAATATTTTAATATCTGCAATAAAAGAAGGACATAATTCTAGTTTCAATGAAATTCATGCTATATTGAAAAGACTGTTAGAAAAGAAGATTCTAAATGAAGAGGATTATAAAAGTATAACCGGTCATCTCTGATGTCTTTAAGGGCTTCGCCCGTAGCTGAAATATGTTGTTGTTTTTACTTTTTTCATAAAAAAATATTTATTTAATTTTTTTAGTTTAAAAATGTGTTCGGCAGATTTAGACAAAATTAATAATCATTTAGAAAATTTGACAGAGATTTTGGGTTCATCAAAATTTAGTACGACGTTAAAAATTATAACAACTACTTCATCACACACTTGTAATTTAGAACCCATTCTACATTTGGAACAAAATAAAAATTATCAAATTGCATTGACTAGTTTCTCTACATTTAACACTTCAAAACGTTATCAAAGATGTGAATGATCAATTTAGATATTCTACTGATAAAGGTAAAACATGGAAAATACTAACTTTTCTTCCTGGTTCTTACGAAGTTGAAACAATATCAAATGAAATTAAGAGACACTTAGGTATATCATTTAAAGATAAGAAACAATTACATTTTGCAGTTGAACCGGCAGTTAATAAATTTTCTCTTACTTTAGACGAAAATCATCAAGTTGATTTTAATCATGATAGATCATTGTCAAAGCTATTAGGATTTAATAAACAAACCTATAGTCAAGGTTATCATTTAGGTGAGAAGATTCCAAAAATAACTGAAATAAATTCAATTGTTGTACATTGTGACATTATTGAAGGAGGATATATAAATGGTAAATTATCAAATTTAATATTCAGTTTTCCAGCTTTTACTGTACCCATTGGTTATAGATTAAACGTAATTCCACAAACACTAATATATTTCCCTATTACAAGAAAAACTATTAACAACATTGGCATTAGAATCACTGATGAAAAAGGACAAGAAATAAATTTTGGAGGTGAAGAGATTATGATAGATCTTTTGGTTCGAGAGGTATAAACTCCCGTTCAGGAGGTATAAACTCCCGTTCGAGAGGTATAAACTCCCACGCGAAGCTAGAGAAGTTTAATTTTCTTCTTCTTTAGAAACAAAAAATAAAAAAAATAAAAATAAATTTTTTTATTAAAAAATGAGTGAACTACCTCCATTAAATAAAAAAAAACTTAAATTTAATCATCATCCAAATTTATCTAATAAAGTTTTGTCAGTTATTTGTGAAAGATCAGGATGTGGAAAAACATATCTATTATTTAAAATTTTAACGACTCCAAATTTTTTGGATTATAACAATCTTATAATTTATACAACAACGGCAGAACAACCCGTCTATCAATTTTTAAAATATGGATTTGAAAATAATCTTAAAAAAACAGCAATTGCTTCATTATTCAAAGAATATGAAAAATCTGAAGATGAAGAAGAAATAAGTTCGTGGTGTGAAGAAGCAGCAAAAAATAATCAGTTAGTAGAATCTAATAAAAATAACCATATAAAGATACAATTAATAGATGATAGTGGTAATATGCAAGATCCTAGTAAACTAGATAAAACAATGAAACATTGTGTAATTTTTGATGATTGTGTTAATGATAGAAATCAGTCAGTTCAGAGAAATTATTTTACACGAGGTAGACATAATAACTGTAGTGTATTTTAGTTAACACAAAGTATGTATTCATTAGACGGAAGTGTTATTAGAAAGAATGCAAATATATTTATACTATTTGAAATAAATGCAAGAAACTTAAGTGATTTGTTAAGAGATTTATGCGTAAGAAATAAAGATGAATTTAAACAATCGTGTAATAATGCTTGGTCAAAAGATTATGGCTTCATTACAATTAATATTGATAAAAAAATTCATGATAGAGTTATAGAAAATATTTTCGAGGAGTGATCGAACGGAGTGACCGAACGGAGTGGCCGAATAATTTTTTCTTATAAATTTTTTGTTAATAAAAATAAAAAAAAATATGTTGAATGATTATAAGATAGAGCATGTACCAGTTTTAAAAGATTATCGTCATCCTACAAATCCTGTAAATTCGAAGAAAGAAGCTAGATTTTATTATCATCATAAATACGTAGCGCTCGTTACAGATTATAAAACAAAACATGGTATTAAACCGTGCGTTAAAACAAAAGACTTTCCACTTTGTTGAAGAAGTTTCCGAGTATTTTTGGCGTATAATAATTTATGGTGGTTGGTTAAGAAAGAACATTTAACAGCACATGAATTAGAAACATTACATCAATTACATATTCCTGTGTATATGCAAAAACGGAACCGAGGTTCTATGTAAAAATTCATTTTTTCTTTTAAAAAATATGAATCGTGAAATGTCTCTCGGACAAACGTCTAGGATTGATGAATTAATCAAGAAACAAACTGCTGAGTTTGATGCACAAATTAAACATAGTAAACGTAGTAAACGTATTAAAAAACAGAAACGTACTAGGCGTAGTATTAGACGTAATACTAAAAAACAGAAACGTGGAACAAAAGAAATATTAGAAACTCCTATTAGTGATATCTTTTTTGATGATAGAATTAAGGATGAACTTGGTGATGATTTATGTAATTTATTTAATCCAAATGAAATTAAATATGAAAATGTATCTTTTATTAATGTAGTAAATGATATGCGGAAACTTTTAGCAAATGGTAAAATTATTAATTTACTTGGAAAAGTTGTTAAAGATCAGGAAAATATAATTCAAAATTTTTACGTAACCTTCTATAATAAAAAATCATTTGAAACATGGTTTTCGAATCTGGATGAGAAATCCGATGCTAACGAATGGATTTTTACAGGTAATATTAAATATGAAGATTTTGGAATGAAGTTAGTACAAAGATCGCATAGAGGGGCAGGGATTAATATGAAATATAGAATCAAAGAATATTTCGGTGAATATTGTTATATTCCTTCTGAAGATTTTTGTTTTATTAAATGTTATAATGTTTTACGAGGTTTTAATGAAGAACAAGGAGAAATGATGAAAGAAATGTTTAATAATTTTTTATATAAAGAGAAAGCCACATCCAGAACAGGAGTAATGTCAAACTGTAAATTTTCTCAATTCAATAAATATTTTGGAGAATGTGTTCAATATTATAGTCCTGCCAATCGTCATTTAAATCCTAGAGGAATTGAAACGTTTCATAATTATGTTTATTACAATTATTTTCACGCAGGTTCAACAATTGGTCACTATTGTTTAATTAATAAATCTCATAAATTAAAAGCTATTAGAGAAATTGAAAATAATTTCAAACCCATATATAAAACAGTTACTGATGAAAATCTAACAACGCGTCCATATAAAATCTTAACAAAGAAAAAAATTGACTATGGTTCAACATATATTTGGGATCTCGAAACTTTTCCCGATCCTAACTGTTCAACAGCTCATCCTATTCCTTACGCTGTAGGAGCTATTAATTTTAATAAATTTATATGTTGTTTACCGAAACAAAGATTGAAAGAATTAGAAACACGTTTGCTAAGTGATATGATTAAAATTAAACGATCAAAAGATGAAGATGAAATTAAAAAACTTAAAAAACAGATTAATGAGTATAATAATTTAACTGAATTAGAATTTAATAAACTTCAAAATTGTGTGAAAATATTTACGAGAACTGAGGATGATGAATGTTCGATCGGGGGAAACCCAGAGGACGTATGTCCGATCCATCAATTTTTTAAAACTCTTGGAAAATTTAATTATTCTAGAGTAACTTTAATAGCTCACAATTCATCAGGTTTTGATTCCTATTTTCCGATAAAAGCTAATTTTAAATTATCTAAACCGCCTCTTAAAACTTCAAGAGGAATATTGACTGCTTCATTACAAAATCCTTATACAACTGAATGTGTTAGTAGATACATTCAAAAATCTTTTAGATTTAAAAACAATATGAAAAAAGATTCACCTTCAGGTGAATTAGCACTTCAAACTATTATAATGAAATGTAGTTATCAACATGTAAAAACAAGTCTTTCTAAATGGTGTGAGAATTTTAAAATTCCTACGAATGTGTGTAAATTAAATTATGAAATTGGAGACATAACACGTGAAAATTATAAAGAAAAAGAAAATGAATGGAGACCATATTTAGTTAACGATATTCTTTCTTTAGCTTTTTGTATCTACAAATATAATAATGTTATGCAAGATTTAGTTGGTGAAGATATAACTACTAATTTGACATCCTCTGCTTTAACATTTAACGGTTGGATGAAAAGCGTACAAAATGACAATATAAATATTCATTCTCATATAGATTTATGGGCTAGAAATTATATTAGAAAATCTGTTAAAGGTGGAAGAGTTTCAGCAAATATAAGAAAATACATATCGCCATTTTGTAGCATCTTGTTACCAATATTAAAACAGTATTTACCTGGTCGTTACGCTGGTGGGGTTTTGTCCCCTGGAAATAATTTAATAGATTTAATGAAACAGTATCGAGATTTAGGAGATAAAACTGAAATTTGTAAGAAAATTTCAAATCAACTACTTGAACAAAAAAATGAATTTCTAATGGCTTTTGATGCAACATCTTTATATCCATCAGCTATGTATGATGAAAATTCAGAATACCCTAAAGCTGAATCAGCTAGAAAATTTCGTCAAGAAGAAGAGCGGGAAATAGTATATAAATTTAATACTCAAACATTTAGACCTAAAACTGGAATATTCTCTGTTGTGTTTCAATATCCGAATGATATGTTTTTCCAACCAGTTCCTATTAAAGATAAAGTTAAAAATCAAAATAATAATTCTCATGTAAAAGTAATCAGGTTTAGAAATGGTATATGTTATGATGTATTAACTTCTGTTGACATACAAGAAATTGTTAGATGTGGGGGGAAAATCTTACATATTACTGATGGTATAATTTATGAAAAAAATTATCAAGTTTCACCATTTCGAAATTATATTGAAAAACTTTTTAATTTGAGAAAAAGATATAAAACAGAAGGAAATACTGTAGGTGATGAGTTAATTAAATTATTGATGAATTCGCTATATGGCAAAACTGTGCAAAAAGATATAACCACTAAATATCATTTATGGAATGAGAATACATTGAGAAAAAATTTCACTCAAGAAGTAAAAGATTATGAAAAATTAAATGATGACCAATATTTAGCGAAAGTAGAAATGGAAGATGATGAATTTCTCAAAACTAATATTGTAAAAGATGGAAAGACGTCATTCATGCCATCACACTTAGGTTCTTTCATTCTTTCTCACTCTAGAAGAATCATGAATAACTTTATTTTAGAAATTAATGGTTTCAAAGAAAAATACATTCATTATACAGATACTGATTCAATATATATTTCCAATGAGCTCTTTAATAAATTAGACGCGGCTGGATATGTTGGAGGAGAATTGTGTCAAGGGAAAAATGATTATGGAAATGGTGGAATTATTTTTGCAATATTTATTGCACCTAAAGTAAAATACTGTATTACTGTAGATGAACAAGGGAGACTTAGTGAAAAGAAAACATTCAAAGGTTATTCACAAAACAAAGTAAAAGTAGAAGATTTTCTAAAATTATATTCGGGGAAAACATTATCGACTACAGTTAATAAACCATGGAAAAGATCTTTAGAAACTGGAATTAGTATTCCTGATAAAAATAATAATACTGAAGAAAAAAAATTTTCTGGTCAAATAAATATTCTTAAACGTCAAGCACCTGATGAAAATGAAATTATGTTACCTTATAACGGAGAAGATATTCAAGCTGAAATATTTCAAACAATCATCTGTGAGAGTAATTTAAGTGATGATGATGACACGTGGGAATAATAATTTTTTTATTACATCTAAAAATTTTATAACATCTAAAAAATTTATTACATCTAAAAAATTTATTACATCTAAAAATTTATAACATCTAAAAATTTTATAACATCTAAAAAATTTATTACATCTAAAAATTTTATAACATCTAAAAAATTTATTACATCTAAAAATTTATAACATCTAAAAAATTTATAACATCTAAAAATTTATTACATCTAAAAATTTTATTACATCTAAAAATTTTATTACATATGAAAATATATTTATCGAATATTTCGTTATTTTCTATTAAGTTTTATCATATTAAGTTTCATCATACAATGTTTTATCAAAAGATAATTTAAATTTTTTTTCACTAACTATTGATTCTTCATCATCATCATCAATTGATTCTTCATCATCATCATAAATTGTTTCTTCATCATCATAAATTACACTTTTTGGGATTGGATGCCCTTCCATGATAGGATACCATTCTCTTATTGGAATATCTAATTCTAAATTACATCTTTTATCTGATAATAATATAATAGAGAAAAATATTGGTCTTTGATCTCTTTTGGAAAATTTAATAACACCACCATAATCTGAATCACTTTTAGTTTTTGTTAAAGATGATAAAATTTTAAATTGATTAGATGTAAATCCTAATTTAAATTTTGTAGACCCGACACATAGTTGTCTAACAGTATCTTCAACTATACCATCATTATTATTTTCAATTGTAAGAAAATGAAATTTAGATAAATTTTTATAATTACTAATATTTTTATAATCTTTTTTACCATTTTCACCTTTTTCAGATGTTTCAGAATCATCATCTATATTATCATAAGATTCTTTAAGATCGGGCAAAGCCCTAGAACCTTCGGTTCGTTTATTATGAATATGATTATGGTCATTGTTAATAGTATAAGGTGTTGTCCACATATAAATTTTCTCTTGTTGAGCTAAGCCATTTATGTAAGATTTTAACAAATTAATATTTAAGTTTGAATATAATCCTATATACGTATCATCATCATATCTTTGCGGCATTTCTAATGTTTCTTGTTTATAAATTGTGTCTCTATAATAAACTTGACATAATAATTCTTCATTATGTTTTTTACTCTCTATGTGAATGTTATATTGATTTTGATCGTCAACAAATAATCTAATTTTTTCTTTCGAAAAAGATTTTAATTTTTTAACTAATTCTTTAATATTGATATAATTAATAATTTTAGTTTCTATCCAATCAGTATTACTAATTGGTAACACTGCTCTAATAAATCCATAAACATTATTATGACCTATTATAACCATATTTTCTTTATTTAATTCAACATAAGCTACATCATTATATTTACTTACAATCTCCATAAATTTAATAAATGGATCCCCCGGAAATAAACAATAATTAGTTTCTATAGAAGGTAAACCTTTTGTTTGTTCTCTAAATATTTCGGCTTGTAATTGAAATAAAATATTAACATCTATACATGGATTTGTAATAGTATTATTATTATTATTATCAAAACATTTATTTTCAAATCCCGTTGATCTCGTCGAATAAGAAGAACAGGATGATGCGGGCGAATATAATTTTTTTAAATTTGGATTTTCCATTTTTTTATTTTTATTAGAAAAAATTTTATTTTTTTATTTTTATTAGAAAAAATTTTATTTTTTTTCTCATTACTTTTTTATTGTTAAAAAATGATGTTACCAAATGTTGGTGGAGGTGCATATATCCCGAATAATCGTGATTTAGAAATAGAGATAGAAAATTATATCATGAAAACTGGAGACGTTTTATCTGGTCCATTGCATCTTTCTATTCTTCCGCAACAAAATACAGAGTTAACAAATAAACAATATGTTGATACACAAATCAATGACTTAAAAGAAAAATATATAAACGATGTTTTGGTTCCACTGATGAACGAATTAAAGTTGCTAAAACTTAATGACAAATCATTAAACGAAAAATTATTAAAACTTGATAAAAAGGATAGAGAGCTAGAAGCAGATATAGCAAAACTTTTTAAAAAGATTTCTGAACAATCAAAAATTTTAATATTACTTTCTATAAAGTTAAAATCTGCAGTCATTAAAAATAAACATCAGATAAAAATGTTAAAAGAACAATTAGAAGATGAAATAGAAAAACTTCCTGAAAGAATTAAAAAAAATTTAAAGCAGTTACAAACTACATTCCAAAAAAGTGTTGATGAATTAAGTTCTAAAATTACTCAACAAATGAAAAAGATGAATAGAATAATAAATGAAGTAAACTCGCTTAATCAAAAAGTTGATAAAATGAAAACTCTTAAAATCAATTTAGAAAATGAATTAAAGAAAAATTTACAAGAAAACTCTAAAGAAAATAAAGAACAGTTAGATGCTGTTAAAAGACAATTAGATGTTCTTAAAATTAAGTTAAATGCACTTAAAGCGGCATTGAAGATTAATCAGCAGAAAATGCAAGTTAATAGAAAAGAAATTAAAGTACATCACACGCTACTTGACGCAATAGATAAAGTGCAACAGTCAATTAATAAAGTTATCTCGAAGTTGTTGTCCATTCACAAACGTAAATCTTAACACGTAGATATTTTTCCCAAAAGTCAAATTTAATCTTAAAAAATGCCTATAATTTATAAACACAATCTTAAACATTTTGCATCAAATAATAAAATTGCTCATGAACCATCTCAGAAACCTGTATACCATTATGTCAGTGTAGAAACAATCGGAACACAAAAGTTCCTAGGCACCGCAGGTGCCGTCCAAAAAGAAGGGGCTGGCATCTTTTCTGGTATTGGAAGTATCGTTAACTTAATTAAAAATAATAAAGATTTGATTTCATCTGCTGCAAAAGGAGCAGCTGCTATAGGTAGTACAGCTAGTGCAATATCAAATGCTGTTAAGTCTCAAAACGAATTAAAACAACTAGAAGCTATTCGTAAACTTAGGAATGATTCTGAAGAACTAAAAAATTTAAAAAAACTTTCAGAGGAAACAAAAAATAAAATTGCTAACATAGCTGTAGAGGGTGATAGTAAACATAATAAAAAAACAGGCGTAGCCATAGAACCTACGGTTCGTTCAATTGAAGAAATAAGAGGAAATGGCGTGAGTAGCAACCTTCGGTTTAACCAGCAAAGCTGTAGCGGAGCTGGTCTAGCAAAATTCTAAAATATATTTTTTAGTAAAATTTTTTTTAGTAAAATTTTTTTAGTAAAATTTTTTTAGTAAAATTATTTTAGTAAAATTTTTTAGTAAAATTTTTTAGTAAAATTTTTTTCTGTCTGTGAGAAAAAACAAAAAGTCAAATTATTTTTTATAAAAATGTCTTCGCTTATCGAAAATAAATTTAGATTAGACGATCCTCCGTTCCTCAGTTATAATCAAAAAAAAGAATGACTATATAAGAATTGCTATGAATCCCGGATCTTCCAGTAGGGTAAATACTGGAGGAGATTTAATTTTTGAAGTTGATAATCAGCAGAGCTATTTATATTTACCCGATTCATTTTTACACTGTGAATATTCTTTATATAGTGATGCTAATTTTACAACACCATTACCAGATACCGATAATATTACACTAGAGAATAATTTTTTCCCAAGTTTATTTACACAAATGCGTTTAGATGTTGCAACTCAAAATATAGAAACAATAAGTGATTCTCCAGGTGTAATTGATACAATGCTTAGATTTATAACAATTGGTGAAAATAATAAAAAGCATGAAATCGAAGGTTGGTTTCCTGATACTAATGATGGTATAATTGTTGATGATTTAACTCACGCTGGAACAGATGCAGCAGGAATTGCGAAAGATGTAGAAAATATTGCAAAACATTTAAATAAAACAAATAATGAAGCATATAAAGAAAGACGTGAATTTAACAAGAAAAGTAAACAGACAGTTAATTGGTCATTGTCTCCATTATTCGGATATTTAGATTATGATAAAATATCATATCAATTAAAATTTAAATTGATAATTCATGGTACAGCAAATAATGAATTAATCTTTTTTGGTAAGACTGGAAAAAAAGCATATTTAAAAATTGATAGACTTGAATGGTGGATTAAGCATATTACTCCTAGTTTAGAGGTTGAAACAGCTATTGCAAAAAGATTAAATACTAACAAACCAATTCCAGTTAATTTTCTAAAGCGTACTGCTAGTTCAGTAACTTTTTCCGAACAAAGATTTAACTGGCATTTTACTAGAACTGCGAATACTCCAAGATATTTATTACTAACATTTCAAAGAAATAATTCTCCAAGTTTTGATAAGAACAATAATATTTTTCTTATTAATACAATTCGAAGTTTACAAGTTTCATTAAATCAAACTCGATATCCAATTGATCCATTAAGATTCGATGATACCAATAATCAATTTATGGAAGGATATGATTCTTATAGAAATCTTTGTATAGAATTTGGAGTTGAACCACAATTAACTCCTGGAGATTGGAGACATTTATATCCAATTTTCTGTTTCGATTTAAGTGCACAATCTGAAGATATTATTAAAAATGGTTGTGATGTAAGAATTAATATTGAAAAGAAAGATTCCACAACTTCATTGATGGCTTATGGTTTATTGCTTGAAGATACAAAATATTCTATTGAAGTTCTTAATGGGAAGATGACTAGGATCTGCTAAAGCCTCTGAACAAAGTTCTATAGGTTAAAGCCCAAGACTTAGTCGATTAATTAATTTTTTCATAACTAGAATAGATTAAAATTTTTGGTAACTTAAAATTTTTTGGTAACTTAAAATTTTTTCATAACTAGAATAGATTAAAATTTTTTGGTAACTTAAAATTTTTTGGTAACTTGAAATTTTTTCATAACTAGAATAGATTTAAATTTTTGATAACTTAAAATTTTTTTATTAAAAATGTCGCAACCGAAAAGTAATAATAATAAAACTGTTGAATTAAAATTACGTAATATTGTTGACAAAAATACCCCTAAAACTATTACGATTAACAAAAAAAAGTATTACATAAGTAAACCAATGATAGAGAATATTCAATTACAAGAAAAAAAGAATGGTGGAATTCTCCCATTAATTCCACTAATAATAGGAGGCATAGCAGCTGCAGGAAGTGTTGCAGGTGGGACAGCTGGTATTGTCCAAGCAGTAAATAAAAATAAATCAGAGAAGGCAGCATTAGAAGAACAAAAACGTCATAACAGAGAGTTAGAGAAAGTTGCTAGGGGAGAAGGAGTAGTAGATAATTTTATTAGTAAATTAAAATTAGTTGATGAAGGAAAACGAGTTCTTAAAAATATTCTCCACAATGTTGATGATTTAATTGAAATTAAAGAAACTAAAGATGGTTCTGGAATATATCTAAGTCCTAGTATGATTCGGCAATAACCTCAGGACCTTTGGTCCATAAGGTAAAACATTTATTTTATCTTTTAAAATGAATTCTACAAATTCCGAAAATTTAACTAAATTAAAAATTTCTAATTTAGATTTATTGAATTATCTATTAAACAAAAATAAAAAATCAAACTGTCAGCATATTGGAGGTGACAAGAACAAAGTTCCATACCACTTCGGTGGTGATATACAAAAAACATTAGAAAACTTTCCTGGCTTTATTTGGAGTAAATATTCGAAAGAAAAACATCTTCCTGGTCATTCATATACTGGTCCAGGAACTCGATTAGATATAAGACTAGATGAGAGTAATAATCCGAAACCAGGTGAAGAACCGATAAATAGAGTAGATGCCGCAGCTTACAGGCATGATTTAGCTTATCGAAATCATGATCTAAGTTCTCGACATGCAGCTGATAAGAAGATGATTCAAGAATTAGATAGTATTCAAAATCCTACATTTAGAGAAAAAATTGAAAGAATGTTTGTTAAGAAAGCTTTACAAGCTAAAATATTATTCGGTCAGGGTATTGATCCGTCAGCAAATGAAACGACAGCTAAGCTGTCTGAGAGCAACGCTCGAACCTACGCGTCTGAAATTCATAAAGAATACAGAAGGCCTAAATATTTATTAAAAGTAAAAGTATTTAATAAAGATGATATTTGGAGTGCTGATCTTATTCATATGCCGAATGAAAGGGACTACAAATACGCATTGACCGTTATAGATTTATATACACGATACGCTTGGGTAAAACCTTTAAAAAATAAAAGTGGTCTATCAGTTAAATATGCGTTTGAAGAAATCTTTAAAGAAAGTAAGAGAAAGCCAAAAAAATTGTTTGTTGATAAAGGATCGGAATTTTATAACAGAAACGTTCAGCCACTATTTGAAACTGTTTATTCCACTGAAAATGCAGGGAAGGCCGTAGTGATAGAAAGATTCAATCGGACGTTAAAAAATAAATTATTCAAGAAATTTACTGAGCAAAAAAATCAGAAATGGTTGAAGATATTACCAGGAATTGTGGAAGAGTACAATAATAAAGTTCATTCTGGTATTGAAGAAACTCCAAAGAATGCTTCTGACGACCCTGATCTAGTACGAAAGAAAATATTCGAGAATAATAATTTGAATGAGAGTAATCCGAATTTGCAGAAACTTAAGCCAAAATTTAAAATTGGAGATAGAGTTAGGATATTTAAATATAAGAATAAATTTGAAAAAGGCTTTGTTGGCTATTGGACTAAAGAAATATTTGAAGTTTGCAAAATAAATCAAAGTTATCCGATTACTTATGAAATTAAAGATTTAGATAATGAGGATATCAGAGGCCGTTTTTATCAAAATGAATTACAGAAAACAGAGCTTTAACCTTTAGGTGGCGCTTTAGCTAGCTTCGCTTGAGTTATAGATTGTTTAACTCTAACATAATATCTAGAAATGGTACTCCTTTTTGTAATTTGTACAAAACGTATAAACATAATTGCCCACAATAAGTTGTTCCCGGTTTTTGAATTTGAAATGTATTATAAATTCAATTGCCAAGTAATTCTTTTACTTCATTTGTAGGGGGCAAACCGTATGAGTCGAACCAATAGTTCTCAGCCTCCGGGCGGTCAAAATAATAGTTTTGCTGATAATTTTTAACGCCTGCTGACCAATGTACACCTTTTTCATTTGACGTATGAAGATTTGTTATGAAATTTACAGTTATTGATGGAACTTTGTTCCGTGAACTGAAGGTTCCTGTTGGCCTATTTTTTAGGAATTGTAATTCATCCCTCATCAATATGTGAAAATTCTTTATTCCCAATTGATTAGCAATCTTATTTAAATCGAAATTCGTTGTTGTCTGTGTTCCATATAATTTCAAAAACTCATTTATGTTGCTCATTTTATAATAAAAAAATTTCTTAAGGGACCCCTAGAAGTCAGAAGGAGGGGGGGGGTATTGATTTAAAACTGTTCTCTAATGATGTCTTTCCTTACTACTTAGTCAGAAGGGGGTATTGATTTAAAACATTTTTATAATGATGACTTTCCTTACTACTGGGGGGGGTATTGATTTAAAACTGGTCTCTAATGATGTCTTTCTTTACTACTTAGTCAGAAGGGAGGGGGTATTGATTTAAAACTGTTCCACAATGATGACTTTCCTTGCTACTTAGTCAGAAGGGAGGGGGTATTGATTTAAAACTGTTCTCTAATGATGTCTTTCCTTACTACTTAGACAGAAGGGAGGGGGTATTGATTTAAAACTGTTCCACAATGATGACTTTCCTTGCTACTTATTCGATTTTGAAATGATTTAATTTAATCTAAATTAAAACGTTACATTGTTCCATTTTATTCTTATGAACTCTTGTTAAGAGAATATTGATTGTTTTATCTGTATTAAGACATTAGCAACATCTGTTACCAAATTTCTCAACATGAACAGCTGCTACCAGTTTAAGCTATTCAGTATGAGAGAATTCTTTGTGACCCGCATAACTCATAACTTTTCACTTGAACAGCTGCTGCCATTATTCCACGTATTACTGCGTGCATTCATTCTGCGAGCGTTCTACGAGACTATGACTGCTTACGAATCATCTGTGACCTTTATCTATTTTGGTCAATTTCATCAGCGACTTTCAACAATTTTATTTTTTATCATAATTAATTCACTACGTTTTAACGAAAATGGCACGTTCAAGCATCGCCTTTGCCGATTTGAAAAGAAAAATTTCAGACACTATTGTGAACGAAGATCAACGGAAGAAGTGTATTGAGATGCTAACAGAATTTCAGGAGAAATATCTTAAACCAAGGGAGGAAGAAGACATCCACGCATCAAAAACATTCAGAGAATTTTTAGTGATAAATCGATTTGAAGACACATTGCAAGATAACGCCATCAATATCAGTTCAAACTATAATTTTGAAGAAGAAATTCAAAGAGACATCTTACCATCAGAGCTAACTAATTATTTAGCACATTTAAGAAGAGAAGAAGACATTTCGGTGAACAATACTGTGAAGTTATCGTTGTTAAAAGGAAGAGCTTTGACTGTAATCCGGGGAAGTGGCCATGTTTGTAAACAATTAGGTTATTCCAGAGGCTATAACATTTTTTTAAGAAAATTTTATAAACTATATTTACGATTTCCGTTTATTAAGAACTCGACGGAATCTATATCATTTTTCAAAAGGAACTTCGCTATTATTGACTCGTATCTTCGCCATGGGAGACAGCGCCCAACCCTTGATGAAATACTAAACTCAATCAATTGAAACGGTAAGCTACTCGCAATGGATAATAGTACTATGAGTATTACCTTATTTCTATTTACGAGAAACAAATGTATCATGCCATAATACATTTTAGTAACATATATATTATTCGTTGTAAACCATACTACTTGTCCTCATTGGTTTTATAGTTCTATGAGCCTTACCTTATTTTACTCATACAGAAACAATTGTATCATGGCATAATACATTTTCTAGTCAACATATTTTATTCGTTGTAAACCATGCTACTTGTCCTCATTGGTTTTATAGTTCTATGAGCCTTACCTTATTTTACTCATACAGAAATAATTGTATCATGGCATAATACATTTTCTAGTCAACATATTTTATTCGTTGTAAACCATGCTACTTGTCCTCATTGGTTTTATAGTTCTATGAGCCTTACCTTATTTTACTCATACAGAAACAATTGTATCATGGCATAATACATTTTCTAGTCAACATATTTTATTCGTTGTAAACCATGCTACTTGTCCTCATTGGTTTTATAGTTCTATGAGCCTTACCTTATTTTACTCATACAGAAACAATTGTATCATGGCATAATACATTTTCTAGTCAACATATTTTATTCGTTGTAAACCATGCTACTTGTCCTCATTGGTTTTATAGTTCTATGAGCCTTACCTTATTTTACTCATACAGAAACAATTGTATCATGGCATAATACATTTTCTAGTCAACATATTTTATTCGTTGTAAACCATGCTACTTGTACATAGTACTTGTCTGTGATGTGAATAAAATATTTCAAAGATGGAAATGTGTTTTCATTTTGTATCGAGTTAAAGCAGTAGCAACTACTGGAATTGTAAGAACGCCAGATGAAATGACAATTGTTAAAGCATTAGACCATCTCTTTCTTAACTTTTTATAATGCTCTAATCTTAATAATAATTGAGATTCCTTATCTTTCATATACCTAACTCTATCTTTGTGTTTTTCTTTATTCATTTTTTCAATGTTAATCTTTTCAATGTCCATTAAAGTAGAACTACGTTCATATGATAACGAAGGATATATTCTTGAGGTTCCTTCCATTTCTGAAGTTCCTTCCACTTTTGTTTCTTCCATTTTTAAAGAAATATTTTGAATAAATATTTTGAATAAATATTTTGAATACAATCTTCTGGTATATTGAGACTACGTGATATTTTGAGACAACTTAAATTTTGAGACAACTTAAATTTTCGTCTGCCTAAATTTTCAAAATTCTTAGACCACGTGATATTTTGAGACAACTTAAATTTTCGCCCTTCGCCCACGTGAAATTTGAAATCTACCTAAATTTTTGAAATTTTGATTTTTTTGAAAATTTTGAAAACCCCCGCAAAAGTGTGACATCCGGCGCAAGCGAAGCGAAGCAAAGCGAAGCGAAGCGTCGCGCCGGATGTCACACTATAAACTACTTTCATTTCGCAAATAATAATTGCAAATTCAAATTCAAATTTCTAACTGAAATGGTGCTTCATGTTTCATCATTTACAATTAGTCATGCCACGTCGCCACACGATTGAGGAACGCGTGTTTATTGTGAAAAGCTATTATCAAACTGGCAATTATCGTGAAGTAGTTCGACGCTTTGAAGACACGTATGGAAGACCAATTGATAGGAAATCGATTCCATCATTGATTAAGAGATTTGAGTCCACTGGAAGAGTTGACGAAGAGGGACATGGTAGACCATCAAGTGAAAGCCATAGTGAACAGGCAGCCGCGGTTGCCGGTGCTATCACTGAAATGGGTGATAATTTCTCTATCCGCAAGGCATCCGCTGATCTTGACAGTTCAAAATCTACTGTTCATCGAATTCTGAAAGTAGACTTGGGATTGAAAAGCTATCACTTCTCGTTGCATCAAGAACTTAATGAAGACTATCCTGATCAACGTTTGAATTTTTGTGAGGACTTACTGCGTTTATTGGAACGAGATCACCAATTGATCAATAAAGTTGTCTGGACAGACGAGGCGAAGTTCTTTTTAAACGGAACTGTGAATCGCCACAATTCAGTTTATTGGTCAGATCACAGCGAGCTTCGTCTGAGCACCAAGTCCATGGAGCAACGTGGTGTAACAGTGTGGGCTGGCATTTCATCCCGAGGTGTGACGGAGCCATTCATCTTTCGAGAGACTGTCAAAGCAGAGAATTATCTTAGTATGCTGCAAAGCGTGCTGCCGCGAATCACCGATCTTGGGAGCATTTTCATTCAGGATGGGGCACCGGCGCATTATTACCGTTCCGTCATAAATTACTTAAACAGTAATTTTCCCAACCGCTGGATTGGACGCAGTGGTAGCCTTTTGGAATGGCCTCCAAGATCACCAGACTTAACAGCGCGTGATTTTTTCTTTAGGGACACATAAAAGAGATTGTATACAGGAGTCATCCTCAAACCTTGGATGAATTGGAAGACTGTATTCATACTGTGTTTCGTGACATAGACGAGCTTTGACGTAGAAAAGTATGTTCTGAAGCTGTTCAAAATAGAATTCGACTCTGTGTGCGGGAAAATGGTCAACATATTGAACATAAATTATAAAAGTTTAATTAAGACGCGTTTCGTGCTTTGTATGAACTGCAGAAATTACTCTAATAAGGGAATAATGACCTTTTGATCACAACGTATCAATGTAGGCTATATTATAATTTGAGATAATGATGGAAATCGTTTGGGGGGGGGGGGCGGGGGGTGGTTCGCTGTGGACACCCGGTACTTGGGACATGATTTATGCTTTCTTTTAACATTGTGCTCTAGTATGTCTTTAGTATGTAAAGCATACCACATTTGAACTAACATACGAAAAGCACACAAATATATACCAAGAGAATACAGAAATATGCCAAAAAATATTTTGGTATGCATCCTTCGTATGTGATTGGTACTGAGCGATTTACAGTGTAGTGAAGTTGAGGAGATTAGTTCGACTGTCTGGAATTCACGCCCCGTAAAGGCATTACGGT
Source organism: Prostheceraeus crozeri (assembly GCA_907163375.1). Lineage (NCBI taxonomy): Eukaryota > Metazoa > Platyhelminthes > Polycladida > Euryleptidae > Prostheceraeus > Prostheceraeus crozeri. The sequence goes on along the minus strand of CAJQUW010009433.1, from coordinate 103,138 downwards.
GGAATTCATGCACTAACTGAAAGCATTCAATATTTTCATGCAAATTTGAATGCTTTTTATAACTGCCGTTTCCAAATTTGCATAGATTTGCTTTGCTCTACGAAGTAAACTGGCACAGCAAAGCTGATAGGCCTGCAGTTTATCTATAGCTGCTCCTCTGTACAAAAATATGAGAAAAATTGGATAATGCGATGATCATGTGAATGTCAACGACTGATGTGGCCTTGTTTTCCTGCACATAAAATGACTGACATGTATGCAGGACAATGATACGAAATTGCATTTGTAATGCCCTTTGGCATGCAGGCATGATGGCAATTAAGCACACTTTACTGTCATGCTCTATCCATTCTTTGCTTGGCATTGAATGCAGTCATCAATAAATGAAAAGTATTCAGCATCACGCTATCAAGAATCAGATGGAGATAGACAAAATCAAGGATTACAGCTATCAAAAATGAATTTCCATTTGATTTTTAAAAATTTCGTTTTTTATGACGAAATGGATGTTAAAGGGTAATTCCACGCGAATGTCAACACTTGGGCAATTTTCTGAAGTACCTAAGAGCTTCCTTTTGATTGCACAAATATCATCCTTGACACTTGTATTTTCCAGAAAAACATTCAATTTAGCACAGAAATCTGACTTTCATTACAAAAAATTTAATTTAATAAATACTGTAGTAAAAACAGAAAAAAACGAAAAATCATCATTTTTAAAATTTGTCCTTTAGTGTACTAATGTATCTCTAATTTATTCAAATATAGCAGATGTTTGCTCCTTATTCGAATCAAACGTCGAGTAATTTCATGAAATGCGTGCGAAATATACGTCGTAACGCGTAGAATGGTCCTACAGATTGAAAAATATGTCGGACGTTCTAGTGTTTAAGTTGCAATCCACTCGCCTGTAGTTCCGATCGTGAGAAAACTGTTTGTCTCATCTTGGAAGTACATGTAGCTAAGCGATTTTACTGAATTAAATTAGTAAGAATCACACATACTGTATACTCGTAGTGACTTTTAATCGAAGCATGACAGAATTTTCACTTCCTACTATCGGTTTTTGAAATTATGAGACGGTAGACGGTATTGAGAAGGTTCACTATCCGAATCGATAGACAGTTGACTTCTTTCTTATAATACCACATATCAGATGATTTCACTACATAAAACTAGAACTTTTCACTACATCGGAAAGCTTGGTTTGAATCGTCCCAGGCTCCTGCGTTTTGAGTGTGATAACTCATCAGTAAAGTATGATATCCTCAAGAAATCTAAATCACTGAGACTTATTCCTGCATATAGACAAATATTCTTCAATCCCGACCTTACATGCAGACCGAGAGAAAAAGGCAAAATCCTTTGGGAAGAATTGAAACGAAGACGAGATGCAGGCGAAGATGTTCTTATCAAAACCGAGCAGTTGTGCGTAGAGCGGATGCCTCAAAGAATTTTCGTTAGAGCTTTTTACTTCAACATTTTGACTCTTGTCCACAGCGGTCCTATCCCATCCTTCTTTGCTCTAATGTTCGTTCAGCAGTGATGAAGCTTTTAATGAAGGATATAGATATTTTTATCTGTACTGAAACTTGGTTATCTCCCGATAAACATGACGATATGATAATTGCGTTTGCAAGATTTACATGCATACGTGATGACCGCAAGAACCGCATCAGAGGAGGCGTCGTTATTTGGTTGAAAGATAATCTTCGTTTCCAACGATACATGTTTCCACCTCCATGCAGAGGACACCAAATGGTTTTATTATCAGTATGTGTCGACGCTATAATTCAGTGCATCAGTGATAAATTATTTTCTAATGTCAATTACTCTGATTTTTATGCATAAAGTGTGACTTAATTACTTTGAATGTATGAACCGCATCTTCCTGTGTCAACCCCGATTTCCATTCATAACGAAATAAGCGCTTTATTATCATTATTTTTATAATGATTGGGGCGCTTCGTACATTATAAGAATGATCATCGCTCTCTGTACAAAATGGACGCTCTATACAAAATTCAAGAAAATAGGGCGCTTGGTAATTTTTTTTAGATCTCATTATAAATTCATTTATATATTAGTAAGTAGGCATGTAACAGACCCAAAGCGCATGAAACAGAAATTTTGAATTTCTAATAAGGGCGCTTGGTGCAGTAGGTGTACCAAGCGCCCTTATCGAAAATATTTTTTGTTCTCATTGCATGCTCATTTATTTAGTGATGAACAGGTATGTGATAGCACTAAAACGCATGCAATTAAATTCGAATATATTTAAAATCTGAATTTTCCATAAGGGTGCTTGGTTCAGTAGGGGTACCAATCGCCTTTGTTAAAATGATCAAAACATACAATACGTAAAATATTCTATCTTATGATGAATATGATGATATCATTCTTGTATCGATTCTTGTATCACAAAGGGCCAACTCAAATGTTATTTCGCGACAAGTGTTGGAGAAAAAAATAGTTGGGCCTATAACCTCAGCTGCAAGCCTTTTGAAAGAAGAATATCAATGTTTGTCTTAGACCGCGTTTTTTGTAATTACATTAAAGTTTGATTTTTTTCAGCCAAATCCAGTAATGTATCCACTCTTGATTTGTCTATCAACAATAATGCATCACGTGATGAAATATTAAGTTTATTTGTTATGTCGGTGATCCTGAACTAAACAAAGATGCTTTCTATGCAGCATTTCTAAAATGATCGATGCAATGCGTATATTCCATCTCACACTTTATGTGCTTCTTATGACTCAAACGATGAGATTATCAAAGAAAAGACTGTCAAATGTGCACGTATGACAAACTTCTAATACGCAATTAAACTAAGCATTCGTAGCCGAAGAATCAAAAAATTGCATTATCCAACGTGTCAATTTGAGACGCGAAATTCGTCCCAGTTGCTGAACTGGTCATCTGACATCGCGAAATGAGCCTACGAATTCTAGGAATGTGTCTTTAATAACATTGGTTTACTGCATCGCTCCTCATTGGCTTCAATTAATTGCTACTAGCTGTCACGTTTGCCGATGTGACTGTCATCATGCCGAGTCATTACTATTTTTGTATGATGGCACCATTAACCAATATCATTGCTGCTAGCATGCGGAAAATTTCCCATGCGATGAATCTTGCAAAAATGAGTTTGGTTTAATACGAATAGTTAACGGGGATAAGCAAGAAATTTTTCTAGAGTTCTTTTTTTTATATCTTATGGAAAGTATACAGAGCGCCCTATAATCTTAATATAACATCTTTTCAATCATGTCGGTATAACAGTGTAGCACAGATAATCAATCCATATTGTAGTTATAGATAAAGGACAACTAGCCCTACATGCACAAGCAATATTGAGCTTCAATTCATCATAGATATCAAATGACGATGGGAGGGCGCTAAGAACAACAGCGACTCCCATTGGAGGGCACTTGGTACAAATCGCCTCCTATTCACGCCATAAAACCAAGCGCCATAATAATAATTATTATTGAAAATATAGCGCTTATAACATTGCATGTTACACATGCGTATATATTTTGCAGACACATCTACACTGTAAACTGTGTAATACCAAAGTCACTTACGAGAATAGCAAAATGTATGAAGGCACTATTGTTCTTGGCAGTTTACAGTGTATACAGAAATGTTGCCAACGTATATTGCGATGCCATATTTTCATGTAGGCTATAGTCAGTTACAGCGTTTGATATGATACCAAATACTTCATAACTCTGCAGAGAAATGACTACGGTAATGTTGGGTAATCATAAAGAATTTCAAAGCGAAATTAGGGATGAAGCGAAATTTTTGAAATGAAAGGGAGTTGATATTGGCAGTCTTAGTCAAAGTTGTGCATATTACAAAGCAGATTTCATTACCATGATTTAGCTATTTATATGATAAGGAGGTGCGAGGACCAAAATGTAGGAATCCTTTTTTGAAAAAAAATCTCTCCCGAAGGTTGTTATGTTGAAGCTGTATACGCTATATATATATATATATGAGACATGTATTGCAGAAAAGCAAATCGCAATCAATTTTAGATAACTTAAGGTAATATTTTTCAAATGATCGATAAATTGATTTCACTTCGGAACTAGAAAACTTAAAACCGACTTTAGAAAACCATTTCACTGCAAAAATATTTATACCGGCGCTTCGGATATTTACACTATCCATCATCAGGGAGTGACATAATTAGGACATGTCCTTTGATTTTTTGAGTACATAATAATATGCAGTTTGATATTTGTTTCCTATTTAATACATTTAAGTAGGAAACAAATATCAAACTGCATATTATTATGTACTCAAAAATCAAAGGACATGCCTTTTTGGATGTGAATTTGAGAAGAGATATCATTTCAAATACAATAAAAACATCTGTTTACAGAAAACCTACAAATAATGGTTCCTGTCTCGACTATGACTGCTTTGGCCCCGAAACATACAAGAAAGCTGTGGTCACGTCATACATAAACCGTGAATACAGACTATCATCAATATGGAAAGAATTTTCCAATGAAATTGATGTTATCAAGCAAATTCTTGTAAATAACAACTATCCCCAAAACTTAATTGATCAAACAAAACAAAATTATCTAAAGCGAATACACACCAATATCGATCCTAAAAATGCAGAAGCAACAATCAACTTTTACTACCAAAGTCAATGGAGTACATCGGCAAAAATTGAAGAGCAACGATTAACAGCCATTATCAAGAATAATGTTATTCCAACACTGCCATATCTGTTCAAGTAAAAGTAAGAACTTACTACATACCGAAACGTCTTAAGACAATTCTGAAACCATCAGTGCAAGCAAAATCCGAGCCGCATCATGTTGTCTACCAATTCACGTGCCCACATGACACTTGTAACGGTGTCGCTTACATTGGTTACACAACTAATACCCTCGAACATCGCTGCAAGCAACATGTCTCGAACGGTGCAATCAAAGACCATCTGCAAACACACGGTGAAAAAGGATATATGGTTATGTTGAAGAACATGACTATCCTAGCCAAATACAACAGACGACGTGATCTTGAAATTGCTGAGGCTTTGCTCATCAAAAGCCTCCAACCCCATCTCAATCGGCAAGATCAAGGCTTGACAAGGCGACTCTTAGTTTTGTAACTTTATCCTTATTCTTTAGATTTCTTTATAGTTTTAGTAGATATCCTTCTATTAACTTTGGTAGTGTATCATTAGCTATCTTTGTACGTATATATTTCAGGACATCGATTTTTCAAGTACCTAATAATATGCAGTTTGAAATTTGTTTCCTACTTAAATGTATTATGTCCTGATTATTTCACTCCCTGATGATGGATAGTGTAAATATCCGAAGCGCCGGTATAAATATTTTTGCAGTGAAATGGTTTTCTAAAGTCGGTTTTAAGTTTTCTAGTTCCGAAGTGAAATCAATTTATCGATCATTTGAAAAATATTACCTTAAGTTATCTAAAATTGATTGCGATTTGCTTTTCTGCAATACATGTTTCAAAAATAATTTGCTGCCTAAATTTACGAATATATATATATAAGAAATGTGCGCTCCTGCCCCACCGAATTGTACTCTCCTGCCCCACGGACGAATATGAAATGTACGCCCCTGCCCCACGACTGTACGCTCCTGCTCCCATGTGCACCCCTGCCCCACTGACTCTCCTGCCCCACGTATGAGCTTTTGCGGAATATGATTGTGCTGTGATATGTACTGATATGAATGAAGATATATGACAGTCAGAGCACCTCCAAATGCCTGGTCCGACGATTGCTGTAGGCCCTGGTCCCTTCAATTTTCGTACTTAGAGTTAGCTTTTGCGAGATATGATTGTGCATTGATATGTACTGATGTGAAAGAAGTGCTATGGCTGTCAGAGAACCTCCAAATGCCTGGTCCGACGATTGATGTAGGCCCTGGTCCCTTCATGTACAAGTGGGGCAGGAGAGTACAATTCTCGGTGGGGTAGGAGCGCACATTTCTGATTTATATATATATATATATAATATCCCTGCTTTAAGCACTAGTCTATTCGATAAGATTTCCAAGAATGTATTTCAACCGAACATAGAGAGGTAATGAATGAGAAGATACATGTAGACGATTTTAAATTCCAGCTATTCTGACATTTTACATAAGCACCTGCTACATATACAGCAAAACCGCTCTTACCTTAGATGCCTCCTATTCCACCAAAACAAGTTTTCAATACTGGAATTGAGAGAACTGCGCAGACATGGTAAGAAATGTAGACTTTCTTCCACGTGCTCTTGTAAGATCAGAAATCGGCAACAAGGATTACAAATTGACAACTCTCGCAAACCAAGAACCGGTGTGGATTTTCGACAGGAGTGCAGTTTCGAAGTGCGTGTTTTCCGCCATTAACCTTTTTCTAAAACATCTGCATTTATGCTGTAATTCGGAATCACATGGTCATCCAAAAGAATCGCATATCGATACATGGAAAATTTGATGGAATGTTGCAGTAAAATCGAGTCCAATTTCATGCAATAATTTCAGGATGTATAGGCTAATGATTAACAATTAATATTCATACTAATTTTTTTCAGAAAAATTGTGATTTTAGCCAACCCTGAATAAAATTGGACTTACACATGGCCAACTTACCACATTCTCTCTCTCATCCATATCTGCATTCAGTCGTGTCAAGCAGTTCTCATTAGCTCTCATTCTCTTCAGTATTTTGTGCTCTTGCACACCTCGACACAATCAGATCGATGACCGGTTACTTTTTTTGGCTAACTGTCTGTCACCCGTTGCTTCAATTATTCGGGCAGCACTCGTCCGAAGCTCACTAGGGTTGGTGAAATTCCCCCGTCTTCTCGTGATTATCATCGTGAGTGCATGACCCAGGGGAGAGTTGCTACACCAATCTGACCTTGTTCAAATTTACTTCATCACATAGATAGTCAATAATTCCTTAACACGGTTAAAGGATGACCTTATAAATTTGTAATTCAGATATATCTCGGTATTTCTGTTTAAAATGTCTAAGGCATCTTTTAATCTTTACACAATCTTCAATTTAGATCCATAGTTTCATAGGCCAACGGCATTTATCACAACAATAACGGCAAATCCAGTTAGCAACTGCAGATAATTATAAAGGAAATCGGAAAACAATAGTAGGAATTTTCAGGTTAAAAGCGGCAATATTAGTAGCCATCATCCATTGAAAATGCAGCTATTAAACTGAAATTTTCCACTACTGACCTGAAATTACAGCTATAAATTAAATGAAACGTTGTTGAGCTGACTTACTCGGGTAAGAGTCTTGGCCAATGAAACGTGTACATGACAACTGTAAGATCGACAATTGAAGGCGTGTGTTACGACCGCTATGACGAGTTTATGCAGGGAAAGCTACCTCCTACCCTTCCTAACTCGTTAATCATGTTGCTAAACATATTGAGGGTGTAAAGTCTGCCAATTTTTTGCAGTTTCTCAACAAAATCATTTATCTCGTCGTCGGAAAGAATAATCACATCGTCATCAGGAAGCCATGAGAGAAGCGAAGTGCGCTTTTCTTCTTCACCAGTCCGATGGGATACTTTGGTTGAAAACATATCTATCATTCTGAAAAACCGTTGTAGTACGCAATGGGAGGCAAATGTAAATTTTGTTAAGCCATCTCGTATGAGCTCAAAAAGATGCGAAAAACTCTAAAAGAATTAAAGAAAAATTCTATAAAAAAAGGCAAGATAATACATAACAGTACAACTAGTGAAGCAAGCTCACTCTTTGACGAAGTGTCTTCTTGGGAATTCATTCTCTCGATGATCGTGTGGTTTGAATTGTTGAATGCCATGAATAAATCGAACAAATGCTCGAAGAAAGACTAAAAACTACCGCACTCTCATGCCAGTAGAATATGAAATATGTAATGAACTTGATCTATGTAGAAACCCTGATGAATGATTTTGCCGCAATGAAAGCTCAGAAAATTCAGTTGTGAAAAAATTGAAATATATTTTTATTGTAAATTTGTAACCTATTTTTGAGTGAATTTTTCCGTTTTTACAGATGTATCATAATATGTATGGTCTAGGCTACAGCAATTCCAATAATTTCAAAATAGCATTGTAAACATTATCCTCAAATCAAGACATGATTTCACCGATGCACGGTTTCGAAATATGGTATGAGGTTCATAATGGCGAGTTATGATTAGCCAATAACTAGGAAGGACTTCTACAAATAGGTTCATAATTAGGCTTATATGTATTTATGCATAGAAGTATCTACTTGTAGTAGTCCTTGCAACTTAGCATTACCCGAGTCAGCAACCGGGAGCATAGCAATACATTCTGATGCCAATTATAAGGCTGAGGTTAGTATCCAGCCTTAGGAATCCCACGTGAAGCAGTTGTAATTGAAAAATGTAGTCAAAATTTTATGGTTAGGGATGGGCCTCGCACCGCATAAAGCCGGCACTGCTGAGGCCATGATTCTTCATCTTTCACTGCACCATCTGCTCTTTTTTACATGTCAAGTCAAATTCTCTCTGTCAATGCTGAAACATTTGTCTGAATATTTTGCGCACACACTGCAACAGATGTCATTTTATTCATCACAGCATCTGCTAATTACATGTACATGATAGCTCTCTTTTAATAAAGGATGATCAGTAAAAGAAGTGAGAAAAGTTCTCAATATGTGATGTGGCAAACGCGTGGCATTTCAGTCGCCATCTTCTATAATGTAAGTTCTCGAAAAAAATTGGACAAGTTATACAAATTAATTTGTGTCAGAAAATGATGATGAATGACCATGACTGCTAGAATAAATATTAGGGCTATGTAAGTGCATAACAAGTCTTCCAATGGAAATATTTAAACTCAAACCGAGCTGACATATTTATTGACTTGGAAAACTGTTCAACATCTACGATCAACGCAGCTATTCATGGATGACTGATATCAACAGTTAAGGTCATTTAAATGGCAGTTCAAAGGCACAGTCATCCAACATTGTGCACCTTCAGGAACATTTCGTTCTTTCAGATGATCGTCGTGAAAATATAACGCGGCTTAATTAAAAATAATTCAAAAGTATGGGAATGCCAAGTTAACTTCCATTATAGTTTCATGTATAACAGAATTAAATTAATTTCTGTCTTCCGCAGTATGCTATATTCATGAATGAATAGCTTCGGACGAAGTCGAACGATTTTTTGTTGTCAAATAATGCAAATTAACTTGGCATTCCCTTAACCCATTAGGCGCCAATGTTCCACTTGTGGAACATCACTAGATTTTGGAGCTATGTCTTATTGAATGTGGGACATATGATATTACAGTAAATAATTACAATGTTTGGCAACCTTGGTGTGTCTTGGTGTGATCCGATTCATTAAAATATCACATCTCTAGATTTTATGCGCACAATTCAATCAAAAAAGATTGGTTATGTTTTTCATTGTTCAATTTGATTACAGCGATTTTTCAGCAGCTCTAATTAAGCAAAAGCAATTGATTGGTTTTCAGATTTTAGCTACTTATAATATGTATACCTCTTCATATAGGTATGCTATATACAAAAATATTTCATTCCTATTATATTTTTCGAAATATAGTGACAAATTCAAAATGTTCCACTTGTGGAACATTGGTGCCTTGGGCCTATACAAATTAGATCGCTGACAAAATATTTCGGAAGGATTTATAATGAAATATCTTGGTCTGCCTGTCAATCTGATTTGAATAGTAATTTCTGCTAGTTTGATAATCAGAATAAAAGTTTACCATTTTACATATTTTGTTTAAATTCAAAAAATTGAAAAGCAGTTTTGTTTTGATCTGAATAAGAACGTCCTTGACAAATATTTTGCAGCTTTACATGGTAAGTGTATAGATGTCTGTGCAACCTTCCTTCTAACTAATGCTGCCAGAGTTGATATGAAGACAGTCTTGTGATTTCATTCTGCTTTATTTTATCTATAGGCTGATGTAAATAAGATATTGTGAGGTATTTGGCGGCATAGAACTTACCAAATTTATGCCCCTGCGATGAAGGTTTGACCTAATCTTTAGTTAAAACAATTATTAAAAATAAATATGTCACTGTGTCAGTTATAACTTAACAGTACATGTATATAGTCTAAGAACTTAGTCTCAGTCAAAAAGGCAGATGAAACTATTAATGCAAAAGTACAGTAGTAAAACTGGAAAACATACACAGTTTCGAACCTGCTTCATCCTGATGCATCGCCACGCTTTACCTCCCACGACTATCATGACAATTACGTAGTTCTGCGCGTCTTAACGATATCAGAGATAAATACAAGTTTACTAACTTGTGTTTCATGAGTATCAGCATGACTCGAACTTTTTTTCCTCTACTAAAACTTCAAGTAAACCGTCTACGTTGTGCTGGTACTGTCAGGCGCAACAGAATAGAAAAATGCCATCTGATATCAAAAGAGGTGATGGCAAAATCTCAGAGAGGATTTCATGAAAGTTACAGTGATTGTTCAGTCGTGGTCTGCCACTGGAACGATAATACCCCCGTTATAGTTATCAGTTCAAATGAGGGCGTTACTCCTATCAGTCATGCGACACGCTGGAGTCGAAGTGATAGGAAGAGAACTGCAATTCAACAACCAGCTATGATTGCCTCCTATAATTGTCACATGGGCGGAGTAGACCTATTGGACAGGTTTCTTTCGGATTATTGGCCTCAGCTGGGATCAAAGAAATGGTGGTGGCTATTATTCGCAAATTTCATCAATATGGGCATGGTCGCTGATTGGAAGTTACAAAGACACATTCAAGTCAATAGGCCTACATCTCATCTGGATTTCCGAAGGTTAAATCTATATTTTGTATTATCTTATATTTTGAGTTAAAACTTAAAGATTTTGTTGTGTTACAAGATAAATAAATAAATAAGACTTATATTTCAGAAAGCCGAATAGAAATCTTCGGGTCTCAAGACATGAATATGAACATCAAATCAATTAATAAAATACTAGAACTTAACATAGTAATTGTCGTAAATCAATCAGAAAATATAAGGTCGTCAGAAAGTAGCTGATATATACACATAATTTTACAATGTAAATCTGTCATTCGATAATTTGGCTATAGAGATGAAAAAGCTGTTACTGCTTATCGAAGTTGAAAACAAATTGCTACAAACTAATAATAATGCATAGACTTTTTAAGTCATCTTGTGTTTAGTCAATTATGCTCTCATTTTATCGAAATATGCACGTGAAACATTCGCTTTCTTTCAGAGAAGTTGTGAGACATCTTCTGAGTCTTCTGACTGTTCGAGAAATTCAACCTGGACTTTCACGAACACCTGCCCTCTCCACAAGACTTGGAAATGTTGGTCATCTTCCAATACCAGCCGGTAAACAGGGCCGCTGTAAATTATGCATGAAAAACACGACAATTAAGTGTGACACATGCAACACTTTGTTTCATACAAGTTGCTTCGTCCAATATAATCTCTGAGCGCTGAAATATGTTACTGTTACCTAGTTTCAAAAAAATACATTGGTGATCCTGTCTGTATTTTTCCTGCTTCGTTTACCAAAATACATCAAAATTCTTAATATATGTACTACTTTTGAATAAAAATTAAAATTAACGTATGAGCATAGAATATTATTTTGATGTATAAACAAGTATGTCAAATGTAAGCAATCTGTCAAGTATAAACAGATATACAACGGCTTATATTCTTCAAAAATTTTTAAAAAATGTATAGTCTCAAAGGCGCCAATGTTCCACATGTGCAACATCATCAAAAACGATGAAATGAACAATTATTTTCCGTGTTTTCGTCATAAAGTATCAAAACGTGATTGAATAATATGGTTCCATTCAAATTTTTGATAATTACTTTCAAAAATAATTCGGCGCCTAATGAGTTAACTGTTGAATTACCTTTCATATGGTACCTAGAAAGTCAGTATAGGATTGCATTTGGTGTCGACAGATGACCAAATGCTCCAACCAGCAATTCGAATGTTACAGGATTTTTCATTTGCTTTAATCAGCAAAGTGAATTCAATTTCAATCTGGCCACTCAATCTCGAGATCTCGGATCAACATTTTCCAAATACCGAGATCTCGAATTTGTTATTACGAATATAGGCATATATCAGATTGTTCCAATTACGCAGAAAATGTAATTAATTACAGACAATTACCATTTACTGTGCAGTAGTCTATAGGCCTAGATTTGCAATTACGCAGTCCTATTTGTAATTGAAATTGAATGAACAACACAAATCTGGACTGCATTTGCATTCATCAATACAGGGCAGCGATATGTGTGTTGACTTCTTCGTCAGCTGAAACAAAGTCAGAAAGATCTTTCAAGTATTATTTTGCATTCTGCCATGGTTGATGCATTTCACCAATTTACTGCAGAATTGACGTTGACGTGCTATTTTGACACAAGATTGATAATTCGAGAAGGATTTGTTCTCCATCCTCGATGCAGTTGGTCGTTTTTGAAAGCGGACGAGGCAGTTGCGAAACTGGCAATGTTCGAAGTGCAGCGAAAAGCATCGAGTAATCGGGATGATCATTAAACCCACCACGAGCTCGTGCACAACTAGAGATGTTCTCAACATGATCTTGAGCTCAACGTCGATAAGATAGGTGAGGGATTAGATTCGTTGAAACCTGATCGCAAGAAAGGCATTTTATTGACTGAAGGCTAATCAGCCAACCAGTTTTCTACGTATTCACGAAAGTCACTCTTCCTTCAGTTACTCCGGTAGTTATTGAAAGTATCCATGATAATGGCATGCCAGACTTAGGATCACCTTTCTCCACCGGGCATTGTCACGATCTGATTTGATATGAAGCGCGTTCATTTGATCAACTATACAGGCTTAAAATCGGCATTTGCATTTCGATCAATATGTTTCAATGAATTTTGAGTCTGATAGTAGCAGAATGCTATTCATCGAGAAAGCAATAGATATATGTGCCTGATCAAGCTTACACGAAACATCATTTCCTCCCCATCAACATGACAACAAACTGAAACAGGCTACTCAATATTTGCAAACCACTTCATTCTCACTCTTGTTAAACACTTCGGTGAAAACCTTATCGACATCAACAAACGGACAAGAGAAACAATAGTTTGGACATCCACAACCGATTAGTCATTACAAACTTTTCAACAACAGTCCCTTTCACGTACAGAGATTCATTATTCATCAGGTGTTCAATATTCACTGTTCAAAGAAATTGTCTGAATAGGTAAATAGTAATTTGAATCAGATCAATCAAATTATTTGCTCACTAATATTCATATACCTGACACTACATTGACATAGTGCACAATAAATGTGACTTATACAAGTAGCCTACCAACAATGTGTTTCTATAACAATATATTTTTTATTTCGTTCAAAGGAATCATTGAGATCGGCTACGAAATATAACTCAATATTTTCTGAAATTGGATGAATTGTAGCAGCTAAAATATATATTAATTGAATTGGTCGAGTTTGGTGTCATAAAAATCTCAATTTTGAAAACATTGAGAATAAACAGACCGTTTCATAAATCGTTGCACAGCACAAAAAATTCTTATATCTCTTGTATATTCTCATCAAATTTAATCGCATGCTGACAATCGATCAATAAACTTATTTACTTGGTCAGCTGAAACGCTTGGTTCAGGAAACATAGTGGTGTGGCTTGCCTAATTGAATGAAGTAATTAGTGATTGTCTGCTTAGTCTGCTTATTTCAAACCCAACCAAACTCGAAAGCACCAGTGTTAATGCAACAGAAGTTGTTAAGTTGTGTGCAGTTGACCGTTGTTGAACATTGCTAACGCGAAAGTGGCGTAAAATTAGGTAAAAGTGTAATTTGAATGAAATTGAACAAATTGATGTCCGAATTCGAAAAACAATATATCATCTGAAAGCTTGACACGAGCCTGATTCAATGGTGATAATATCAAATTTCTGTATTGCATAGTTTTGTCTGTAGGTGTCGGTGAACGAATTGACCAAACATTCATACTTTTAAGTCTGCTGACCACAGTTGACGAGACATAAGCTAAATGCTTTGACAAATTAAAGTGCTTGACATAACCTTTCACATGGTACAAAGGTTATTGAAATTGAACATCTTCATCAATGAGAAAATCTTGTGCGATTTTATTAGCAACATCTTTTGATAAAACTTATTATTAGTATTGTATCTTTTTGCACATACAGCCAATCCTAAAAACCGTGTATCATGATGAAGCTGACTGATAGTTCATGCTGTCTGCCAACTTTCATAAAAAAATTGTGTCGTCTTCATGTTGAAATCCTTCATCAAAGAAAACGCTCAATTTTTTTCGTAAGGCCTACTGACCCAACATGAAAACGAAATATATGTCAAAGCAATCTATGGAACATAAGGTTTCATATGATATGCCGTTTATCAAAATTGATCCGGAACTTCAAAACGAAAATTTCATTTGAAAATGGCTTAACTTTTTTGTGCAATTACTTTTGAAACGGTTTGTATTTGTCTTATCATGATCAGATAACTGTGTGACTTTCAAACTCAAGTTTAGTTAATTTGCAATTACATCATCACTTCCTCAGAGTCTGCATGTCGCACCATTGTGGGTGCGTGTCATTTCCTTCCACGTTTCACTTCTTTAACATTGCAGTCCGAGACAGTTAACTGTCTTTCCCTTACTATTCCTGCTTCCATACCGAGCAGAAGGCTGACGTCATCAACTAATAAAGATAAGAACTTCCATCTGCTTGCTCGAACGAGTGAAGCCAGCACAAGTCTGGTCTCCACTGAATGTGGAACGCACGCACGAAACTTACCCCCGCACGACGCATACAGACTTTCCTGACTTGAATTGGCAACACAGCAATTCTTCGCTACCGTCTATCAGTAGCCAATTCTAGCCCCTTTCCACACCATTGCACTAAAGTACATGTCCTTGCTCCATTCATCGGAGCACACGCCCACGCATCAGTAGCGAAGAAGACAGGAAACAGAGCACACGCCCACGCATCAGAGCACGCATCGGCGCACTTGGGGGTTGAGCACGGAGCACGCGGCGCCGAGCACGTGTGATGAGTCACCGCAGGGTATATAAGGAAAGGCGCTGTCAGAGAAATTCATTCTCATTCTAACCATGCAGTACACGTGTGAATTCTGCTGTCAGTCCTTCTCTCGCTTTCAAGACTGTATTGCTCATGGAGCAGCGGAGACGGGTCGCAACTATTGTTGGACGTGCTGTAAATGGTATGGAGACGAACACGATTGCCGCGCGTTTAATTATGGTGATGACAATGACTTGTTGTGTTTGGATTGCGACGGAAGTTTCGACGTGGAGGCGTACCATAAGCATGCGTGTGTGGGACGGTGTCGCTACTGTGATGTAGCGGTGAATGCTGAAGCGGAAGGATGGGATGAACATTTGTGTCCCTACCTGTTTGAGTTCATGCAAGAGGGCGGTGCAGCTGTGGAAGAAGAACGGATCATGGACGGTCGCGGATATAATTATCGATTTACCCCTCATCAAGCCACGAATGAATGGAAGGTATATTTAAATTCAATGTATGCGGACTTATATCGTGTCATTGTACAACAACATCCCCACGAGGACGTGAAAGTGTTTGTGAGTATGAGACTCAGGTTTGCCAAGATGGATATGTCGACGGGCGAAGAGGAAGTGAGAGACATCACCACACCCTCATACATTCACGAAGGCGTCCAAGCACGCAACTTTGATACATGGTTCGGTGACATGGTGTCAATGTTTGAAGAATTTATTGAAGACTATCGAGAAGACGGATCAGGATTTGCGGTGAAGGAAGTATTGGAGTTACTAGTTCAAACAAGTTCCTTCCCTAATTTTCGCATGGGCGCACCGATTCCTATCCACCGAGATATCAAGCTCTGCAAAGGCATATGTGTGTTTGAGCGCAACACGTATACATCGCATTGTTTTCAAGACAGTGTCCTCTATGCACTAGCCTACCAAGACAATCGCATTCCTCGACGTGTTGATTCCCGCACCAAGACATCCTATGACATTTATCAGAATCGACTTCCTGAAGTGCGCAAG
The DNA here is from genome assembly GCA_907163375.1 of Prostheceraeus crozeri. Lineage (NCBI taxonomy): Eukaryota > Metazoa > Platyhelminthes > Polycladida > Euryleptidae > Prostheceraeus > Prostheceraeus crozeri. The sequence continues at coordinate 87,036 of CAJQUW010009433.1, read as the reverse complement.
TTGAATTTGAATCAATATTATCATCTAGACTTTTCCATGATGACGTCAGAGGGATTGATGAATACACGGGATATTCAGGAGTTCGAAAAGAAGAACAATATCATTCTTCGTATCCACGTGCATGACAGTAAAGGATTCGTGGGTCAATTATACCCGGTCCGTCAAGCTGTGAAGGAGAACACACGCATCGTTCATCTGGTGATGGTGACGCGGTACGATATGGAGGACCAGTCTGGACATTTTCTTCCCGTGACGGATTTTCAGAAATGTGCTCGCATGTGGTATCGGAATATGAGCCAAACGCAAGTAAAACGATTTGAAACATGCGAGTTATGTAGCTTACGATTTAATTTCTACGAAAAGGGGATGAAGTATGGAAAGACAAAGGATATGGCGCACAAAGAACGTGTGGAACATCAAGCCAAATGCGATGGAGGATTTTTTCAGATGGAAACGACCCCGGAAGATACGAAACCGCACGAATTTATCGACCACGCGAAAACCACGCAACCCCTCGCTGTGATGTATGCGGACATTGAGAGCATGATTGATTCCGTGTCCAAGAAGCATACGGCAGCGTATGTGGGATCCTATGTGGTGTGGCATCCGGCGCTGGACAAGAAAGAATCGGTGGTGATCCATAAGGGGAACGAGTGCATTCCTGCCTTTATTACACACATGAGACAGGTGGTCTGGTCGATGTTTGATCACATGAAAGCGACAAACCGTAACATGAAACTGACGGAGGATGATATGCGGGACTATGAACAGACAGCTCAATGTAACATGTGCAGATGTGATGTAAAACCCCAGAAGCAAGGTGAAAAGAATGGGCCTACGACCAAGGTGCGAGACCACGATCATATCACGGGCAAATATCTGCAAACCCTGTGCAATGCATGTAACCTGCGACGACGTCAATCCCGGAACACATTAAACATCTTGTTTCACAATTGGAAGGGATATGACAGTCACCAGGTGATTGTACAAGGGTTTACAAAGCTGGATCACAAGTATAAGATCGAGCCCCTTTATGTGTCAGGAGACAAGACGTTGGGAGTGACCATCGTTCTTCCCATGCCATCCAATACCCTATATAAACTCCGATTCATCGATTCATGTCAGTTTTTGAAAGACTCTCTAAACAATTTGTCAACGACCATCAGTGACTTTCCTCACTCAAATCACATATTGAGCAACATCTATCCGAATTGCGATCACACATCTATTCGGAAAGGATATTTTCCCTATACATATTTTGACTGCTGGGATCGTATCCACGAGACTCAATTGCCTCCGAAGGAAGCATTTTATAATGATTTGAGTGAGAAGGAGTTGGAAGAGGATGAGTATGCTATGGCACAAAAGGCGTGGACAGAGACGGGATGCAGCACGTTTGAAGATTATATCCACTATTATTTGACAGTGGATGTAGCCTTGCTCGCAGACATCTTCGAACACTTTCGAAGTGAAATACGCGACGTGTCTGCATTGGACCCCATCCACTATTTCGGCACACCTGGCTTGACCTATTCATTTTTCTTTAAAAAGACACAGGTCAAGTTGGAGAAATTGCATGACGTGGATATGTACCGCGTGTTTGAAGCAGGGATTCGTGGAGGGATGACATTTGTGAATCAGCACCGCGCGCAAGCAGAAGAAGGGACTCACCTGTTTTACATCGATGCGAACAATTTATACGGTGCGGCCATGATGGGACCTTTGCCGAAGGATTGTTTTGCCTGGGTACGACCGGAGGTCTTGGTGGACATCAACGACGAATGGGTGAGACGATACAATGTCAATGGCACCACGGGTCATGTACTGTGCGTCGATTTGGAATATCCCCCACACGTCCAAGATGCTACGGAAGATTTACCATTGGCTCCTTACCGCGGGACGGCGAAATGGGAGGACATGTCTCCCTATATGCAAGAGCTATGGCAAGAGTTGAACGGGAACCGACCCTTTCACTCAGCCAACAAGTTAATGATGACGCACGAGAATCGCAAAGAGTATGTAGTACATATCGCTGCTCTCAAGTATTATGTGGAGAAGGGTTTACATATCACCAAGGTTCATTACGGGATCTCCTTCAACCAAGAACCGTATATTCGCCCCTATGTTCAATACCATACGCAAGAACGCGCCAAGGCAACCACGAAAATGCGCCGCAATCTCCACAAGTTGATGGTGAACGCACTGTACGGTAAGACAATGGAGAATGTGCGGAAATATGGGAAGCACTATTTTGTTCGATCACCGAATGTATTTAGCAAATGGACACGTCATCCCTATTGCCAATCTTTCTTCAACATCAGCGACAAAGCCGTGGTGGTGAATGTGCGCAAGACCAAGGTAGACTTGAACAAGCCCATTTATATCGGGCAATGCATCCTGGACAACAGCAAGATTATTATGTACAAGCTGTTTGACCAGTGGAAAGCCAACAAGACATGCACCTCAGTGGAACTCATTGGTGGGGACACAGACTCCTTCTTCCTCAAAGTCCGCAGCCGGTATACACGCGAAGAAGTGCTGCGTTCGTTTGACAACATCCCCAATTTTATTGATACGGAGGCGAAAGGTGTTCTCGATACCTCAAATTACCCTGTGAGTCATCCAGAGAGACGTACCGAGAATGCGAATCGTTTGGGATGTTTCAAGGACGAGTGTGTGGGGAATAGGGTGAAGGAGTTTGTATGTTTGAGTGCCAAGATGTACTCTTACATTGTCCTCAAAGGCAATGAGGAAGAAATCCACGACTGTCGCATGAAAGGAGTGTGTCAAGCAAAGAAGCGACAAGTGAAACATCAGAATTATGTGGACGCCTTCGAAAATCATTCCGTTACCACAGTGTCACAAACCCTCCTCCAATCCCAACATCACGTGATGAGAACGGTGACGCAAGTGAAGAAAGCCTTAAGTATCTGGGAGGACAAGCGGTGTTGGTATTTACCCAATCAGAGTCTTCCCTACGGTAACCATCGGCTATATGAAGAAGGGTATCTACACCCCGCTCTCAAAAATGTCAAGGATCTGCAACCGCATGGTGGAGCTCAGAGCATCCTCCGCAATACCACTGCAGACATTGTTACCGCAACTCCCTCTGGCCACCTACCGAGCATCACGCCCTTGTCGAGTCTATTGGAAATGGAACTCTTCGGTCGCTGTACAGATTTTTCCACGGGGGTGTATCCAAATTTTGGGCAACCACTCTCTGGAAACCTACGATCGTATTTGTAAAGAGATGCGCCAATTACTCGCCCCCTACGGATTGGACGTGAGCGACCCAATCACAAAATCCTGCACCGTTCAATGTCAATGGAACTATACAAAAGACCGCATGCAAATCATTCAACAGTTGCCATCGACATCAGTGATTTCCAACGAGCGCGAACTGTTTCCCGGAACGTTAATACGCAAAGGTAATTTACACTGCTCCTTCTTTTCCAACGGAAGTGTGATTGTGACGGGTGTTTTATCGATTGCAGAAGCGGAATCGTTGGTGGAAGACATTCTCAAATCCCTATTCGAAGGAGATTCCCTCAATGAATCGGACAACAGCAACTAATATCCCAACGTCGTGGGTTGTCGCAAGAGACCTGGGATATTCATTCAAAGCGATAGAAACGGTAACACATCTCAATGAAACGATCACTGCTGGTGAATTAGTGGATCGACTCATGGATCTCGATGAGCATGCTATGAATCACCATTTGGAGCGCAGGTGGATAGAGGATGTCTCCCTGCCACATTGCAATACAATGACATTGGCGCGATCTGGAGTGAAAAAAGTGAAAAAAGTGAGATTTGCAACGGATGTGTCAGATAACTCTTCCCATAAAAGTGACTTTAGAAAGAAATTAGAAGAAGAGACATTTCAATTATTATGTGAACGGAACTGTGTTACATGTTTTAAACAGGAACGGTCCCTTCTCTTTTTACCATGTTCTCATAATGTTATGTGTTCTACATGTTATAATCCCTTTGAAACGTTATCTTGTCCCCTTTGTGATGAAGACATTGCTTCAACAGTGACTGTCTATCGTGCATGATGTATGGAAAAACTCTGTGAATAGTGTATAGTGTACTATCACGAGTGACTGAACCTTGTACAAAACCTTGTAGTATTACCCTCTGTCTGAAATAAAAATACAATCATTGACATGATTCATTTCTTTATTGACTTCAAAACATGGGATAATGTAGAATACAAATAGGAATAGACAATTTTATCATTGAAGGACAAATAGGTTTGAATGAGTTCTTGATCTTTCTCGTAAGCATCCAATGTTCGAAAGAAAGTCAGTGTTTTTTCCATAGACGTGTTAAAAGGGCGTTGGTTTAAAAAGTAAATACAGTAAGCACCACAATAGGCTTTAGGTCCTTGTATACGCAGAGGGCGACGATAGTTTAGAGGATAAGGTGTTGTCGATAACCATTCGGTAACATGTGGATAGTGAGATGGAGTGAGTCCATAAGAGTCAAAGAATTCGCACACGCGTTGATCCGCATTTTGATAAAAGGCCAACCAATGCTTGCCAGGTTGATGAGAGCGATCACTATTGACAATAAGTGTCTTTGATTCCGGGGAATGAGCAGGAAGTAGATCAGCAGGAAACACACCTTGGAAGGGAACGTAAGAAGATTGGAGGAGACGATGAGCAAACGTTTGACAACTACACTGAATAGCACAGAGAAAATCATCTTCGCACATGCAGGCATTGAGTAAATGTTTCTCTTGTAATTGATTCATACCCTGCATGATTCCTTCGATTTCCGTGTTGCTTAACCAGTCTCCCATTCAGCCAACGCTGAGCTTTAATGAGACGATGTTGATAAAGAGATGTCCAAGCGATAGGAGGCACGTGATTCTCGGGCTCCTTCACCATATCTTATGAGGATGTCCATGCGCACCAACACTTAAATAGCGGGAGGGATATACGCACTGGAGATGACAGCATTCTCCGGTGTGACGGAGAATTGTTCGTCATGAATGACAAACATTAATAAATCCAAATTTTGCGTGGTCGTATTCTCAAATTGCAATTCCAGTCCATATTGACGTGTATTGGTGGGTTGAACACTATCGATTTGTTTATCCAAGGTACAGTCAAAAGCGATAAAGTAACAGTATTTGGTAAAACTCTCCAAATCAATACCACATGATTCATTCGTGTTATAGACTTGAATCGCACGATTGAATTGACTGTAGGCAATCACGTCATCTTTGCAATTGATGGTGCCTCCTGTCATGATGGCTCCATTGGTGGTCATGGTGACTTGAGAGAGTCCATGCCTTTCAAAATAGAGTTTACGACTTCCTGGATCAAACCAAGAGTTACTGGGAACAACCGCGAAAAAGATGAGTTTAGGACTCAATAGAGCAGCCACATTGGAAAACGTCTTCTTTTGTACTCCACTTTCAATCGTTTGTCGTTGGACGGTCATGCCATTGTAGCGATAATAAATGGCTTCTGTCTTGCGTCGATTCGCAGTTTTCAATTGCAGTTCCGCATTCGGGGTGAGCATGGGCATATACAATTGGAAAGAGGTGATTTTGAACTTGTACTTTGTAGAGGTCGTCCCTGCAGGATGTTCCATATCATAAATGGCATATTCCGGTTTATTCAAGGTGAAAATGAGATCCAGTTGCATGCCTGGGGGCAGAGCAATCACTTGTTGGAACAAATTACATTTCAGGGAAAGTCAAAGGTACGTTTAAATTTGTGGTCTGACCATTGTTTGAGAATGGCTTGATTGAGTGCATTCTCTTTATCTGTAAACTCTACCGCCTTAGTCTTTATCGTCTTCGTCGCTGCATCATACTCCGTGTCATACATCACTTGAGGAACAGTAAATCCTTGTGTGACCATGTGTGTATTCTTCACATCATTGGTATATTGTAAAAGATTGCTAAGGTAAGCTCTCAAATAATACAAGTCATTGCCTCCTTCAATGGTGCGTTCATTCAAGCGGATAGTAATGTCGGAAAAGAGGGAGTGAGCCGTATTGTTGATAATAATCGCCTTGTCTGACGCCTCACATGGCACGTCTGCTCCTTTAGCCGAATCATGTTTCATGAGTTGTACTTCCACGCGAAAATAGGCATTGCATACATCCATCCAATGAATGGCTAGTCGAGGGACCGTGAATTGAATGGTACCGGGATTTTCCAATCCATTGACTGGTGTCAGAACGCTCGTATGCTGAGAAGTACTCGAGACATCGACTTTATCACTTTGGAATACATCGTAACGCGCATCCAATAAGGCAGGGGTTTCCGCCATGCTTGATGAGACGGATGTTCTAAGATTGCTTAGTTCTTAAAAGAGCATGCGTTGTTTAGCACCTCCGCGATAACGCCCCATCAAACTTCCTTTTCCCCATTTCGTATGATGGGCAACGGCCACATGACCACGGCGACGTTTAGGAGCAGGTGCTTCCACCCGATCTCCTTCTTCATCCGTGAAGACGCGTTTCCGACTCACTTTATTTTGAATAGCTTCTACAACACGTTCGGGAGCAGTCTGTAAAGTGCGTTTGGCGAGTGCTTTCACACCCTTTTTGAGATGGTGAACTCCTTCTTGTGCGGTAGAGCTGACAGCATCCGTGACAGCTTGTTTCGCAGCATTGAGAAACTCTGTCGTACGTAACGATTTTCCCAATGTTTTCTGTACCGTATGTACAAGTCCCTTTTGCGAAGGTTTTCGTGATGCTTGTCGAGAGGGTTTTCGAGAGGGTTTTCGATTTGTTTTTCGAGAGGGTTTTCGAAATGTTTTTCTGGGAACACTCTTTTTGAGTGATTTGGGCAAACGGATGGATGGTTTCTTGACACCAGTGACACGGGGTCTAATCATGCGTGTTTTCTGTCCAATCACTTTATTCCATCCACCGCGTTGCATAAATGAACCTCTTCCAAACAATCGTCCAGAGGAATGTGGTCGGTGACGGATTAAAAAGAGATTCGTCATCGTGTCTTGATGTGCTTGGGAACAGACAATTACTTAATTGCGCGACGTCGAAGATGCATTTTTACATAGGACCGTCCGTCTGTCATAGGGATGGGATGACCGTCATCCGACATGAGTTTGATTTCAATATCTTGCACCTGTTGACTTTTCACAGGGAGATAGGTGACATTCTGGAATTCATGATGAATACTATCTCCATAATCTTTCCCCGTGTAGGGAATCACACACATACAGTTTGTTTTCATACCTCCTACATAATGATAACCTACAATATTACAATACAGGAGAATATTGTAGGTAAAGGCATTCAAATTCAAAGGGGCAGTCGCTTGCTGTGAGGAAGTGAGTAAGTCTGTTTTAAACCCAAGAATGTCTTTGAGCAAAGGATGGAGTTTCATACTGCAGTGTGGGGGTACGACCACTGAAACAACATGGACATGAGGCGCCAATGTAGTGATAGAAAAGTGGAAATTGTGTCCATGCTGTCGATTTTGATTCAAACACTGCATCAACGTCTTCTCCGAATAAATACCGCGTGGAATGTTGAAGCGCGTAAATTTGCCTTGTTCTCCCTGTTTGCCTTGTTTGTCTTGTTTATCTTGTTTGTCTTGTTCACCCTGTTTGCCTTGTTTGCCTTGTTCACCTTGTTTGCCTTGTTTGCCTTGCTCTCCTCGCGGTGAATCCGTTTTGACAGGAAGGATAGAGGATGTAAAGACGGTCGAAATCGTCTCAGGATGATCCTTCAATGTCCCCACACTAAAGCTGACATCCACGGGTATTGTCTGAAGGGTATTGATAAAGTTGACGACGGAGATACCGGCTTCCCATTGATCCCCATGGACTATGGGGATGGAAGGAACCAAGCGATTTTTGAAATGATTGGCTCTATTTTCAGGAAACAAATTGGGCTGAGCATTACTCAACAAGTGAATCGTTTCCTCATGCATGGTTGAGTGTCACTCTGTCCATAATTACCTAGTCTCCTTACGGCGGAGATGGAGTTTGAAATAGGATCGTCCTTCATGAATCGGAATAAATTCACCATCGTCACCACGCAACTGAATTTCAATCTCATCAATAGCGGATGTAAAAATGGGGTAATAATCAATATTGGACACTTCATACGACACCATTTCCCCCAAACGTTGTTTCTCTTCAATGGGGTGAATTTTCAAGATTTGTTCACGTTGTCCTCCCACAATACTTTCCGCCACAATATTACAATAGACGATAATGTTGAAGGAATTGGGAGTTAGGCTGAGCGGAGAGAGTGTTGTCATTTGTGTATTGGGTCCATAATAGGATTGGGGTAGACCTATACGATAACTCAACGCTTCTCCAAAATCAATAAAGGCATGTTCCGCGGTTTTCACCGTCAAATAATGATCTTTCGAGAGAGAGAGGGATACATCCGTCCACATCTGTAAATTCACTTGGAGTTTAGAAAAGAGTCCTTCCAAGGTATAACTCCCTTTGGGAATGCGGACACGATGAAACGAGGTAGAAATGTCCAGGGTGGGGTTGATGTAACCTTGCCGAATCATGTGGTCATAGATGTGCAACGGTTTCATGGTCTTGCTATAGAGATGAAGAAAAGGGCGAGGTGTGGGATGTGTATTCACCATCACCGATTGAATATCTTGTTTTCCCACATCCACTCCCAACACCATACCATCCACTAGATAAAACATGTTTTCTTGCCAGCGTTCCATCATGGTCGTCATGAGCTGTTGCATATCCTCACTGAACCATCCAATAAAGGAAGTCAATCTATCTTTACAGACTTTCAGGGTGGATCCTTCTTGATACGCGACAGCGGGTGAATACAATGTCTTATCAGAGAGTTTATCTCCAAACAAGTAGGATTGTAAACACGTATTGGCCAACAGCTCTTTCGATTCGTAAGCATAAGGGAAATAGGATTTCTGAAACAAGCGATCCAATTCCTTCCCTTTCCATGGGAAGAGGGTGTCGAGGGTGTGGTTCCATCCTTTGGCATAATCAAAGGTATATTCCGGTAAACCATAGATGTGTAATGTCATCCCATGGGTGACATGTTTTGGACGTTGTTGATACCGACGGTAACTTGCAGAACAATGTTCCGGCGTTTCCGAGTGTATACAGGTTTGTTCATGATAGGTGAACATACCATATTCATGACTATGATTCAACATGTGTTGCCAGAGTTGTGGGGGATTGATTTTCAACCCATACCCTTCCGCGATTTTAAAGTGAAGCACGTGAAAGACGCCCACTGTTGTATACGTCACCCACACCATATCAGGCAGGGGGATGGCTTGATTGAAAGCTTGCACAAACGATTGAAGGGTATAATATTTCGTGGGTAAATTGAAGCGTAATGGACTAGGGAGATGAGATAGGGTATGAAAAATCTCAAAAGAGTCGCCATGTTTGATGTTGAGAATATTGGGATGCTTCTTATCCTCGGTCTTATACTGTTGTGTCGGTTTTCCGTTTCGAAGCAAGACATGGGTCCCACTCAATGCATAGGGGACACTCTTCTTTTCAAAGAGAGCGTCCAATTCCATGGTTTGTTTCTGAAGGATAAAGGAGGGAACATGAATCGTGCTGAGGGGGATTTCCAAGATCCATTCTTCCCACACGTAGGTAGTCACTTCTTCTGTTTTGAATATCTCATAGGCTTTAGAGTGCCGGTCCATCTTGATTTCCATATCGTCCGTGCAATCGATGGTCAGTTCATAATGATAGGACATGGATGTGATGGTCCATGTCATGGGGGCGGGGAAGATGGTATTCAAATAGGTTTCCAACGAATAATAACCTGTGGGGACGATAGAACTCCATGTCTTATCACTCTCTACATTCTTGTAATAAAACGATTCAGGTCTAGACACATAAAATAACAGTTTGTTCCCCTTGATGAATTGACAAAGATCCGATGTCATTACAGTCACTTCTGCATTCACCCTATCTCGTTCACGAACGATCTCGTCAAGATTGTCAGTTCCTGCAGTGGGTTTGAATTCTTTCACCCTCCTTCTTAACGTAGCCAACCGTTCCTGTTTCACTTCAAAATCATGGAGAATAGTCCCATACATCTCCATCAAATCCACCAAACTATGATAGGCAAATACATTATACGTGTTGTAGATATGATACTTTTCCGTAGATGTGAAGGGAAGGGCATGTTGCCCCGTTTCATGCTGCATATCCGCACCACTGGCCAATACATTTTCTTTCCCATCTTTAGGATGGGAATGAACTAAATGATGATGATGAATGATGGGCCGTTTTGTACCTTGTTCCTTTTGAATCGATTGTCGAACATTTTTCAATAAGACCGTATCAAACAATCGCTTCTTGGCTCCGAATCGTTTAGAGACTAAAACACCTTCCATCTTGTGTTGACGTAGGATGCGCATCATGTTGCGGTACTTTGCATTCAGTGTGTTGATATAGGTAGGCAAGAAACGGGAGGTGACTAAATCAGGAGCATCAGCTATATGAAGGGTAGGATCGATCTTGTGTAACTGTGTATCAATCTTGTCATACAATTGATCAATACGGTTTCTGAACCATGATACATGTTTTTTCTTGGGATGTGGATACTCCTTTTCACGTTCTTTTGGGGTGAGTGGATTGAGAAACTCCACTGGGAAAATAAATTGATTTTTCATGGTGCGTGTTGGTAAAGCAATCCATTTTTTAGAGGCCAAATGTTGCATTCGGAAAAAGGTGTGTTGATACATTTTCACGGCTTTCATCAACGCTCTCAGTTTAGGAAGAAGGATGCGAAGATTATGAAACAGACCTATATGCCCTCTGGGAATAGGAGGAGCCTTTGCATTGCGTTTGAGAGAGCTCACAAAGGTATCGGTCCTCATCCACACAGCACGTGTCGTATCATCACTCAAGGGTTGTATATCCTGATAAGTCACTGGGGGAGCCATGGTAACAGTGGCTATTTTCTGCAATTCGGAGAGGATCCCATAATCCATCGCAGACAATGTATAACTGGAAGCATGCTTTACATGAAAGGACAATCTGTTGGATGAATGAAACACTAACTTCCCCACACCAAACCATTCTAATTGTTTGAATAAATTGAGCACTGAGATTTCATTTCCCAACATCCTTTCAATCCCATGTTTGGCAAAATGACAGCGGTGTAAGGGAATCACACTGAACCAATAGTCATGAGCGGGATATTTCTTTACGTCACATTCCTTTCGATGAATGGAGAGTCGTGTATGGATCCGAACGACATCCGTCAACGATAAATGATAGACACATTTGTCCAATAAGAGTGAGGCCGCCAAATGAGGGGAAAACACAAGGACGTAATGAAAGGCGGAGAATTCCTTGATTTGAAACAGGGAAAATGGGACAATGTCAATCACATAGACATCTGCTTCCTCTATGCCATTGCCTCCATAATACAAGTAGGATGGATGTGTCGTGACAGTCATCATGCTGGAAATGGTGCGGCGTGTATATAATTCCAACGCTGTGATCATGGGGACTCGTTTCACTTCCTCATCGGATTCAAAAATGGTGTGACGACGGACCACATTGGTCCCTTCCATCGTATAATAAGGCAAATAGGCCTTCAAATCTTTCGTATCCACCATTTTCCCCACGGTAATATAACAATCTTCGGGAATCGTATCCACATTATTCACATACCCAAACTCTTTCAAGCCTACTTCCCATGTTTCTCCTTTAGGAATAAAAAGTGGATTTTCCAGTCGTGTAAAGAAATGATTGGCTTTATTGTCATACAAATGGGGTTGAGTATTGCTCAACAAGTACACATGTTGTTCCTCATGCAGTTCCTGCATGATTACAAATCAATAGCGGCGTACATTACCTAGAGGTTCTAAGTCTGTCACCCATGAGTTCATCGAGGCCGGATAACCTTGCCAGTGCACAAAATATTCTGGTCGTCCATTCCGACGTCGGGTCTTGAGCACTTTGTCCACTTGATAGACTTCTTCCTCCCGATGAATCACTTGTAATTCCTGAGCATAAAAGGATCCTTTGATCTCTTCTCCACTCAAGTCTTTGATCTTGTACATTTTGGTACCATGAGGGTTCTTGAGAATGTTGGAGACAATGAACTCTTCCGTCGACCAATTCGCTTCATACCCTCGTCCAAACGTTCCTTTATCACGTGAAATACGTACCCGTGCTCCCACAGGGATAGACTTTCCGGGACTGCAACCTTTTTATAGTTTTGTCGGAGACGTTTCGCATTGTTTCGTTTCACTTCCTCGGTATTGGAGGCATTCACATCCATCGGGGTGAAACCTGTGGATGAATGGGTGCTGTGATTGTATGCATACATGACATCTGCGATATAATCCACCCAATTCTTGTCATTGGTGGCTGTAAAGATACGTTCCAATTTATTCTTGACCGTACGATTCAAGCGTTCGACATGAGCACATTTATAGGGACTGTAGATGGAAAACAATTCAATAGCGTGCTTGTCCAAGACGTCTTTTACCGGTCGGTTATAAAATTCACGACCTTGATCCGTTTGCAGTCGTTGCGGGGTGGGAATGGTTGCGAAAATGGCTTCTAAAACCCCCGACACTTCTTTGGCACTCTTGGTCTTGAGAGGGAATGCCCAGGCTTTGCGTGTAAAGATGTCCATGACCATGAGAATATACTTGTAGCCACGATTATGCTGTGCATACTTTTGATAATCGACAATATCCGCTTGAAATTGAATTTGCGGACCGCGTACACGATACGGGTGCAAGGGTTTAATACGATGCAATCGAGATTTGTGAAGGGTGTAGGTCGGTTGACGCATTAACCATTGTTTGACTTTTGTTTTTGAATAATGTGAAGCAGCAGCAAGTGCATTGACGCTTCCGTAGCCAGCGGGATGTTTGGGATTGTAATAAATCTTGTGCAACACCTCCTCCATCGACACAATCTGCTTGGTATTGACGTGGGGGTTGAAGATAGGCGGTATTCCCGTTGGAACAACAATTAAAGCTCGCCGTGATGGTGTACTGTGTCTCTGCGCTGTCGTCTGCGTTGCCTTGGCCGCAACAACGTCCAAAGATACGCGATAAGAATGAGGAGGCAATTGGCGCGGCTGCCGTTGCCATTACCTGAATGGTGAGCCATAGGATCCCAATTCAAGAACTCCTTTTTTACTTAAACGAGTATTGATGGATGATTTCAAGGGAGAACGCTTCGTCTTGGGAGAGGTGACAACCGAAGGTTTGACGACTTTCCCTTTCGATCGCTTGAGGACGGGTGGATCTGCGACGTGCGTGAGCGGAGGTTTTGCGGCGTGCGTGAGCGAAGGTTTTGTGGTGTGTGTGAGCGGAGGTTTTGCGGTGTGCGTGAGCAGAGGTTTTTCCATTCGCTTCCCATGATCATTGTCCAAATTGAAAAATTGGCGACGAAATTTATCGAACAAATACAACCGGGCGTTCCATGCAGCGATATCATTGGCGGTAGGACGGTGACGCACAATATCTCGTGCAATACGGTCAAGATGGGCTTGTTGAGGAGTCATCATCATGGTTCTCACCCTCTGATCTTCCGCTTGACGTTGCAACATGGTCGACATCAGTTGGGTACTGTCACCACCACCGCCCATTTGCTGTCCGCCACCGGTGTGTTCATTCATGTCAGATTTGGGAACCACCACTAATTCACTAAAGTCCATTTTCGTTTTATTGGGTCTTTTGCTTAACTTAAACACAATCATCGGTGGATTAAATAAGTTGGTGCGAAATCGGTACTCAAACGGACAATTTGTAGTGAAATCAATAAAGAGGTAGGCATAATTCCCATACTTTTGAACCAATGTCGTTAAAATATCATGCACGACGCTCATATTGCCTTTTGGGAGCATTTTCCCCATGAATTGAGCCAATTGTTGTTGATTTCTCGGATTATTGAACGCGACCAAATAATGGACATTGCCATTACGCATACGTTGTTCTTTATCACCATACAAATACTGTGTGATTTGCACTGCGAAAAACCGTTTATGATGAGATCCTCTTAAAAATAAGCCCGTCACAGTTTCATTGTTTTGAGATTCCTGTTGTAAATCATCGAGAACAATTAAATCATTTTCTTGCAATTGATCAAAATCATCTTGGGTAGGGACACCCATTTTCAAGATCACCTCTTGTAACTCTTTATGAAATGGACTTTCTATCCCATAATACCACCAGACTTTACGAATGGGCTTTTTAAATAAAGTATGACGGTTCTTGATCATATTCGCCACAAACGTGGACTTTCCCGATTTACTAGGACCCGAGACAATCATGGATGAGTCATTCTCTAAACGGAAATCCATCTTGTCAAATCATAAAAGTCAGACATATATATTCCATGCATCATGTATTAAACATAACTTAAAATTGTTTCCAAAACATAGAATCATTTCCAGAATAAAGAAGAGGTGGAATAAAACGTCCACGTGTACATGTCTTAAAGAGTGAGTTTTCAAGAGCAGTCACCATTTCACTCATCAATGTCCTTTCCATGTCATGGGTAAGAGGATTCATATTGTACCGTGCAAATGCTTCCTTTAACATGTTGGGAAAGGCGCGACGATGGATTTCGTAGGCACTACGCACAATGAAATAATGTTCAATATAGTTCAACACAGACCACTTCTCATTGACACACTGTCCTGCTTTGTACCATGAGGATGACACATACCACTGACTCTCCTGCTTATGTTCCACCATATCCTTGAACATTTCGAGGAATCGATTGATCCATTTCTCGGCTTGTATTTGATCACCGTCAAAGATATGCAGCGCGTGTAACTCTTCCCGGATGCGAATGTACACACCGAGTGCTTGCGCCTTGGTATAATCCGTCCGCATCATCTTCCAATCCTCCTCCTCCGTAGGTTGAGCACTCCACCTCTGAGAAAGCATGTTTGTCATCTCATCCTCCTTTTGTTTCATAAGTGCAATACTGTCCTCTGATTGAGAGAGATGATCGAGATCATCATCTATAAAGTGTTTGAGTTCCTCCCAATCAATGTCTTGTTTAGATTGCACCATGTGTATCAGATCAAATAAACCACTGGAGGGAATGTGTGCCTTCTTTATATCGAGTGTTAGCTTTGTCTTCTTCTTCTTCTTCTTTTCCTCCACCGCTGTGCTCTGACATTCCTCCACCTGTTTGATACGGACTTGGATTTGATCCACAGTAAAACACAGTTTCAGAGTCTTTGTCTGTGGATTACAGTATATGCCTGTGACGCGGAAGATGGTATTTGCTTGAAGGAAGGTATTCGCCTTGAGATTGGCAAGAAGATGTCCAATAGTGGCCAAACTAACCTTCTTGTTCTTTCCATTCTCCTTCATCAGGAAGATGGGCGTGTCCCGCTTTAGCTTCATAAAGACACTGTCGTAGGCCGATTTCTTGTGTACATAACCGAGACAGGAGATAAAGTTGTAGGCAGATTCGGGTTGGACTTGTTTGTAGAGGGATTGTATCGCATCTTCCAACGTCTCCAGATCGCGTGAGACGGCTTGAGAAATGGTGAAGAGGGAGGTGAGTTGATCGGAACCGTACCCAGTGTTATTGTACGTTTGTGCACGCCATCCATAAAATCCCGTGGCAAACACGAGTTTTGAAATGTCTCGTCGTGATTGCCAATCCATCGCATCCATCATCGCATTCTCTCCGCGAATGGGATAATATCCAGTGTTATTCCATTTCTTGCCCAATACCAGACGTGTGATGGGCAGAGGCTCCAACTGTGGTTGTGCCTTGGTAAGGTAGTTCTTCTCGGCTTTCCCATTCGTATGGAAATAGGGCTCCGTCGCTTCAACAAAGACTGGCTTCGATGTCGGTGTATCTGACGAATACGTGACTTTCACCTTCTTCGCGAGAGGAGCTTCCAACGTGTTCGTACGTTTACCCATGACTGAATGAAAATGACTGAAATGGCTCAGTTTATATAGAGTTGAGCGTGGGAAAATTTCTTCTCATTGGTTGACACCCACGCATACAAGTGCTCTGATTGGTGCTCCGTCAAATTCACGATGAATCATTCATTTTTGGTGGTGTACGGGGCTTGTCCCTTTTTGTAGGTCAAATTCACGAGATAACGCTTGATTTCATGGGAATTTGCTGAGTCATTTTACGATAACATCGGTCGATTTGGTGTGGAAAAGGACCTCAGAATTCTCGATAAATCACCTGATTTTACGAGGATTTGTAACAGAGTGTGTTCTTCAAAGTCACAGTGAATCGATTGATATCATGGGAAAATAACACATCAAATCCGTAGTATTTTTAACGATGTCATGGGAAAATCATCCTTTAAATCTTCGGTATATCGTTTGATTTCATAGGAATTTTACTGTGTGAACGTGTCTTATTCACACTCTTCGATAAATCGTTCGATTTCATGGGAATTTCATTGTGCGGTTTGGTGGGGTTGAGTATAGGCGTTTTGGACACATCATAATTGACGACTTCCACATCGAGTAAGGGTTTTCCACTCTCTTTACGTTTTTTGATATCTTTCATCATTTTTCGACCAGATAAGAGGGTAACCAAAATGAATATGACGAGTGTAAAGAATTGTGATAGGGTTTCTTTGAATGAACCAATGAGTGAACATTTTAAATCTCCTCCGTTGGCTGTTGAAAGTGTGTTCACTATGGATTGAACATTGTCCATGATGATAGTATTGATGACGTGGGTATGGTTTACTTAGTGTTTGGAGCCGATCGATGCATGTAAGGCTTGTTTGAAAGCTGCTGGATTATCGTGATATGCCATGGCATAGGCTTGTGCGAAGGGGATTTGTTTCTTGTTAAATTTCCGTTTTTGGCCCAAGTATTTGCGAGTTTGAGGGGGTGGTTTCACAAATTTGCGGAGAATGCCTTTGTAAGATTGAATAAACTCGTGCTGTAAAGGTGTTAATTTCCCTGGATTCTCTCGCATTCTGCTCATGAGTGCTTGCATATCCTTGACATATTCCTCAGGCAATTGATCGAGATGACGGTTAATTTTCTTTTTCGAGCATCCTATCCCTGAACTTAGGGATTTCAGTACATTGGTAAAGTCCTGACGTCGACTTGAACATGATTCACACTGACACGTCATTCTTGTCTATCATCCTCTATCCCACATAACTTAGTTTACATGGCGTTCACCAAATTCATGTAGCGTGCGTGGACGTCTGCATTTTGGTTGGTTAAGTGGGCAATAAACTCTTCCTTTTGAGTCAGCAAGTCACGCATGCTTTCCAATGTCTCATCCAAATAGTCTCCATTGCCATCTGTACGATTGGGTTCATGAATGTGTTGATTAAATGCATCTTCCAACACGTGCAAGATGCGTTTGCGAGCATTTAAATGACGTTCATGGAGACGAATAGAATCGTTCAACAGTTGAACAATGGCGCTGTTTTTCAAATTGTTCAGTTGAATAATGTACTCGTGGGAGTTGTCAATGACAGGTGAATTGACTGGGTAAAACATTCTTTCCTCCACGGGGTGTGCGTCCATGGGTTGTTGAGAGGTTCCTACCCCTACTGAGTGTTGTTGTTGAGGGGTTCCTACCCCCACCGAGTGTTGTTGGCGAGGTTCGCTTGATTCTTGTACCTCTGGATTTCCCACTGTGTTCGACATGGCTTGGACATAACTGTTGTGATCATTGACAGGACCTGGGTAGTTATCAAATGTCACATGACTTAGTGTAGGTTGAATATTCTCTAACGATAGAGGACTCATATCAATCTCATTCGCAGCCATGGCTAAAACATCGGGCGGCAATCGATTCCATTCTTCTTGTATTTGATGGACCGTATGGGTGGGATCCGGGGGAGCATCCACTCTGGCTCGATCGTCAACCATACTTTTCACGACAGCTTGTAGCATAGCGTGAGCAGGATCAGGTGTTGCTAAGGCGCGATGATCCGCTGGAGAAGGTCGAATGAGTGCTTCTAGACTATCGTCTGCATCCAAATCTGTATTCATAGGTTGAGGGGGTCGCAAGGAGGTTGCACGACGTGCGGTGGGTGATAATTGACGATCTTGTCCTGTCAACGTAGAGGACACCTTCAAAGAGGGTCTCGGAACATGCTGTTGAATAATATACTTGAGTTTGCTCACATTTTCTCCCTCCATTCGCTCGTTTAAAATATGGGTATGTTGCCGCGCAAATTGTTGAGCTGTCTTCCTATCCACCGTTCCATCGAGGGTTTCCCCGCATAGACATGCATAGATGAACTCTTCACTTGCTTTGATCTCTTCTTTTGATTTATATTTTAGATGGTGTGAATTATAAATATGCCTTCTCAGACGATCTTTTTGATAAGGGCATTTACAGATAGGACATAGGGTTATTCTCAATTTTCGCAACGTCAGGGTCTCTTCACTTTCACGCGCTCCTCCCTTCATGGTTGATTTTTGTGGTGTGTTCCTGTGCATGCTTAAATACATTTGTTGGCCATTGAAACAAAATACTGAAATGAGCACAGATACGATTCAATGTCTCTTTGATATAAATAAGACTTGCTGCTGAAATCACACGTTTATGATACAGCTCTTGTACATAGGTCAAATGTTTTTCATTCATAAACTTCCATAGTGTGTCCTCATACAAAACATCATCCTCAAAAATAGCCATGAGTAAATACACACGTCCCACGATGGAATAGCGGTCATTCAGTACCAATTGATTCAAATAGACGGTGGACGTGTCGGTAAACTCTTCTAATGTGGGGATATCATTGCCTCGGATGCGTTCATCGAACCAAAAATCAATAAGAATCTTCATCCGCGCTTGGTGCGAAGGAGTGGTCGAACTGTCTGTGGGCGTGATGTCCATCTTCCACGCGATCGTCTTTTTCGAAGATGTCTTGTCCGAATAGGGCGATGTCGTCTTTTTCGATAATAGGGTAGGAGTAACATGATCTTATTTGAGAGAGCGTGAGGATCCATAACTTAAATAGTCACTCATCGCGGTGAGTATGCGTACAATCTCTCTCAGAAGAAAAAGGAGTACCAGTAGCATGTTTTTCCAAATCTATCAACCCCAATAGCAGAATGCTTATAATATGGAAAAGCAACATGATTCATAAAACGACATTCTTTATTCATACTTAGTCTGCGTCGCTTACATATTCTTCTTCTTCTGATGTCCATCCAACAGAGAAATATTCAAAATTAAACGTTATACAATAGACACCAAGAATCTCTTTGTTATCACTGTCCATAAATTCATAGTCCCATACGTTCTTTAGTGAGGCTAAATAGTCATCCATTTCTTCGACGTCACTTTCATAATACCGTTCACTGGCACCCATCAATGGTGGAGAACCATTTCTTTTGTATTCATAAATCGTGAATGTATCCATGGAGAGTTCACATTCAGGCTTCACTTTGATCTTCTCCTTCACATAGGGAATCACTTTCTCCAACATCGCGTGCGGTTGACATGTCGTTTTCGGGTAAATAATGAGCTGATTTGGATAGGTGTACACGTGAAAGTCTTCCATCATGTATGTGTCTTGATCGTTTCTCTATTTTTACCTAGTTTTCCAATCGATAGGTGCTCCGATATAGAATGGGGCACACCCAATGCTCTGTTCTGTGCTCTGAGCATGGAATGGGGCACGTCTAATGCTCGGAGCAGGGGATGGGACATTTGCAACACTATAAAGCCAAGTCGAAAATGTTCCGCCTTCATAACACTCGTGAACATACAAGAAGATGGTTGATCTCAGCCGACTACCAAGACCAAGCACACTACCTTTATCGCCAGCCAGCCCATTACCTTCGATCAGTGATGACGATTTTCCTACGGATCTCCCATCCCACTGGGGCTCTATTCCCGATCTGGACGGACCATATTCCCTCCCGCCAACACCACCCACCATCGATGGACCGTTTCACATCCCACCAACCCCTGAACTTTCTACGTCTAGTTTCGACGATCTCGGACCACCGAGTATGAGCGATGGTCAGGTGGAGGACTATTTGACAGAAGAGAAGGAGAATACCCCACCGAATGCAGCTGGCTATCCCGAACTGGATCTTAATCGTCATCCATTTCGCCGTCCACTGACTAATTTGAGTAGTCGGTATAACGTTAGAACTGAATTGCAAAACTTGGATGAAGCGGTTGCATTTTGGGACGACGTAGACTTTGTTGACGATTGGGTGTTTTAACTTGTGTATCTTTCTTCTTCTACTTCATATTTTGATACATGTATTCAATAAACATACATGGTAAGCTATGACTATTTTATTCAAGGGTGAACTGGGTTATAGGACATATCATGATAGAAGTTAAAATGAATGTTAAAGATTGAATTTAAGATTGGAAATCGATCATAAAATTTTACACGTTAGCATTATTTTAATGTTGAAAATGATTCATACAATTGAGAGTATTCCCAAGTCAATGATTATCAAAAATAACAGGTCATTGGAATAACATTTTATTATAGAGATGTACTTTCTTGAGTTATTTCACAACATGCATTATTCTTGCACAAGGTACGATGTTCGGCATAGTCACTTAAGTTACAATAATGAACAATATAAGACTTGTGGAGTTGTCCATTGTCCACCGTGGTTGATTCATGCATCACAGTGATGGGATCAACCTTGCCCATGCAGCTTCACAGGAATCATAATTTAAATACAGTGTATGCACATAAAGTCGATAGTGTAGTTCAAAGCAATAATGAAGGAGAATCTCAACCACATCTGACAGTGCACAGTGGTACCCATACTGTACTTGGGCAGCTTGCGTTTTCTGTGAGTGCTTTCCCTCGACGTAAATGTAACAGGGCTCGACGGTACGCTTCTTTCCCTTCATATGGGAATGATTCATCCAGTGACATCCGCGACGCATATGTTCCTTGTAACCAAGTCTATACACTTCACTATCCCGCATACATGAGGTGAATATATTCCAATGAGAGTCAATGCGTTGAGACCATTCGGGGAGAGAAATACTATCCATGGTCACTTTTTCCAAGAGTTTTATGCTTTTCAACCAAGCTCTTTCCATCTCCGATAATCATTCCCTACAATCAGTTCCGCGTCTCCATACTCGCGTGTCATTTCATGGACCCAGAAATTAAAACGGTGAATAATCACATTCTCTTCTGCACCACATTTCCCAATCACACGTGGGTTGAGACCATGAATAAATTGAGTCGCAAAAACATCACACCCCGATGACTCATGTTTGATAAAGTCATGGAAGCGCGATGTAATGGTCACATATCCAGTCGGTTTATCGTCTCTGGGCGTATAATGACACCAAATGGCAGCGACTTCCTGCATGGGATCTCCTTCCGTATCAAATACGATGAAATTGCGCACCGGCTTCTTCTGCTCCACCCACCATTGTTGTACTTTAGGATGATCAAATGTAATGGTATAAGAACCTTGCATGAGCTCGCCCAAATGCTGAATCCGACGCATCGTGAAATGAATCTCGTCTTGTGTGTCTCGACTTATATACCCGTCCCTAGGGTGGTGTACAACATGATTGGTTTAGCGATGATGACGTCTCCTTCGACGTTTTCCTCCTCCTGATATTTTATTCGCTAAAGCACTTACGCCTGCGGCACCGGCTGCACCCGCTGCTCCCAACGCTGCAGCTTTCCCTGCGGCAATAAGTGCAGGGACGAGGGGGAGTAAAAATGGGAGGATGCCTCCTCTTTGTTTACGACTCCCGCGGTAGATTCCACCTTTTTGTCTTCGACTTCCACGGTAAATGCCCCCTTTCTGACGGCGGCTTCCGCGATAAATACCTCCACGTTGCATGATTACCGTGATAGGTTAGATGTCCCTACTTAGTTCTTCATTAATAGTTTCCCTAACGTCTTTAACTTTCCCAACTTGTTCCTATTTAGATCGTGTTTCAAACCGTTGCCATTCTTCCTTTATCATTTGATTATTGGATTTATAACGTGGTCGCCACGCTGCTGGCAACAACGTATATTTGCCCAAATGACGTCGAATCAATTCGACCTTTATGTCTCTGAAAAGCTTCACGCCCTTACGATGCACTTGAGATTTTATATACCGTTTCACATGTCTTACAGTTCCTCCTCTCTGGCGTCGTTTACGACGTGTCATGATTAATGTTTACGCTTCCCAATCATAACTTAGTCACAACAATAGGAGAATGATTACTACATTTATTCATCATCCAAATCTACATTATACGTGAACCAATTCAATTGGTTACTTAAAAACAATGGGTTTTCAGAGGTCTCCCTCGTTTCTTACTAAAGTCAAATGAATATTTGCGTGGGTCCCGATTTCTATTCTCTGGTCGAAGCGAGGCTTGGGGGACACTATTCACTTCCTTGGGCGGATTCGGTTGACTCTCATATATCCGTTTCAACTTTTCGCGCTGATTTTTCCATATTTTCTTGCCCATATGCTCCTTATGCAGCGAGATAAATTGACGGACCTTCTCTTCCTCCACGTCACGGTGCAGCATCTCACCACAGACACACATATAGACAAAGTTGTCGCATGCCTCATTCGTCTTGCTCCACGACGGATTCCATCCACGCACCTCCTTATGTTTTTTGCAAACATGTTCCCATAAGAAAAATGCTTGGTACATGTTATGACACCAGGGACAGCGTGCCAACTTCACTTTTGACAAGTCGTACAGATATGAATTCGTACTCTCCGGCTCCACTGGGCGATTCGGGTCCAAGGGTTCGGTGGGCATATACATGCTCAAATAGGGACATAAATGTTCATTCCATTCATTCTCCTCCTCCTGAATCTTCTCATCACAGTACCTGCACCGACCCACACATGGGTGTTTATGGTAAGCTTCCATATTATAGTCTTGTTTGCAAAGCAGGCAGGTGAACTCACTCTCCTTGTCGCCCCAATAACCTCTATCCAGTGAGCACTGATGATCGGTAGTCCACCATTTCCCACAACGATCGCAATACTCCTTCCCTATCTCCTTGCGTCCATGACGGATGCATTGTGAAAACAGTCGGAAGCGTTTATTGCAAAACTCGCACTCATAATAGGGTTGAGGGCGGGACGGACTGTGGTTCGCCTCTTCTTTGTTGGTGGCTCCATTATATCGTGGTTCAGATCATGTATCATACGTAAACAATGAACCAAACCCAATGTCAATCTGCATACACAAGATTCCTCCAAACTAACGACACTCCAGTTGAGAACGTAACTTCTTCTGCAACGAATCGATCAGCTCTTCCACGTCCCAATCGTCACCAATGTTCAAATAGCGATAGGACACGTCCAGTGCACCTTTGGGGAACTTTGCAGATGTTCGAATATCAAACAAGAAGCGTGGTCCATACAGTATTACATTCAGCAACTGAATACGAAGCTCTGCAATAATCTTCTCTAACGACACACTCTTCTCCTTTGTCGGAATAATATACAGTGTATTACAGTCTCGTTCCACAATAAAGTCTTTCGATGAATAAGGTGTATAGGATATCTCCTCCTTGGGATGACGTGTCGCAGCCAGAGGGCGTAACGTTACTGTTGTCGGCATAGGATGAGAATGAATTTCTCTGACAGCGCCTTTCCTTATATACCCTGCGGTGACTCATCACACGTGCTCGGCGCCGCGTGCTCCGTGCTCAACCCCCAAGTGCGCCGATGCGTGCTCTGATGCGTGGGCGTGTGCTCTGTTTCCTGTCTTCTTCGCTACTGATGCGTGGGCGTGTGCTCCGATGAATGGAGCAAGGACATGTACTTTAGTGCAATGGTGTGGAAAGGGGCTAGAATTGGCTACTTCTATCCGCTTGCTCGAGGGATGACGTCAGCCGACCACAGATTTAGAGAGGAACAGATGTAAAATATTAAATTTAATTCTGTGGATGTACTGCTCTCCCTAATTGACTGTCCCGACGGCGTTGAAGCCCGCCGATCGATGTTTTCTATGATGACCACTTGCAATAGACAGGCAAGAAATGTGTCTCACAAATTGGACAATTTAATGATAATGCTCATGTGTGTGACATACACGTGTGCTAGGTCCATTTTGAGATAAATTGATGTCGACATCATTCAACAACGTTCTGTCGGGCTGCTTAACAAGAATTTTTATTTAATGAAATGATAAGTCGTCACTTGTGCTCACTTCATATCGCAAAAAGTTCATAAACTGACCTGTCACTTTTTCATGATGATTCCAAAGCAATAGTGACTACATGCCAATCCCCGGAATCCTGAAATCCCGGGAGTGGAGGTTCAAAATCCCGGCATTCAGAAATCAACAATATAGCTGTATTTTGTCTGAAGAAAGACAGATTGGCGTAGGTGAAGTTACCAGAAATCCACACACGATGGTTATAGGCTCTTCACATTTCAATATAATCGTCAACGTTACGTTTTCAATAATCCTTTTCATTTCCAAAAGCAAACAATATATTAGATGACCAATTTGAAGATGAGCATTGCTGGCGAAGTAGGTCTACACAATACCGGGATAAGGAATCGAACTAATCCTCGGGATTGAGATCTTTAAGAGGTAAATTGCTCACCAGACTGCAATACATATTCACATTATTATTCTGTTTAACTCAATCCCGGGATTAATTTGTTATGGAAGAATAATTCTATTTGACCATAGTTGTTATTCACAGCATTAGTTTAGCTTATACAGTAAAAAGACATGTACAAGGTTCTTCAATCGCGCAATCCCGAGTTGGGGATTTTGGAATATCTCAATGTGCTAGTGCAATGCATTGATAGTCCTGAATCATGTTTATCTTGATTGCCATTTTATTTTTGGCTACAAATGGTATACTTGTATTTTGTCAATATCGATCCTGGGTCAGAGCTTGTGATACCGAATCCCGGGATCAAGAAAAGCCGGGAGTTTTAGGCAGGCTATAATCCCGGGTCTTCACCCTATACCAATCCCAAATCTCTGGAAACTGTAGATTGAAAGTGCCATGATCAGGAATTCGTAACTGTTTTCTGTAACTCTATTAGTAGCTATATAATTAACTTTGTAAATTGTTATCTATTAGTGCTTAAAGCGGAATAAATTTTAAGTCGATTGCGATATTGTAAGTAAACCGACTTGCGGCAATTCCAACTTATGGCTATTCTCACATCTCGGTATCCCATATTGTTAACGTACACATCAGATTTGTCATATCACATTTACTGCTCAACTTAATCCCGGAATCATGTGATCGAGATTTTCCGAGACTGTGGAATCTCTACCCTGTACATATGATTAGATAAACATAAAGTACGTAAATATATAGTCACACATACAAGTATGCTGACACAACTGTAATATATGGGCTGCAATATTATGGAATTAGTAATTCAAAGAAAGACATCGAAAAGTATTCCAAAGTCTTTTCGGTTTCCTTTAACGAAGCAGTAAATCATCTGTAAGCTACTACCAAGATAAGAACAAATTAATCAATCAATGATGGGATTTCGGGGTTTGCACAAACCCAAGGAATCCCGGGATTGCAGTCCTTGCCAGGATCCCATGCTATTTACATGCATCTGTGCTTTATAAGAGGATGTCTACGATTCTACTCAATCCCGGAATCAAGATTTTCTCATTTTCTTGCTCGTCATTTGTCTGTAGACAACAATCCCACAAAGTTCATGATCACATCTGTACCTTGTATTCTAGCTGAGTATCCAAGAGGTACCAATCATTCATCCCAGAGTTCAAGTAAGACTTTTCAGTCGTGTTGTAGTGTCACTCAGTGAAAGATCAAGTCTATTCTAAACCCAATGTGACTAACTTTGGCGAAATTTTATGATTTTGGAAAACTTGAAAAATCTGGGGGGAGGAAAGAAGAGAAGTACCGCATTATGCAATTTATTTGTTTCATGGTTTTATCCTATTTCAAAGACGTCATTAAAAAAAACAGGGGATCGGTCTTTTAAGGTCATCAAACAGTTTCATCGCTGACAATTTCACGAGCTGCGAAAGTCTCATCGGCGTGGGCACGACACACATAATTAGAGTTGATCACCGTCTATAACAAAGAAGTCATGCAATTGAAATGCCAATCACTTACCGATATTCTGTTAACTTTGAACATGAATTTTGACACTCTGAAAATTAAAAATTAAAATTTATGAACTTAAGAAGTCCTTACTCTCATCAGATTCATTTTATCACTGCGATTTATTTGCAGTGTACACTGTAAAAAAAGTTCTGTAATTTGACAGACTCGGCTATGCAGTTTTACCGTACAACTTTTGGGTAACGTAAAATTACGTGCTATTCTATGTAAAACAACATTGTGAAAAGATGTCTGTAATTTAACATAGCTGAGCCTGTAAAATAACGAGCACTACTAATGTTCACGTAAAATTACTTAAATTTTACTGTAAAGTCACATTGTGGTCTGGAACTTGCTTTTGACATAATCGTGCGTGACATCAAATATTTTTCATAGCTAATGCAGTGCTGTAGGTTAGACAACGTCATTTCTATTGCCTTGTATAAAATAGAATTTTATTATACTGAGGGCCTGCCCTGTGATGGGTCTTTGAATTTTGTAGTAACATAAAAACACCTCAGTGTAAAATGATTTGGCGTCACGCTGGCGTTGCTGATTGGCTGGTAACGGCGTTGATCGCGTTATGATGACGAACTTGTGCCAAATATACGCGATATAAAATTGATAACTGTTTGATAGCATTTTGACATTCGTTTTATGTGTGAAGATGAAGCTATGATGAAGTTAAAGCTGCTCTTCTCCTGGTAGAAGCCACAATGTCCCGCAAGGAAATAGCAGCGTTTCTAAGGCGTCCGTCGCGGCGTCTCCGCCGCACTTCTACGCCACCTATGTTCGCATGAACAGCTGCGCATGAAGACCAAGAGAACAAAAGTTCATTTTTTCAACATGCATGCATAAATGCAACGCATGGAGTCAAACACAAAAGGTGTAGCACTCTCATCCTCTATGGATGAGAAGCAGATTGATGCAGGATAGAAATCAACATTTTTCCAACACAAGCGTATTTCTGATTATGTAATTTGAATAATTGTAACACCGATGAAGGTAATTTTTCATTTATTTTGCATATTTCTAAAATGCTTCATATTAAATGTATTTGTAATACACCATTAATTAATATTCATATATTATATATATTTAGGTATGTATTATAATTTTTATATATGTTACTTATCTTTACATTGTATAAGTAAGTATACATATTGATTAAATTATAATTGATTAAATGAATACTCTTCTTATCTTTTCAAAGTAATTGAAATGGTCAGTCAATAGAAGCTTCCTCAACTGAAATTGTGAAGAAATTCATCTGGAAGGGATAAGAAATAAGATTCATTAATAGATAGAAAATTTGGAATTTAATTGCGATCACGTGATGCATACACCTGCAAAAGAAATATTTAGTTCAACCTACTCCGTCTCTTAATTATTCATTTTTGGTAGGGTGGCACAGTGCACGAAGCACAGACATATTTCTTCTTCCCTTATCTCACTCACTCACTCACTCACTCTCTCTCTCTCTTAATTCTTTATTTATTTTCTTGCATCTTCTTTATCCATTCAGAAACTGATCTTAAATGTTGTCGTAGCTGGAACATATGGGAAGTCACAATCCTGTTCAGATGCCTGTTGGTCTTAAAATTACGTAAGACTCGTCTGCGCACACCAATTCACTATATGAAATAGCTTCCCCGTCACTCGCCGTTGAATCGACCTTCATTTCATGAGTCACATGACAAAGAGGATGCGAGCCGGACTGCATCGTGATATGTGGCTGTACGCATATCAGTCAGCAAACTCACCGGCATCAATATACATTGTGATATCTGCAGTCTCAAACTTGCGAATTTATAAAACTTTTAACGCCGCTTCAAGTCAGTAATTTGTGTTTTGGACATTCAGAGGAATTCTGTCATAATTCGATTATCTCTACATTTTGAAATTAATTTCTGGTATACTCTGCAGGACAGGTCTTGATTCGCATTTAATTACAGTACGTACTACACTGTCTCTATATTTTCGCTGAAAACCATCAAATTCATGTGATATTGATTATTCCTGTAAAGTCAAAGAGAATGCAAAATTTGATCAAAGATTTGGACCCACAACAGGTGAGATATTTATTTTGATGATTACAACATTAGTTATTGCATGAGCTGATTATTGCTAAATAAAGTTTCATTAGGGTGAATATGCCTTGGTTTGACATGTAGGTATGTTGTGGGTAGAACCAAGTAAACTGATGTTCCGTTCAAGGTTAGAATATTTTTCTTTTTCTAATATATTTCGAGATCATCGTCAGACCGGTGAATTGCAGTTAAGGTAAACGATAAATTCAAACATGCAAACTGATAAGTAACATAGAAGAGAGCTTGAACCAAACACTTTGGCATGGTTATTCACTGACTTCCTTTTCATTTAAATTTGTTAAGTTTGATAGCTGTCCTGTCAGACTGGAGTTTATGGTCTAACTACCGGTAAATTGTAATCCTATACAATCTTTCAATTTTTATAATGTTATTCATCTCATTACTTGAGTCATCCTTAGCATCCATATGCTACTATAGCTTGTATGTTCATGAATTTATTGTCTTCCTAAAATATGATTCACTTGTTTGAAGATTATCTATGAGTAGGCTACATATATAAAAATATATTGCAAAAAGGAAAATATTCTTATTTTGAACAGAACATTAGTTTACTCGGTTCTTGCCATACCCAAGAAGTTAAATTCCAAACAGGTAACAAATTGCCTGTTGTGATAAATTCCAAAGATAATGCAGAAATGCAAATGATACATGAGGTGTTTTTGATTTTTGATTTATTAGGATTTTTTGAAAATATATTGGATGCTGAATTAATAACAATCTATGGCAATTTATTATGATCATATGGAAATGCTAATGATACATTGTTGAGATGCTATTTATTTTAATTCATTTGCGATTTGAAATATACCGGACACTGAAGTAATCTTGAATGAAATTTGTGTTCGATTCTGCTTCGTGTCAATTGCGGCAGGCCCATGTATAGCCTAGATGAGGAAAAGTCATTATTATATTTAATTAAAAGCAATAACTAACTATGCAATAAATTATCTTCAAATGATGCATTTACTTCTTTATTTATGCATTCAAGTGCAAAACTGAGCTTGTATTTGTATAACTATTTAGCCTACCAAGCATAATTCCAACGTTTGAAATATTCAAGATAAATATACATCACATAAATTATTCAAAGTAAGCTTATACAACGTTGCCATAGATATGTACTCCTGTCCAACTATCAAAATTGTATCTGAAATGTAAGAGCTAAGGTCTTAAGCAGATTAAAATGAAAAGTTTCACATGTTTATTTGACGTCACGTGACTAAACGGTTCAATATTTAGGTCTCGAAACTGAACTGCTAATCATAGGCCAACCGGTTTGTGCCATAGATAATCATGTATCCGCGTCAGTTTTAGCTTTACGCAGAGTTTTACGACAGCCTACTTCTTAAATTGTCGTCACGACAAATAGTTAAATTTGACTCAAGTTATGAAACAGAGTGACATGCTGGTTTTTTTACCGTTTTCATCACCTTAAAGAATCAGCGGACTTTCCATGTTATTGTTGGTTTGAAATGAATGTCTTTTTTGCTAAACATAGTGATTGTTTGCGACTAAATTTTGCTAACTATTAAATAATGCGTCGATAGATAACATGACATCCTTACATTCTGCAATGAATACAATAATGCATTTTTTATCTTTCAGGGTAATCTTCTTCCTCAACCTGGTGGTGAAAATCCCATTCAAGAAAGGACAATGTGTGAATTCAAAATTAAACTCACTCATGAGTTCATGAAGAGAAATGTGTGAGAAAATATTTCATGTCAATAAAGATGTTGTATGACGTGATTTTTTCATTGAAATTGGACATAGTTGTATTGTAATCTGATTTACTATTGATTCTTGTACGCAATAAAGTCGCAAAAATCTTGTAAGACCTGTAACAAAATGCAAATAGATAAAGTAGATCTACTGACAAAATAACGTAAAATTTCAGAAAAAGTCGTCAAAACACATAATTTCGCATGTTAAAGAAATGGATATAGGTCGTAGTAAAACGAGATGAACAAGTAATTTTACGGACAAGTGCAGTAGTTATTGCACTTATTTTTGTATGTAAAAGAAGATATTAGTCTCTGTAAAAACACTGAGAGTAGTACGTTAATCTACAGTACTTGTCGTTAACTAACGGTCTCTAGCATAGTACTATCACGCGTTTTAGTCAGTTAATTTACAGAGCATCCGTCAACAAACTGACTATAACACGTGTTATTACGTGCTATACTACGTAAAACTTGAAAACGGATCCGGGTCCGTCCAGTAAAATACATGTGTCGGGTTAGTTTTGAGTACCTTTATTTTTCACTCGATTTCAATGAGAAATGAGTTTGATTTGATGATAAAGCTGTTGATCAAAACTGTTGTAGTTCTATGCGCTGTCATGGCTCATGGATCTCAATCATTTCTGTCGCAAAATACTGAATCTATTTTAAAATAGTGGGGACATAAAAGACAAATTTATCGTGCATTCCTATTATATCAATATAGTCAATGTAGAAGAATGATGTATATTGCTTAGTTGTTTATCTGTACCACTGATAGCGGATTGCAGAATTGTTTGTATATTGGTCTATTTGATTTGTCGATATAGACACTATCGTTCTCGCCACGCACGCTGGTTTTCCCTTGCCGACTCAGGGGCTATAAGATATTACTACATGGTGGCAGCGGTAAACGTGGACGTGAACTGAACAATGACCGAAGATAAACCTGCGGGAACTTTCGGAAACCCATGTGGAATTCCATTGCCTGATCCATTGCCCCAATCCACTATTACACAAGCTGAAGTATGGCCAACATGGCGCAGACGGTTTGAAAGGTATAGAATTGCTTTTCAACTGAAACCTAAAACCGGAAAATGAACAAATGAGCACACTATTGTACGCCATAGGCAATTCTGCTGACGATTTTCTGTCTACTCTCAATGTCGATGAGACTGTTTGCAACATTCGAGGACATGATAGATGCCTTCGACTCGTATTTTGAAGCGCGGAAAAACACAATAGTTCTTAGAGCAAAGTTCAATAAACGCAGCCAGAGAGATGGGAAAACAATTGATGATTTTATACAAGATTTATTCAAATTAGCTGCAGAGTGTAAATATGGTGCACTACGAGAAGAGTTGATACGCGACAGGATCGTTGTCGGGGTAAATGACGAGGGTTTGTTTGATCGGCTCCAAGGAAAAGCTCCTTTGACTCTCGAATAAGCAGTTACCTTAAGCCGCCGACATGAATCGAGGAAACTAAATCGCGAAGTAGTTCGGGGTAATAAAGAATCTGTTGATTTTGTCAAACAAAGCAAGCAAACTGTAAACCAAAGTTTCGCAAACAGACGCCTTACCAACAGTTTACTATCCAACAGAGGTCCTACAACCAGTGGTAGCACTAGCTATACAAAATTATGCCGCTTTTGTGCTATGAAGTATCATGAACGAGAAAACTGTCCTGCTAAGAACGCTATTTGTCATCACTGCTCAAACCGGGGACATTTTGTAAAAGCCTGCAGATTGCGAATGAGATCACCAAATCTAGCTTCTAAAGTTAATGAGTTAAACATAGCTGAGGGAACGGAAAGGAACAATGAGTGGTATGACGAAAGTACATTTTTGGGCGAAACAGTGGACTGCAATTCCAATAGCTTTTGGACCGCAAACGTTCAGGTTAATGGTCGAAAAACGGCATTCAAGTTAGACACAGGTGCGGCGGTCTCCATATTGAGTGATACAGTCCCTTGGCTCGACGTAGAATCATTGACACACATCGATAAATGTCTCCAAGGACCCGGTGGTACAGAATTGAGACCGATCGGAGTTATAGAAGCGACCCTGACCATCGGAGGTAACAGCTGTTCCGAGGTTTTGTACGTTCTCAGAAATCAGAGATACTCTCTCCTGAGTAAGGTGACCTGCGAAAAACTGAATCTAGTTACTCGGACTGCAGTTAATGAAGTTGTCGGAAGTTCTTTGAAAGATTTCAAAGTGAGATACCCTAATTTATTCAACGGATTAGGAAAGCTGAATACAGAATATCATATCACATTGAGACCCGAATCTAAGCCAATACAAATATTCACTCCCAGAAGAATAGCCCACCCACTTTTGCCCGAAGTTAAGATGGAAATACAAAGAATGATGGAACTTGGAGTCATATCGCCGGTCACGGAGCCAACTGAATGGTGTTCTGGACTCGTATGCGTACCGAAAGCCAATAAGAAAGTAAGAATTTGTGTTGATTTGACGAATTTGAACATATCAGTAGAACGTGAAATTCACCCGATGGCTTCCGTGGATGCCAGCTTAGCAAAACTGGGGATAAGTACTGTATTTAGCAAACTTGATGCCAACAGTGGATTCTGGCAAATACTTCTTGATGAGGAATCGAAGAATTTAACTACATTTTTGACACCGTTCGGAAAGTATAGATGTAACCGCCTGCCATTCGGTATTTCGTCGGCGCCAGAAATCTTTCAGCGTACCATGTCAGGGATCTTAGAAGACCTCGAGGGAGTTATTTGTCACATGGACGATATCTTGGTCCACGGTGCCAATCGCAACGAACACGATTCGCGACTACATCAAGTTTTAAGTAGATTGCAAGAATCCGGTCTAACGCTGAAGTGTGACAAATGTGAATTTTCCAAAAATTCCATAAAGTTTTTAGGAAATATCATCGACGAGCAAGGAATTAGTATTGACCCACAAAAGACTGATGCCATTCGAAATTTTCCCCGCCCAGAAATATGAAGGAACTTCAGAGATTCATGGGAATGGTAAACCATCTTGGAAAATTTATCCCTCGACTGTCTCAGATCAATGAACCACTGCGCCAGCTATTGAAAGACGATAATGAATGGACATGGAGCTTCGGCCAAGAGCGAGCATTCGAACAGATAAAAAGAATGTTGACTTCGTCGGAAACATTGGCCTCTTATGACCCACGTAGAGAAACTATTATCTCAGCGGACGCCTCATCAACTGGAATCGGAGCCGTTCTTC
This sequence comes from Prostheceraeus crozeri, assembly GCA_907163375.1. Lineage (NCBI taxonomy): Eukaryota > Metazoa > Platyhelminthes > Polycladida > Euryleptidae > Prostheceraeus > Prostheceraeus crozeri. The sequence continues at coordinate 53,967 of CAJQUW010009433.1, read as the reverse complement.
TACAGTTACACGATGGAGCAAGACGACCGGTATGTTTTGCCTCGAGATCCTTAACAGACACAGAACAGAGGTATGCAGTTATTGAAAAAGAAGCCCTGGCGTCCTGTTGGGCATGTGAAAGATTTAGTGAATACGTCCTTGGTTTGAACTTCCATCTGGAAACCGATCACAAACCGCTCGTTCCTTTACTCAGTACTACAGATTTATCGAAAATTCCCGCTAGAATACAGAGATTCCGACTTAGGATGATGAGGTATTCGCCCAATGTCAGATATGTACCAGGAAGCTTTCAATACACTGCTGATGCGTTATCACGAGTGTCACAAGAAAACCCGACAGTGTCAGAAATTGAATTTATCTCGGAAATTCAGCACTTTGCAAGGCACACAGTTTCGAAACTTCCGGCATCACCTCAGAAACTATCCGAAATTATAACAGCACAGCACAACGACGAGGACATCCAGGAAATCAAGACATACGTTACAGGCGGTTGGCCGAAGTACAGACCAGCAGAACCCCACTTGAATCAGCTCTGGGATGATCGATCACATTTTACAATTATCGACAATATTCTTCTCTACAATGAACGTATTGTTATTCCAAAATGTCTAAGGGATGATGTACTCTCAAGACTGCATGATGGCCATTTAGGGATATCTAAATGTCGTGCCAAAGCAAAAGACGCTGTTTGGTGGCCTAAAATTTCAAAACATATTGCGAACTTTGTTTCAAATTGCGCTGTTTGTTTGAAAAACAGGTCTGAAAGGAAGGAGCCTCTAATTCCTACTGAATTTCCTTCCAATGCATGGCAGAAAGTTGGATCCGACATTTTTGAGCACGCTAGCCGAACTTATGCTCTTGTTGTTGATTACTATTCCCGTTGGATCGAAATCAGAGACATGAAAGGTTATACGACAGAGCATCTAGTCAACTGTTTCAAAAGCATTTTTGCCTGCCAAGGAATACCAGAAACTGTTATTTCTGATAATGGGCCTCAATACAATTCTGAAGAATTCAGGAAATTCGCTCATATATACTCCTTCAAGCATGAAACCGGTTCCCCAAGGTTCCCTCAAGCTAACGGTGAAGCAGAAAGAGCAGTTAGAACAGTAAAGAACTTACTGAGAAAAAATCCAGACCCTTACATGGCATTATTGGCATACCGAACTGCTCCTCTGATCAACGGCAAAGCTCCCTGTCAATTATTGATGAATAGAATGCTTCAAACCAGAATACTTGTGATACCTTCCAAGCTGAAACCGGAAATTGCAAATGAGAATAATTTACGCAAGAAGGAAGAATCCTACCGCATGAACCAAAAAAGAAATTTTGACAAACGCTATCGAACTAGCGAACTACCGGAGTTGGGAATTAATGATTTGGTTTGGATTAGAGACTTGAAACGAATGGGTCATATTATTGCTCGGGCGGAGCAACCCCGATCTTTTATTGTAGCTTCTGGTAGCAGCCGGATACGTCGAAATCGTTCGGCACTGGTATTGATGACGAAGGCGATGTCAGCGTGTTCTTCGAGAGAAGGAGACGAGTTCAGCGATTCATTCGACCAAGGGCGAAACTCGTGGACGCTTCACGGAGAGTATTCTTCAGCATCATCTCCGGTTCGGTCGGGGGAGGAAGAGAAGACGAGAGAAGATTCATCTGCAATTATCTCGAGAATACCAGACCCTCTCCAGGATGCAGCATCTCAATTGAATGTGGTGTCAGCAACAGATGACTATTCGCCTCAGACGAACTGTTACGTGACACGATCAGGTCGACCAGTTATTCCGCCTAATCGTTACATCTTTAATAGTGATTAGTGCTTCCTCTGAATTGCATGCCTTGAATTGATTTGCAGTTTAATGTATCATCATGTGATCCGAACTGTTCACACACACCGATGACTGTATACGCCTACTGTGAAATGACAATGTTTGTTAAAAGGGGAGATGTAGAAGAATGATGTATATTGCTTAGTTGTTTATCTGTACCACTGATAGTGGATTGCAGAATTGTTTGTATATTGGTCTATTTGATTTGTCGATATAGACACTATCGTTCTCACCACGCACGCTGGTTTTCCCTTGCCGACTCAGGGGCTGTAAGATATTACTACAGTCAAAAGTCATAAAATGCTTATTTCCAAGAACACTGGAAAACAGGAGCATATACGCTCACATAATATCTACAAAAACATATATCCCTGTGGGAACGAATCTTGCGAAAAACTGGCGAATGTCAGCTGCAGAATATCATGCTAAAGTTCAGTCATATTTGCGGGATAATCGCTGGCGAAGTTCGCCGTCGACAATTCGCGCTCTATATGTCACATTTTACTTTTGACTTTCTCTCTTATTTTCTTTAGTAATCCGCCTCTACAGCCGAGGCTCTATTCTCTCCCTCACTTCCTCGCTACTCCCCATATATGGCTAACCTATCTAAGAAATATGTGCAACTAGACTATCATTCTTTGATAATGATAAGAATGAAGAGAATCCGCATATATCAATTTTCATAACATATCTTGACATTCAATAATTTACAACAATGACAAATATTTGAATAATATCATAGTATTTACTGCGACATTTATGGAAGATAAATACTTTTTTAGTTTAAGCCTTCGTGAATTAAAAAAGATCCCTTTTTATCAGATCAGACTGAGTATACAATATATTTTCATGTGAAGGTAATATACGAACAGTACTACTTACCACTAATTAGTTGCTACAATATCCACGATTTCGCCGGTTGGCGAAAAATCAGCTCGCATTAGTAACCAAATATCTACCAACCAATTATAGCAACTTTTTTCGCCACCTGTCGTTTTTTAATTTTACACATGTTTTTGGATAAATTATGACCATTTTCACATGCGGAGATATTTTTTACACGAAAATGAACCTTTAAAAAAATTATCCACAAAATCGCTACCTCGCCAGATAATCTGTTGATATTAGCAAGACGCGTTCCCACAGGGTAACTTTATGTCGGAAAACAGCGTGCGGTCATGTGTATGTGAATATTTTTTTTTATCACTTGACTCTATTATTGAATTTTTTTGGGAAAGTACATGTAAATTCCGTGAAGGCCAATTAAAAGCCTAATTTAATAGCCAAAATTGTGCATATGACTCAATATTTATTCAATTGCGCCCTTATTTAGTTTATCAAGGCCCTTCATTTCAAATCTTTCCACGTTCACTGTCATCAAATCTGGTTCAAATTTGCATTGGCAAATTGCAATAATGTTTCTCTTTGATGAAAATGAGAAACATGTATCATACATATCCATATCCACCCGATTTCAAAAGATAATTTCGAACACTTCAAAATCCATGAAGCTCGAATGTTGCTTACAATTAACTATGCAATATGAACAAGATGACTACGAAGTAACTTATTCCTGGAAAACATGAATAATTATGCACAGAAACCATTGTTTTTCAAAATTTTGGTTTGACTGTAATGAAAGTCATTTGCAAAATATTTTACTTCACGGAAAACTAAACTTATAGAAATATGTCAAAATTCGTGTCATCTAATAAGAGTACATGTCAATAATTATTTTTGGGTAATTTTCAAGCAAAGTTTAATTTCATTTCTAATAACAGGTTCATTGTGCATAGCTCTCAAAGAAAAAATATCAAACTGTGTCCACATCACCACCTTATGGCTATATGCAGGTGTAATGGCTTCATTGTGAATTTGTTTCACGTGTCCCCTTAAATAATTTTTGGCCAATGCAATTTTTAGTTTTAGTAGAAACAGAGTTTTGCCGATTTGCTTCGAGCATTCTCTCTATGGAAGCCGTGAATTGTTGAAGCAAGTCGACAAAAATTTGTTTTTACGTAAATTCGTTATGTTTCCACGTGGATGATATAGGTACAGTTTCAACGTGGATATCAGGTGGATTAGATGTCGATTTCATGGATATAAATCCACGTCGAATCCACGTGGAGAGCCGGGCCAAAGTAATACATAGAATCGATATAACAATTCTGAAGTCGAATCCACGCGGAATTTTTTACCGGGATGTGACCCACACATGAAACACTTTGGTAGAAAGATCAAATTTTACAGAAACCTCCAACAACTCAGATTAGCATGCCCTCAACTTTCCATCTCAGTTTGATTTTGGCTCATCTGATTTAGTACATTCAAACTGTCGGGAAAACTTTTAAAAACATATTCAATGCTCCCCGCCCTCCCTACGGTGCGCATTTTGGCACTCACTTGCCTATACATATGTTTTGTAATAATCAATTGGTTTAATTACATGCATACTCTCATTTAATAAAGGACTCGGCAAAATCAGTAAACAAAATAATAAAAGTTCTTGAGAGATATGAAATGGCAGATGCGTGGCTTTTCACTCTTCCACGACGGTCATTTTTACATATTTTAAAATACAAACTCTCAAACAAATCACATGTAAAAATAATTTCATATCTGAAAATGATTACAATGGCTGTTAGAATAACATGTAAGACCAAGAAGCCTTCTTATGGAAAGAAATTATAATTATTCAAACGCAGTTACCATATTTATCCACTTGGAATAGTTGCTACACACTTAATATTCATGGTGTCTGGTAACCTCAATTACCAGTCATTTAAAAGACAATTCAAAGGCATTGTCATCCAACATTGTGCATCTTCAAGAACATATCATTCATTAACTTTCAAATGATTGTAAAAATGTACCATGGCTTATTAAATGTAATCCAAAAGTAATGGAATGCCAAGTTAACTTGTTTTAGTTTTATAACCAAAAATCCAATTAATTTCTGACTTCTTCACGAAGTTATCTTCATGAAATGTAAATTAGTGTCAAAAGCCTTAATACTAAGTTCCCTGAAGATAGCTCTTTGAAGAAGTCAGAAAAATTCTGATGCAGACTTAGAATTATATAATAAGTTGCATTGGTAATCCTTTTTCTTTGAACTATACCTTTTAAGTGGCATTCAATAAGTGATTATGGTAATATTAGTACATTTGGCGTCAACAGTTGACCAAACGTTACAGCAGACAATGCCATGCAACATTAATTTTCATGTTAGTATCAAAAATCTATTCGCAAAAAGTCGAGGTCTCGGCACTGTAATTTCGAGATCTCGAACGCCTATAAATTGGTCGAGATGTCGACATCTCGGTAATCGAGATCTCCAGATTGAATTTAGTCATAGTATAGAGGTAGGGACAGCACCACACATTTTTGACATATTTTTACGCGAGTGAGACATTCATGAAAACTCTTGATGTATACCAGTTATCGGGACTCGTTATTAGCCATAACACTTTAGATCAATTTGGGGTGGTGATATGAAGCATGAAAATTATATAAACTCATTTAGTTGCATAGAATTAGATGCTTGCTATTTCTTTTTATTGCAACCTGGTTGAAAGAAGTGTTCATTGAAATGGATAGGATGAACGTGAAATTCGATCATCTAACCATCATCTCAAGCCGAGTTGAGAAAAGATAATGTCTATTCTCCATTGTCTTTGGCGTTGAGAGAAAGGGAATGAGTGGGGTCCCAGCATAGATATTAGCACCAGCGGCACCTTTCACCAGGAAAAATCTCCGGAAGAATTGCTTACCACAACTGAATGCTGATATAGATGAGAGAGAGAGAGAGAGAGAGAGAGAATGTGCTAAGTTGACCATGGGCAAGTCCATTTTTATTCAGGGTTAGCTAAAATCTCAATTTTTGAAAAAAATAGTGTGAATATGTTAATTGTTTATCATTAGCCTATACATTCTGATATTATTCCATTGGACTCGATTTAACTGCAACATTACATTAAATTTTCCATGTATCGGTTTGCGATTCTTTTGGATGACCATATGATTCCTAATTATAAATGCAGATGTCTTCTCAAATAGACTTGTACTCAAAGTGTAAATATTGTATATATATAATTGTGAAATGTATATGTATTGCAATAATGTATATATTCAGGTAATGTGTGTTATAATGTATTAGTTATAAATTGGGTAAAAGCAATGAATTGTGCTAAAATGTGTAATTTTTGGAATTCTAAAATTTGATCAAAATCTTCATCACAAACATATTTGGACATTGCGCGCTTGTCTTAAATAACTAAGTGATAAAAAAGCCTGTAGCGTATCATATATTTGGTGCGTATGAGTGCGTCAGATGGTTCGAATCCATCATTCTCTCGGCTCTAAGACTGTCTTCAGAGAATTTGGAAGGGCGCTATGCTTGGATGCATCGATAATAGCATATACATGTCTCGTCAGAAAACTGGTCACATAAACTCGCCATTACTCGTCTTCAGAAGTCATGCCTTGAGACGACTCGCTCACGGACATTTACGCCAGCTGAGATGTGCTTTTTGTAACGAGCTGAACTGTCTTCAATCGTGATAAGTCGTCGTCTCAATGCTGTAAGGGTTAAGTCTCACATATTCTATAAAATTAAGTACTTATGTATAAAAATGTATGAATGGCCGACGTTTATCTTATTCGTTTCTTAAAACTCTGCATTCTACAGAATGTAAATTCCATTTAAAAATAGACATTACAGCTAAACTTTTCGGCATTGAAGTCAATCGAATGCATGAAAGTGAGAGACCGCAAGAACTAGAAATAAGAGAAATTCTATTAATTAGTATGTATAATTCCTTTCGTGATCCATCACGACCATCATGCTGCTAAAAATATTTGTGAAAGTAGTCAAAATACGGAATATCACGCCAGATAATTCAACTGTCACTTTGCTGACACTTTGCTGTCACTTTGCTGACACTTTGCTGTCACTTTGCTGATACTTTGGTGACACTTTGCTAGCAAATGGTCAGACAAATGACTGTAAATTAACTGACACCGGTCAACTAGTGCAATTTTTGAAATGAAATGTCTTCAGATCATTTCCTATGCACTGCATATGATATTATCATGACTCTGATCGCCGATGTATGTGAGAATGTGGTTCAGTGTGGATAAAGTTGCTCAAAATGTTTGTGTTTGCCGACATTAAGAGGCTCGCCACATCTAAATGTATTTAGCTTTATAGACATGTGTGCATGAACATGGAAGGAAATGATCTGAAGACATTCCATTTCAAAAATTGTGACTCTGCTCTCGGTACTTTTCGTATAATCACAGAAAACATAGAACATTTCATTTTAGCCGAAAAATACAATCTGCGTCCCATTGGATTTACATATGTTTTTCTTTGATCATGTCTGACAAGAAGAGGAACTCACTAGAACTCGGCAGACGCGTGAATTCGCAGCAAGCATAGGGTGTACATCATTCTGTGAAAGTTTCATTTTCGGCATCGTTCCCTGCAGAAACTCGTTCTGGCTCCCGGACTAACAGTAAATGATAATTGTCTGTAATTAATTACATTTTCTGAGTAATTGGAACAATCTGATATATGCCTACTCGTAATAAAGAATTCGAGATCCGAGATTTCGAGATTGAGAGGCGAGATCGAAACTGAATGCATTATGTTGATTTAAAGTTCTCTAACATTTATAAGGTTCCTCTGAACTGCCTTTTAAATGACTGAGCTGTGTTGAACATGAACCTTTACTCAAAGTCAATGAATGTGTCAACTGAACGCTATATTTAAATAATTATTTCCTTCCTTCAGGTCATGATCATAATTTTCAGGCATTCATGAATTGATTTTCATAAATGATTTTTCGAGAATTTATATGTAAGTACAGCATGCTGATTACTAAATAATATTGGTATAGGAAATCGTGTGCCAAATTTTGAATATCCAGCAGACAAATATTCCGGCACTGATATCGAGAATTTGATACATAAAAAGAACAGATGGTCGGCCTTATAAAAGATAAAGAATCATAGCCTCAAGAGCACTAATTTCTCATCATATCTGCAGGAATTCAAAGAACTTTTGCGTCAATACCGACTAAGCATTGGGCGTTCGAGATCTCGGGATTACAGTGCCGAGAGCTCGACTAGATTCGAGATCAATTTTCGTTGATACACACACAACAAATGAAAAATCCTGTAACATTTGATTTGCTTGTTGGAGCATTTGGTCACCATCAATAATTCAGTATTTATTGCGAACTACCACCTTCAACAATGCCCCGACAAACAAAACATTGAAAAACAGAAGATCAACGGCTTTATCAAACTTCAAAGATCAATGTAAATAGAATAATTACATACTGTGTGCTGTATCTTCAGTTGAAAAATGGGTACAGACCTAAGTAGCTGCAATTTCATTCAATATCAGGAAATATCAGTAGGTCCAGTCCACCTAACATCGTTCAACATCGACACAACTCCCTATTTAAAGCTGCAGCCATGCCCGAGTATGGCAAATGTGACATCTATCATGGAATTTATGGCAAATGTCCAATAACTAATGATATTATACGAATATTTCCGTGTAAAAATATTGCCCTGTGACGTTTTCATGTCATGGCAGAGCACCTTCACAGATGAAGAGGATACGCATCTTTAAACACTGATTACAATTGATTTGCGAGACTGCTCGTTTTGTTTTGCTTTTACATTTGCCTATTATGTTCTTGAATTCCTATTTGAGTTGTAGTTAAGACGGTTTAATCATCCCGATGAAGTTAGACGTACTCATTTCATTTTCTTTTGACGCTTCATGCGATGACGGGTAAAAGCAAATCTTTTATCAAATACATCTACCATCAATTTCCAATAGATAATGAAAAACTCAACACTTTGAAAACCGTTGAATTTAAATTGCAACATTTTACTTCCAACAACAAGATGCTCGATCTGGCAAAAACTGATGCTTCATTATTCGAAAAATTGAAGTCCATTTTCAACGAATTTTCACAAAGCAAACGTCTACAACGGATACTGGTCGGCAGGAAAGCTCAGACACAGAACACTACGAAATAGAGTGCATTATGACGGTATTTAGGACTGCTTTAGCAACTATACTTCGAATACTTCATCCTGAATGTTTTCTAGTCATTGTAACTCACCATTTCTTTGGACTATTCATTATGTGGATAACTGTGTCCATGGCGTGCTATTGTTTACAATGTTCATGTGAAAATTACACTGTTCAGTCCTGAATCGTCACTAATATCGCTGTATTCGGTAATGCGCTCTCATTGACCGACAGTCAGGTTCGAAGGATTAAGGAATTATCAGCCGATGTTCATTGCTTTAATATTGTGCATTCGCACACCGCCAATGCTTCATGATCACCATCTCTATTGAAAATATATGATTCAACAAGCCTGCTCTTGTCCCAAGGATAAAAGGCGAGCCCAACGAGGGCAGGTGGATCCGTTCCTCTAAGAATGCTGCGATAACTTTTCGAAGCCATTTTTCCTCCGTAAGCATTGGAATCATAAATAGCATTCTGATTTGGCCAGAGATAACTTCCGTTACTTAACCTCCGCAATCCAGAAGTAGATCTGCAATAGTACTTGTCTGTAATTGGACAAATTATCGGATCGCTTTTCATTGCTGGTGTAAATCCTGTTATCATTGCCTTTATGTATTCATTCATGAAAGTCGGAGGATATTGCTCAATCACACGCCCTCCTCTATCCGCGCAGTATTTCATGGCATTTCCAAGTCTTGTTGAATCCTTTGGGATGTAAAACACTCGCTTTGGAGCAGTTCGGAAAGTTCTTGTATAAAACGTTGGACACGGTGGGCAACTCATACGACGATAGAGGATGCATTGTCCACTAGGCATATAACTGAAACTCCCGGTTAACTGCAGATTGTTGAGAAATAGGCAGCGAGTTGGGCTCTTCCGAAACATGAATCCACAACATGAAAGCCTGGAGAGGCATTGCTAGGCGCAATCTATTTCTGATGTACCCGGAGAAGATAGGACATTGGCCTTAGCTTCCAGACAATAATCTTTCATTTCGGCTTTGAAATTATCTGATCTTGCAGTTGATTGAGCTCCAATAACTCCAAGAAGTGAGAAGGCAAAGAAAAGCATCTGAAAAAGGAAATAGACAATGAAACATCCTTCTACTATTGTATAAAAATCTCAGCTGTTTTACCGACTTTCGACCTTTAGGTAGTTTTCGAGCTGAATTGAACCCCATAAAATGTTTTATCCAAATATTAGTTGTACTTTAACTAGGTTTTTAAGAAAACATGTTATTTAAAACATTGCATGCAAAAGATGCAACATGTTGCGGTCAGCATTTTGTTTATACTTCAGTTCGCATGGTTTTTTGTTGTCTTTTATGATAACAATTTTATATAAGTGTATTACGTTTTTCCATTACAATTCTATCTCCCGCTTTCAATAGATCATCCTGGTGCTTATCCAAATATGTATTAAGCTATCTTGGGTCATTCCGAACCGTACCGACTAGCCCTTGTAGGGCGAAACGCAGTGTCTACGGCTGCCAAGGAATTGTTGTGCTTAAATTGTTCAAGTCTGAGGACATCTTTCTATTCCATGCCCAGGAGAACTGGCATTATGCAATCTTTATGATTATCAGCCGCACGGCAAAGCCAGGATGAATAGACGCACTGTTAATAGACACACTTTTATTCCATGAATTATGTCATTCCATAAATGTGACAGTCTCAAAAATGATGTTTCCCGGCCCCCTATTATAGACAAATAAGCATTTCATAATGAATGGTTTGCAAAGGGAATTGTGAATAAATTGAATAAAATTGAATTCAATTCAACTTTATCAATATATGAGTCGAGTGGTCACTCAGTAACAGTATCTTAACACTAGAAAGACCGTTGGGTCAATTGACCCAGAAATGATAATATTTGAATCCGTACACCTCTAAAAATTTGCAGTAGTTGACTTATCTCCCTCGACTTTTCCTAAAACTGTAATGTGTTGAATATAAGCATAAAATAAATTTCACGGATTTGTTAGTTTCGATTTCTATTACCAATTATGCATGAAAGACCGTTGGGTCAATTGACCCACTTCATTCCTACACTCTAACGAAGCCATGCCTGGGCGTTCATTCACTGGTCGTGCACGCGCTTTTTGTTACAGTCAATGAACAATGCGCCTACACTCTAACGAAGCCACGCCTGGGCGTTCATTCACTGGTCGTGCACGCGCTTTTTGTTACAGTCAATGAACAATGCGCCTACACTCTAACGAAGCCACGCCTGGGCGTTCATTCACTGGTCGTGCACGCGCTTTTTGTTACAGTCAATGAACAATGGGTCAGCACTCCATACTTTCTTGCTCTATGATATTGAAGGTGACATTATTGATTGGCTATTTTCGTGAACGGAGTGTGGAGTAGCGTTCACTGCTATCGGAGGAAGTGTCAATGTTCATTTTCTGTCAGGATGGCTGCACGATCACGGCGCACGGCAGCTGAAATCGCGCAACTGCTTATAGCTAATGTGGATTCCGACGAGAGTGGAAGTGACGATGAAACTGAAAATGGACTTGCCTACGATCCATCTCCTGCAGTGAGCGATGAAGAGGAAAGTACTGACGAAAGTGAAGACCCTATTGAAAGAGAAAGCGTCAGAAGAAGTGCTGAAGCGAGAGAAATGCAGTTTACATCCTCTGATGGAACTCATTGGACTCGGGTGGATATTGGAAGCGTCACTGACAGAGGAAGAGCACCGGCACGAAACATTATACGACAAAGACCTGGTGCAACTCGTTTCATTTTGAACAGAGTTGATAACGAAGAAGATATTTTTTTATCCTTGACTTCACTAGAGCTGAAGCAAACCGACAAGGAAATCATGAGTTTGAAATTTCTGAAAACGATTTGTTCGCCTTCTTCGGACTGTGCATAATTAGAGGCGTTCTACAAGGGAAGAACGAGCCGCTATCATCATTCTGGAGTCAAGAATTTGGAATAAATGTGTTCAAGGAGACAATGAGCAGAAATCGATTCAAGGACATAAAACGCTATATACGCTTTGATGATAAAACAACCAGGTCAGAAAGAAGAGAAGCCAACAAGTTTGCAGAAATTCAAGAGCTATGGGAATCAGCAATGAAAAGGTGCGGTGATGCTTTTTTTCCTGGACAACACACAACTGTCGATGAACAGCTATTCCCCTGCAAGTGTCGGTGCCCTTTCTTGCAATATATTAGCGCAAAACCCGATAAGTGCAAGAACACGCAGAGAATTTTTGTTACACATCGGAAAGTTGTTCTGCAGCAAGGCACCGTCCCGAAAGCGTCGACCTCATTTCAATATTTCTACACTTCGTTCTCAAGCCCTGCAGAGCGGATCATCTGAAGAACGGACGAGATGTCAAACGTGCAAGTCCAATAAGACAAAGGTAACATGCTGCTCCTGTCACAAGTTTGTTTGTGGCAAGTGTTCCTCTCCCCTGTGCAATTCGTGCAGTTCCTCTTAGACAGTCAGATGAGAGAGAATTCTTATCTCAACACTTTCAGCTTTTGTTATTACATATTTCAATAAAAATTGTTCACCGACATTATGTATTTTTTTTTGTTGTGGGTCAATTGACCCAACGGTCCTTAATGGTTAAAAAATTTTTGGTCTTTCTAGTGTTAAACTACACCATGAATGAGGAAAACATGATTGTTTTGAAAATATCACTCAAATCATATTGTAGGCCTACAGAATTGCAAGTTTACTTTTCTGTGGTTAATCCGTCAGCCTATTTAAGAGATTAACTCCATGCGTGGCAAGTTTTTATGGAAAATTTGTAATTTCTTTTATAGTTTGATCGAAAATTCATTGCTACTTGTTGAAATGTGATGTTAGTCATTCACAAATATAATGTAACTACGACAGCAAATTAAAATTATAACTTTTATTTAGTTGAAAACAACTGATTTCAAAACATCGATAAATAACTAAATTTTCAGATGTGTTAGCAATCATTTGAAACATACTGCTCATTTTTGCCGATCAAAGAACCATAAAATCTTTGCATTATTAAAAAGTTGTCGGGAAGATCACAATGTCAGCCAATATTGATCACGTGCAATTGTTTTCGTGACGACTACTGGTCAAAACCAACAACAATGTGGAACGTGACATTATATGCCAATTCAATCTACGAAAAATCAGGTTTCTCATGGTATTACGTACATAGAAATTGAATTACAACATCAACACGAATTTTGTAATATAAAATATATCGATTCGAAGTATTTTGTTAATATTCATCGCGCTTGCGTTGCATGGTACCCATGACGACATAGTGACTAGTAGGACATTGACATTAGTGAGTCAAACTTACAATATATAATTCGATTATATTACACGGAAGTCTAAAACATTTCATAAATAGTCAATAAGTTTAAGAATTATAAACAATGTACATTGCGTAAATTTGAAATTAAGCTAGGAATCAATACGGAATGAAAATACATTTTAATTCATCAAAGAACAAATACAACTATGTCTTTATAATCCGCGTTCGGCAGAAATTATAGAAAGGAATCCACACAACTTCAGGGAGGTCATTCACCAAATTCACGTTTAATTGAATGCAAAATACAACTGTCGCTTAAATATGTGTAGTAAATCTTAATGGCTATTTCTCTGGATAATTTAAGGTAAACAGTGATTACTGTCAAATTATCATCTTAACCAACTTCCATCGTTTCATCTGTCCTAAAAGTAAATTTTACAAATTTATTTCCTATTATAGGTAATTATGGACATTTGCACTACTATATTTGAAGCTTATTAGTAACACATCAAATAGTAGCGAAATCTACATGGTGAAAGAAGATTCAATATTATCAAGATAAATACAAATATTATGATGTGATTATGTATTTGGCATGTAAACATCGTCTGATGATAAACGTCAAACAAATGTCGTGCTGAATTGCAAGTTTCGCATAAAGCCGATGAGTTTGTTGTCAAGACAGAAAGCGCAGCAGGGTTTTTGAACCTGTTGGCACGTGATTAATCTGATGTTTTCCATGACTGAAAAGCTACTCAAAACACTCATCACGCTTAGCGTGTCTAGCTGTGGTTGCGAAATATCCTTCTTTTCTCTGAAAAGAATTAAAAGATGAGTATGTCTGATGAGTATGCAGGATGAGTATGTCCGATGAGAGATTGTGTAGTTTGTCTTTTCTTCCGATTGAAAATGAACTCATAGCCCGTATGACGAAAAGTGGCCTTGAAAAATGGCATTCAGATGTTATCAACATTTTTGCAATGTCAGAAAGAAGAGTAGAATTGATGAAAAAATGAAAGTTGAATTGGAATGTTTTGTATTTGCTTGACTTAGAAGGTACAAGTGTACCGATGCTGTATATACTCACATGCATTTTAAAACGATATGATAAAAGGCGAACAAGTTGGACCTGCCGTTTGCCCATTGATTCTTAGTTTAACAGGTTTAAGTGTTCACTTGGGAATGAGAGACAATAATCACCGCCGGCAAGTCTACTAATACTCGTACTAATTTATAAATAGTAAAAGTAGTATGAGGTAAATATGAAAAGTTCCTGCAAAATTTTAAGACAAGAGATTCCAGATCAATTGGCAGCGAATCATCATTGCTGTGAAATGAAAACAAAAGAAATTAGAATGATGCAATAGAGACCAATAGAATTCAAGGTGATTCAAGGCAGCACTAAGGTTTGGCAGTAAATTGCTTGTCAGACCATCGGATTTAACCCATGCGGCCGCTACCAATGAACACGATCTGGTGGACAAATGAGCCAAACCATTCTCATATGGGAAGAAATGTTAGTTTTTGATGAGTTGGTTTCACATCGAAATTGATTTCACTCCATAGTTGACGGTTTACAGCGTGCGTTTATTCATCCTGGCTTTTTCGTGTGGCTGATAATCATAAAGATTGTAGAATACCAGTTGTGGAATAGAAAGATGTCCTCAGACTTGAAGAATTAAGCACAACAATTCATGTTTTTGCACGACGCACGTGTCTTCAATATGTGATGTCAACATTATATATTTTTAGTACAATAGTACTTGAAAACGTTGAGCTTTTGTCAGTAGGAAATGATTCCTTATGATAGACAATATATATAGAACTTTGATGTATTGCAATTCAACAAAATATTACTTTCAAAGCTGTAATTTTGTTGGACTAGATATACTTTGTCAATCGACATTGTAATTTTGAAAAGTAAAGTTTCTGAAAATGCTCATAATCCATTCATCTTAGTGTTTTCTGATGCAATCAGTTACTTTTAATAATTTCATCTATCTGACATGATTTTTTCATTGATGTAGATGCTCAGTTTCAATAAACTTTATACCATCTGAAGGGATGTGTTTAGTACTTTGATTTGGCAGAACGATTAGGTAGTGTCTGTTCAGTTGTGGTCAGCAGACGTAAAAGTATGAATCCTTGGTCAATTCATTCACCGATGCCTACTGACTAAACTCCGCAAAACAGAAAATTAAGATTATCACTAGTCAAAGCTTTAAGATGATATAATGCTTTTCGAATTTCGACAACATTTGGTACAGTCTTATTCAATTAACACGTTTGCTTCATTTTTCGCTAACTATCGCGTTAAAAATGTTTTAATGGCCAACTGCACACAACTTTATAACTTTTGCTGTATTAAGAGTCTCGGCTGCTAACACAGTCTCGTCTATGTCTGATGTTGCTGACCTAAAGTTCCATGATATAATGCTACATTATTATGGCTATGTCGTGATATAAGCTGAACCGTAGCACGAAAACCCTTGCCACACAGACATATGTGCTTACTCACTTTCAATATGGCGCGTACCTTAGAATCAGATATCTGCTGGCTATGAAGAGTCATGCGATTTCTAAATGTATCACCAGTCTGACCTATCTAATATTGATGACAGCCACAGCAGTCGAGCTTATAAATGTTATTGAGGAGGACCAACATCAAATATTTTGATTCCAAATGCCAATTAACTTCCAAATTTTGATTTTACATGTACACGTCGCATTGTCGCGTCGTTTTGGGGAGGTGCCTCCGATAACTTATCAAATGCATCCACAAAGTGTCAAAAGCGAGCAACTGATAGTTAAGCCACAATGCATGAAATTGTAACAATTATGTGTCCATTATCATTCCATCAAAATAATAGAAATCTGGGTGATTAACTAAATGAATTCGCCTTCTAATTTTTTTCGCGAATGTTTCAGTGGAGCATTGCCAGTTTACTTCCCCAAATTCGAATAGACTGCTGTTACATCCATCAATCAAAGATAATGCTATATCAAAATGGAACTTCAATCCTAGTCGATTGCTGGAATTTTCTTGCTAAGTCATGCCATGTAGTCCGTTATCTGCGCAATCTTGGCATTTTTCTCAAAGAGAGGCAGGATTCAAGATTACGAATCTTAATCGAAATGACTTTCTTCAAATGTTAAGCACTCACCACCATGGGTGGTCAAAGATGATATTTACGTTTTGTGCCTATCGCAGATTGTTTTATAAATCTTACGATCACTTTCTTGAAAATATCCGTGTTTCTATCATTTAGAGCTGCGTGTGTCGCCAATGTCACTAATTAAACATTTTTAAAAAATGTCATCGCATATTATCTCAATCAATTTTTGTAGACCATTCTGATAGTAAAGATTCAACTCAACCTATGCATGAAAGTGCACACATCTGCCCACACAAATGACATCCTGCGTGCTATTAGATGAACCTCTTGATTCCATGCTATGACTGAAGTCCGATTTCCACTTGCATGTGTGTTTCACATGTCCCTCAAAAAGATTGAAACGTTCATTTTCAAGAGTTTTTTGAATATCGAAGCTTCACCGATGATTATGTTGGACAATGACATTTTATTGAATATCTATATAAAATGCCAATAATTTTGCTATTATAGAACACTTCCTAATTCCTAATTTATTAACTTTTATGTATGATCTTGTTTGAAATTTTCATTTGATGGTGGATTTTGAATACTCAACATGGCGACCATGTCAAGGAAAATGTAAGAATTTATAATTAATCAAAATATACCGTAGCTAGCTGAAAGTTGTAGGTCGTAATATTATATTTCAATCAGGTGTTTATTATTTACATACACTGTTATATCTATTGAACTATTCAATGGAATCGAAAGTGAACATTATCCAACTATAAGCTGAAGTAAACTCTCGTTTTAGTTGAGATGTTGGACTGCAAAATATTTTGCATGTTTTCTTGATTACGAGGAACATATTGCACTAGAAAGCAGCTGTACATGTATGACAGGAGCAATGAATTCGCATAAAATGAATACTAGAAAGTAGTCCAAAATTATTCAATATCACAGTAAAAAAATAGAACTTTTTTCTCGAAAATGTTTTGGCATTCCCAGATTTGAACCCGCGTACTTCTACCCATGCATTCAACGGTGATGTGCTTTTACCTACTCTGCTGTACCGCGATGTGCAAGCAAAGTGTCAGTGATTGAGTTTATTGCTGCAGAGCTGATCATAAAAAACGGATCACCTAAATTTCGCTGAAGTTCAATCAATTCTCATGCCTTCTAATCGTGTGGTACAACAACGTCGTGCCATAATTTAGTCGAGATCTCGCATTCTCAGCCTAGAAATGAGATATGATAAATTTGCATCCGTTGCATTTGCTGAGCAGTGCTCAAGTTGTGAAAACCGCACAACTTGCAGATTTGCAATTTTCTACAAGAAAACATGTGACTATAATAATGAATCAAAACCGGGGAGAACGAGCATTTTCTGAGCTTCCTCTTGATATACTGATCATAAAAATCAGTGAACTAGGAAGAAATTAGAGATGCCGTGAAGTTATCACAAAATCATAAGTCCTCAGCCACACTACGAGCTTTTCCAAGCGTCTCCGAGCAAAGTGTTTTGCAGCAAATATAAAGTCATCATTACGACTGCCACACTGCGAGCAAAGCGAACGAGAGTGATGAATATCTTACGGACATTTGCTCGAGACGCTCGGTACGCTCTCAATGTTTTTCTTCGTTACCGCAGAAGTACACAAACAATCAAGGCTGCAGTAGTGGTCAGAAAACAAAGACATTCCTTCGCTAATTGTTTTGTTTTGAACCTTCGTTTATTTACATGCTGTTTGTGTACCTTTGCGGTAATAAAGAAAAATGTTGAAGAAGAAAAGAAGAAGAACTATAGAACCTATTTGAATAATACTTACATATTCGCATTTCTTGCATCACAAGGATTCTGAAGACACCAAACATGAACATTTGTGATGAAAAAGTGAGAATATAACATTTTCAGTCAAAGGATTCATGGTTTTGTGATAACTTCATAGTGTGAGAGCTACTGACATCTTCTTCCTAGATTCGCGCACGATCTTCTTATCATTTTTAATTTGCAGATTGTCACTCAACATCAGTAAAACAACAATTCTTAAGTTGTGATTCCAGTCGTGCTACAAGTTATGGAGGATCAAAGACCATTTGTTTATTTAGATCCATGTACTTCCGAGTTTGATGCACTCAATAACGTAATCATCCAATATTCACTTAAAACTCAAAATGAAATTTGTTATTTTTATGATCATGATAGTTGATGATATACCACATACAATAATTGCTTTTCTTATTTTTGAGATTTATAACGTTCAAAAATAGTAAACTAAAGAGATCATCATAAAAAACGGACCATCTAAATTTCACTGAAATTCAACCGATTATCAGGCCTTCCAATCGTGTTGCACAACAACATGCCATAAATCATTCGAGAGTTTGCATTCTCAGCTTTAAAATGAGCTATGATAGACTTGTATCAGTTACTCTATTTGCTCAGCACACTGTAAGCTGTAAACCGACAGTGATCCTACAAAATTACTGACAAAATCAACCGACGATTGTCACCTCCAATATCCTGCGATATCCGACGAATTTGTAGCTTCTGCACCGACATCGAAACAGATGCTTTGTATGCAAATTAACTAAACAACAACTGTTGAATATTGATTGATTTTTTCGATTAGTGATTGCTTGACACTTGGACAATCTGTATTATTGTGTGGCATAACCATGATTTATTTTGATATAATTTAATTAATTACCTACATTTTTGATAAAATTTAAGCTATAATTCATTGATATTCATTTTGTCGCTTTTTGTCAGATATTGTAGGTGTTCAGTGCCAATCATCCTACAAGAACTAACAATGACCGACAAAATAGATTTTGTTGGATAAATGTCTGTCAATTGTCAGTCAATGGTTTACAGTGCAGTGCTCAAAATAGGAAAATCACTCATTTTACAAATTTGCAATTTTTCAATAAGAAAACATCTGAGTATAATAATGAATCAGGCATGGAGAGAACGAGCATTTTCTGAGCTCTCTTTTGACATACTGATCATCAAAATCGGTGAACTTATAAAAAATTAGTGATATCGTGAAGTTATCACACAATCATGACCTTTTTGGTTGAAAATCTTATGTTCTCACTTTTTAATCAAAAGTGTTCATGTCTGGTATCTTCAGAATCCTTGCGATGTGAAGACTACGAATATGCGAGTTATATTCATATACGTTAAATAATTCTTTCTCAGACTTCTTCAATACTTTTTATCATGTCCGCAAAAGAAAACAAACACCATGTAAAGTGAACGAAGGTTCAAAACAAGACAATGGCGAAGGCATGCCTTTGTTGTCTCATAGCACCTGCCGATTGTTTACCGTCATTGTTTGTGCACTTTTGCGGAAATGATAAAAAGTTTTGAAGAAGTCTGAGAAAGAACTATTGAACGTGTATGAATATAACTTACACATTCGTGCTCCTCACATCGCAAGGATTCTGAAGATATGAGACAGCAATATTTTTGATAAAAAAGTGAGAACTACTGAGAATTCTACTGATCTCGTAAGGTGTCACTAGTGACTGCTACTTCTATCAGATACAATGTGAACAGTTTGTAATTATATTCGATTCAGAGCTAAATTGAATCTCAAGTATATATTTTATCATTTATAAGAAATCAGGGTTAATAATCCAAGACTAAAATATTTGTGCATGTTCGACAGATTTTGACATAAAATGTAAAATTGAAATGTCAGGGAAAATATGTAATAAATTAAATTTTGCGGTTGAATGTTCTTGAAGATAATTATATTGCATAATTCTAAATTGATGAATGAGGAGACTCTTGGCATGATTCATTTCAATAGTTCTTTGTAACATTAATAACTAGATCAAAAAATTTGTCGAACGTACACTGAGCGAAGTTGAGGATTTTTTTACGGCAGAGGTTCTTTGAAATAACGCGTGAAAAGGTAACATGGCTGATGACGATGCTTTACTATCGTCAATTCGTTCTCCATTAAGTCATTCTAGTTAATGCGCTGTACAGCAAAGCTTGTTTACATGTCCGACAGATAGCATTTTCTTACATACCGAGCTTTAAAATGCAATTACAAAAAAATCTGAAACCAAAATGTATTTGATAATTATTAACTCCGTAAAACAGTGAATGGAAAATTTACCATTTTGAATATCAAAATATTCAAGAAAGTAAAGTTCAATTTTGATGGTTATGATGACAAATTTCGTAGCAGGTACAATAATGAAAATGTTATGTCTGCGACATGCAAACTTGATTTAAAGTGATCAACTGAAGTGACATCTACTTCTTCAGTTTTGAGGAAATTCTAGTGTTTTGCCACGTCAATTGAGAATTCTCTCCACTAAAGTTTAAATTCAAATCTCTTGCGTTTTCATTGATGACCGCGAGCTGAGATAAAAGAGACTGGAGCAATGAGCTCGCCAAACTAGAACTCGAACATAGATTATCAAACTATTATCTAATATCCACTGTCAAATGCTCGAGTTGCAGGCCGAGGCCCTAGAATCCATTGAAAGTCATTACTCATTGCATCTCTAAGCTCCGCGTGTTATATAAACCATCCCATGTAGTGAAATTATTCAAGATTGTGATAATTCTATAAAAGATAGGCTGAGGAACAAACAATGCTGCCAAAATGTATACAGGCTAGAATACATGATTCTGGAAGCTTTGTTTGACATAAAATAGGGTTTGAACATTATGTATAAGTTGCCGGCAAGCAATAATTTTTCTAACTCTTTAAAGAACAGTTGGCAATATTTATATCACAAAAGTATGCACGTCGGTACTCTGAAATTATGCTACATTTACATACTCCTAATGTTGTAATGATTGACAAAGCAATTTATTCTTGACTGAATGTCGTCAACAGTCGAGATGGGTCTACTTGAATTTACCGGCGACCGCTTCCCTGCGGAGTGCAACTAATATATATATATATATATATATATATATATATATATGTATATAGGAAGCGAGCTCCACCAACTTCCTGTAGCGAGCATTACCGCACGTTAATAAATTGATGACAAATCTGAAATATTTTATTTTTCCTAAATAGACTTGCAACTTTGACTTATATTTACTTATACATCAAAATTATACTTTCTCAAGTCATCATTTTAGATAATGAGTGATAAATGACAATAATGACAATGATAAATAACTGCTATGTTGCAGCAAGTGGTAAATCAAGGAAACGAGCGTTACCGTTGATGAAAATTGAATTTATTACTAAATGTCAATTGATGTTCCAGTATAACAACGAGTTGTTGAAGGACTGATGTATAAAGTAAAATACCGCCTATTTGTTTATCTAAGGACTTAAAACACGGGCATTCATTCATCTAAAACACATCAGACATCATAAGCTACAACGAGCATTGCCGTGGTCTTGACCAACAAATTCAAGCAAAATATTGAATCAGCTAATCAGCGGCAATTTCAAATACAATCAGAATGTGTTTACTTGCTTCAATTGATCGAATTATGATAAGTATGAAAAGTTGTCAAAAGCAAAAGTTTCTCGTAAACATGGACATACTTACCATTTTCTCCATGAAATAAAACATCAAGCAAATGATCAGTAGCCGTATAGTATTGATTTTCGAAGTTGAAACAAGCCACGAAATATGAAGGGAAAAATGTTATTTAAAACTTCTAAGTAGCACATGTTATTGGTACTGAGGCATCTTCAGTTGAGAACCAATCCAATAAACTCAAGTATAAGACTCACTCATAAAAACTATTGTCTTGTATGATCTGGCATACCACTATATGTCGGCATGAATGCGGAGACAACATAATATTTTTAAAATATCTTCAAAGAAGGAAATCCATTTAAGTTGAAAGTCACAATGCTTTCTAAGAAACCATGAGTTTGAAGATGTATCCAGGTAACGTGTAAATACACACGCTGAATCAGTGCATCTCAAAGAAAACTGCGCACTTGTATGTGAAATGATCACATTTCTCAATACTTATTGCTTAGCTTTCTTCTGAGAAGGGAAGCATTTACAAAAGGGCAATTCCATATAGTAGGCAGTTTAACGTATCATAGATCTTCTAGATTTTACACACGTATTTGTTTAAATTAGTTATTCATTCAAGTGAAAATGTAGAGAGAAATTCGTACTGCAGCCAGTTTGAGAGTCAAAAAAGTAGGTGTAACTGACACTGGCGCAGAAATTCCAATTTTGACTTTTAAATTTGTATCTGAAAAATTCTGCAAATTGGCGAAGAGTTTCACTTTCAAGTGATATTTTCCTAAACATGAAGTTTTAAGAAAATAATGTTCGTTAAACGAAATGGTTCCGGTTTCATCTTACAATAGCATTTCCAACGTTTCGGGCGCTTGCGTAATGGACGCTCGATCTGTCCACTTCCAAATTTATGCTTGTAAATCAATCTTGCTCATTCCTTCCGCCCATCATTGATACATTAATGGTGCATTTATGTTTCCGTCAATTTCCTTTGGCAGTTTTGCGTCATAACCCTCAGAGACCTGAGCTTCTTCACATCCTCTGAGACCTGAGATGGGTGCAGTGGACCCCTTTTACAAATTCTTGGTTTATATGCATAAATCGATATGAAATCATTAGAAAAGTTGATTTTAAGTAAAACAATGATGTTGGCGTGTAGCAAGTCGATATAACTAATCTCATGAGTGTCTTTCAGGCTTCTCAATAAACACATGCGAAAATGTGGCGTTTTTGTAATTCAATGACATTTATCACAGTATCAGTTGTGCTAGCTGTCGATTTCACGATGCTTGCTGTTACCATAAAACCTCAGATAGTTGATTTTAATAAAATTGATTTATACCATGCAGTATAACCCTTAAATTCAGCCATTTTTAAAAAATTTCCCATACCAATAAACTGAGCCAATTATGGCCATAATTGCTGCATTTTGAGACCCTAAAAACACCTGTGGAGATCTCAAACTCATCAATTACTGATGTGAAAACTTTGCCAACACTCTATTCTTAGTATTGAACTATGAATATAATGATAGCTTTCATTTTGAGCATTGACTTATGCTGACTTGTTCATGTAGGCCAACCAGTCATGCACGATCATGTGCGAAAACAAAATATTCACATTTTGAGATCTTCTAACGTAACACACATGCACGAGCATGATGTAAACATTTAATAAATCAGTTTCACTCATTATGAACCATCGTGGACATGCACAAAATCATTTTTCATCTGATAGTAAAACAATTGTTATGGACATTTTTTCACCCTCTGAGACTTGAGGGGGACTGAGATAGACTGAGACCTATCTATAAAGCTTCTATTTATTCAATTGAAATGAAATCACACATGCAGAAATACTGTCAAAAATGATGATTTTACATGGGCATGAGCAGTTGATACAATCTCAGCAGAAAAAGTGAAATAGAAAAATACGGCTCGGGGGTCCGCTGGACTAATAATAATTTTCATTTTAATTGACGGTCAATTATTCCAATTAAGAATTCAAACGGCTTTGTACATGCTGTACATTGGAAGAATTGAGAAGAATTTCAATGAGTACAAAATGATAGTGCACTGTAAATCTCTCAATACCAATCACATACGAAAGATGCATACCAAGATACTTTTTTGGATTATTTCTGCATCTATTTGTATGGTTTTCGTATGTTATTTCAAGCATGGTATGCTTTACATACTAAAACCATAACAGCACAATGTTAAAAATGATCAATTATGTCTAAAATATGTTGATTTAAGACCTTTTGTCAATAACGATCACACTAATGTTACTACTGTTTTGTAAGTAGTGAGATAATGACATTCAAGAGTTATACTTTCAATACTTAATTCGATTTTAATACACGTAAGTCTAAGACATTTCATGATTAATCAATGAGTATTCAACCATCAACAATTATGCGTTATGTAATTTTAAAACACGACGTAATTTAAAGCCGACTTCCTAATTGATTAAAATAGTGTGCAATTGATGATAAATTGATTACCGATAATGTGATATTCGTAAGATGCTGGATAAATTACTCCCTAATGATATTTAGAGCATCATACTTAAGTCAACATACAATGGCTTTACGATGGAAAAGTTCACACGAACGCACAATGGGTGTTACAACAACCATTCAACTTTGTGGATCAATAACTACAATACTAAATTATTCAGAAACTTCTAACTACTACGTATCTAATAGTCTATCATCAAATATTCTTAATCCGAGAGAGGAAATTTTAAATCAGCTTTCTAATGCCTCTATCTTTGCTTTTCTTTTCTTTTTCGCCACAAATGACAAAATTCCAAATCAGCTGATTTTGAATCACGTGCCATTCATCCATTTCTAATTTTGGAATATACAATAGGGTGCTCATATGAAAGCTCGTGTCAGGGGCTTTCACCTAGCACTTCTAGTTTTTGCTACATCAGTTTTAGTACATAGTTGCAAATGGGTGTTGTGACGCATTATCGCGCGTTAGTGGGTTAACCATAGAGGTTTTAACACAGTGACCTGGCTGACGGCTCACAGCGTTACACGGTTCCGATGTGAGTGCATCGTATTTCGAGCAGTTGCGCGTGGATTGTGAGGCTTTCACTGGATGTTCGACTTTCCACATTAATTCTACGCATTGATAAACTTCGCGAAACGTCTTTGGATGAATCAAAATATGATCGAAGATGTGTGAATCGAATGCCTGTGTGACTGAATTTCATCATCTGATTCTCTCAGGTTTACGTGCGGATGAGGAAAGACAGAGGCTAGAAGGTGGGTTGTACAACAAAAAAGTTACTGCTCCATAAAATGTGACCATCTAGTTAAATTGTATTTTAGCGGTAGGCGTGCACCTTCATGGTTTCCTGTTTGATATTATGTGCAATCGTTTCACACAAGAGTATTTCTATTTCCCCCCCCCACATTTCTGTTGTTGACACCCGGGAGTGTTGCATTGTCAACGATCTTCTCTTGCTCAAACGGGCAGTTCCACTACCGTCGCAAAAGCGTAAAGTGTGTAAAATTCCTCTGGCTTGTAGAACATTATAACACCAAATGCTTTGCCGTTCACTGTAGCTGCAGTGTAGACAACAAACCCACAAAGTTCATGATCACATCGAAGTTCATGTATCCTGTATTCTGACTGGGTATCCAAGGACCAATCCTTCCTCCCAGGGGTCAAGGAAAACTTCTCAGTGGTGTTGTGCTATCACTCAGTGACAGATCAAGTCTACTCTAAATCAAATGTGACTAAATTTGATAAAATTTGATGAACTTGGAAAACTTGAAAAATGTGGATGGGGAGAATAGAAGTACCCACACAAGGAATATCTTTAATTAGCTTTTAACCCTTTCGCGACCATCGTAAAGTTCATTGCATTGTTTGAAGTTACCATGACGTGCTCTGCACGCACAATATGCATATGCTCTATTGATGGCTTCCCAATCGTGGTGACTTTCAACAATTCATGTATGACGTGCTCTGCGCGCATTGGTCGCGAAAGGGTTAAAAGTTTTAATTAACGATGCAATGAAATCACATTGCCAATGCACCGTCCTGCCTGCTGCGTGTTTCATCAGGGAATACAATGCTCGTTTTTATTCACCTAGTTAAGATCACGAGGAGTTATTGCTCCTAAGATAAGTTGACATAGACAAGGGGCACGTTATTACCTATTTGATCACAGCGTGCAGCTCGAAATGTCGTAGAATGACGTCATCAGTGAACTGTTCTATCAGTGCCATTTCAGTAGTGTGTGGCACATATTTGATCGTGGTAACATGTCCTTTGCTTTCAGGATGTTTTCTAAACGATCCAAAAGTGTCCTGGGCATACAGCAGGTGACGATGAACGAATCAGGCACAGTGGACTAAACACCCAGGCCTATACCGCAAGTAATATGCTAATTGATTGCAAATAAGAGTTGATCACATAACAACCCTATTTAATGTTGCATCATTTATGTATACATGCAATATTTTTTCTTGCAAATATGCAATGCATATTATGCATTTAACTATCAAAGCGCGTCCAAACCAGCAAAATTTCACGTTTTATCGTGCATGTACATGTGTAAGAGCCGTCAAAAAGCGAATCCATCCATGATTCTCAAAACGATCGTCACTTAGAGCTCAGTTCTCACAGCCAGTAAGTTTAATGAAGTAACTCAAAAAACACAAACTGTCGTCCAATAGATCTCATATTCAAAGTTCAAGCGGTTCAGAATGCTGTGAATACTTCACATTTCGTTGTCATAAAAATCTAAAATCTATAAAAGTTATCTCGCTTACTGAAGTTAGTTCATGCTGAAAATATGAAAATTGTTAGAATTTTTGTTTGGTACAGAATCCTTATCAGTTCATCTGACAAGCTAATATCCCAACATTTGAACCACATGCATTTCAAATACAAAGTCAAATCGACATCTGATTGTAATAAAAGGTAAAAGGTGGTGATATGAGAATTTTATATTTGACGTGTTTTGATATGGAAAATATCAACTTATGGGGATTTATTCGCAATTTATAAACATAAAATGTATTCAACAAATACAATTCAATATTTTGTTGATTAAGTCATAGTATTATCAAAAGGCATTCTAAATACCGCAAGGCTTAGTTCAATGACAATTTCGCTTGAATCAGTCAAGTTATAGGCTTCGATTATCAGATCTAGCAGCCTATCTATTTTTTAAAGTTATTCAATATTTAGTTAAGTCATTTTTTTCGTAAAACATAATTGCAATTCCCAATTGGAAGTACATGTAAAGTAGACAAATCTAATGCATACTTTATTTTAACAAAAGGAGATTTATAAGAATCTGCTCGTTGGTCGAGTTTTAATCATGACAGTCAGTTTGTCTTTACTCTAAATGTTTCAGAAAGCAGAATGTACATTTTTTCAAGACTTTGTCTGACATGACGTGAATCGTACCGACGTCATCCAGAAGCATTTCGTGCACGATAGCTCTCATCTGTTTTCTAATTCATTTATATTAATGGAGTAAGTGTCAAAATCTGGATTTTTTAAAATTGGTGGTAACTATCAAAACACTTTACAAAACAAAAGAGGCTAAATATCTTGCGAAAATGAATTAATCAAAAAACTGGACACGAGATTTTAAATGTGCGTAGTGGAATTAGTTCAAGAAAGGGTTTGTAAAAAAAATCGGTTTTTAGGTAGCCGGTTTTTCGAATAGATCTTCCTCAATATTCGAAAACCGTTTTTCGACCAGCAAAAAACTGCCGGTTTCCAAAATCCTAGAACAAGATAGATACACTATTCTGTTTCATGAATATTTCTGTAAGTTAAGTTGTGCAGTGCTACTACAGATGTGAATACACCGGAACATGCACATGTACATTCAAAGTTACATCTCATATAGTTTTAAAATCATACTTTCAGAAGATTAAAATTCGCAGTCAACTGCGCAACATAACTACAAATGTATAAGTTTTGCCGGTGCAGTTAAACTGAGATATAGCTTATATCATATTTTTCTTTTAAAATACGAAAGTGGTATTGTAGCTCATGTTTAAATGTTTGAATCATGTTTGCGATTAATCTTCGGTTGTAAGGCCTTAATGAGGCGAGCTTTGGTCAGCCGAATGTCAAACAAATAGGCACTGTAGTCTTAAGTCATATTAGAAAGACAACCTTGAACAAGTAGACCGTTCCATGTAAAATAAACATACGAGTGGCACTTGTAACCGAAAATTGAATAAACTGATAAAACAATATAACCTGCCCATAAGACTGATAAGTTAAGCGGAACCTTACATAGGAAATGTTATTTATAGGCGAACTGAGAAGATAGAACATGACTTATGTATTCTTTGTTTGATTCTTATTATATAAAAAATACATGTAGCCCTTGTAACAACTTTTACATAGGACAGACTAGCCGGTCCTTCTTTAAACGATAAAATGAGCATTACACGTGATATGATCGATAAAAAGAAAAATAAACTTCACTCTATGAGCATGGAATTATCACCTATAAATATGTTGAAATCTCCATTGCCCATTATAAATTTATGATGTCGATATCTTTGACAAGAACGATACCGCAGCTGACTGCAGGCTGACCGAAGAGCGCCTAGGACCTTACAACCGAAGGTCAATCGTATACATGAGCTCTCGATTTTTTTATTATTGAATCTCTGAGAACTCTGTCTGATTGCCGGAAATTTATCTCTGTGTCGAGAAATGGGCATTTGCCATTTTGCCTTTGTGAAGTGACTGTGGCACGAAGTACTGGCCTTTTTGCCGTGTGTGTATACTTTTTTGCTTCGTCTTTTTATCGGTCATTAAAGCATGAAAGGAGGAATGCTTGGGGTTTTTTTACCATAAATGACTATCATGCGTATTTTTCTATTAAATCTAAATGATCGTTCGTGACAGTTTGAATTAACATTTGCCATTGTTTTGATTATCTTTCAGATGGAGTTTTGTCACTGCGTTTTCTCATTCCTCAAACGTATGTACTCATCTCATTATGCTGATCGATCTGTTGGGACTATTGCACATCAAAAAGTGAACGATAATCAATACCAGAAGCTGTGCAAAAAATCGACAGAAATGGAAAAATGACTTGCTTGTCCTCCGTCGGATGTATTGATTCTGGCATCGACTGAATCGACTGCAGCATCTAATCTGAATAGCAGATATGAAATTTATGAAATTTGCGCGAATATACAAAATATTCTGATCTTTTAACTTTTATATTTCTAATGAGGTTGTATTCCTGGAAACAGTCGCAAAGTTATCTTATGTAGCAAATAAAGTGCTGGATGGTATTATATCATTTTAATTATGATGATAAGATTAGATGAGTCAATAGTTATACCTCGCAAAGTAAGCATAAAGGTCTAATTATAGATACTAAGAAAAGGGTCTAAAGTTACAGTCCCCCGGTGAACAACATAAGGACCTTTTTTATGGGTCTTCCTGTCTAATGTACCTTAAGGTGAACCATGTCACACCTTTCAGGTTCACCATACATGCTGGTTTAGACCCTTTTTATAGGACATGAAGACCCCATAAAGACCTCGGTCACACCTTTTCCATTTGCAGTGTACTTAGTTTACTTTACTTTCTCCTTTTAGCGTCTTCCTTTCCTCTTTATGTTTAATTATCTAGATTGTGTGCGTAGTTTGACCCTAGTGAAGGATACCTAACAGTGTCGCTCATCTTTGAGAAAACTTCGATCGCTACGGTGTCTACTCCATATACCTACCGCACTGAATTTCAGTGAGTCCGAGTTACTAATTCGTAGCGAGTGAAAAGTGCAATATCACTGACCACGTTGCAGAGGGAGGGAGAAACTGAGCCCGAGCTCACTCGGTGCTCTGATTTGTGCGCAGCAACCGAACTAATTTAGGTAGTTCTCTCTGTGTTTCTGAAGAGAGATAGCTGAATTATCTTTTGCTATTGAGATGTTGAATTTTATGCACAAAGTACAATCCTTTCAGAGAAATTTAATGAAAAAGTTTAGTTCTAAACATCATGTTTTGCTTACATGTGGTTAAAGCACTGATCATGATTTTGTTTAAATCCTGAGCAAGATGACTGTGCTTAAATTGTGCGCGATTACGCGTGATCAGAGGAGTTATCTAAAGACTTTCTCAAGTCTCAAAATCTGCGTCGTTGACAGAATACGACGCAATAGAATGAGGGAAATTACATTCTGTCCAATAATGACGTAAATGCGCTTTCTTCTCCAACACCAGATTATCGATATTTACATCTTCTTCACTCTCATCTTCTTTTCAAGAATGTTGTCAAACAGCATTAGCTACCTGATCGGCATTGACTCGCTTGAGTCATGATCTAAAACTTCTCCTATACGACCTGACTCAAAGACAATATGACAAATCTGTGTAAATTATCTAGGCCGCTTTAATTTGCAATCAGGTTTGTAGCGCAAGCTGCACTCTATTTATAGATATTAAATTCTCCCAAGCGTCGCCTTGAAGGATATCTTTGAATATTAAAGAATGTGTGCTATTAATGTATCCAAGAAAATTTCAATGACTTCTGTTCATTCTCAAAAGGTAATCCTGCCATTTCAGTGTAAAAGGTCATATTTATCCGGTAATATTGAATTCGGCTTTATATTAGCTATGAACATTGTAGAACTATCGAAAATGTGGAATTCAGTCACTTCATGCCAAAAACGAGTCAACTCGGTATTCGTGAACAGTGGAGGGGACATTTTTATCTGCCAGTGATAGTTGCCTGTCCTACCAATGTGAGTTAACTCGGATTCAGTTTCTGAAGGTCAACTGCTGAATGCGGCGTCAGTGATATTTCCCGTCCTGACGATACGAGTCAACTCGGGCTTAGTTTCCTGTTGTACTACATTGTCACCGTCACCAGTTAACTGTTGATAATGCTCGATACGAGTTAACTCGAGCTCAGCCCTTTCAGGATTAATGAATAGCTACATTCAACTAATACATGCTTTAATGCAAATGCTGTGTAGAAAAATAAATATTTATTTGAGAAGATTTGCATCAATGAGGTAGGCTTATTCCTGTAGAATTTCATTTCAGATTTCCAAGTATACAATGTGTAACTTATTATAAATGTCACATGTAGTAACGATTTCAAATCTTTGAATCATTTCTTTTTCAAAGTTTGTCAATAGCTCATGCTTTCCAGACGGCCACATGGATTTGTTAGTTCAGACCCAGGCAAACAATAGATTTTAGGGTCAATGAAAGTCATTATCGAGAGTTGTGTTAGAAATATATAGAATCATCGAGTCTCGGGCTATGGTTAGAATTCAACTTATTCATGTGCATGTATTTAGATCAATTAATTGAATTCATTAGGTAAGTTTTATTTATTATTGAGAAAGTTTTATTTTCTTCTTGAATAAAACTGTGACTCCTCTATACAGCATCATGAAGCTTATTGTGATATTTTGCTCTTTCTATCGCATCAGGCAATTTATTACAAATGAGAGAGAGAGAGAAGAGAGAGAGAGTAATGTTTCCATTTTCTTACAAAGTTAATGAAAATCATATAAATCAAAGCACATACGAGGGAAAACAAAGAAAGTACGATACTACAAAGACATTTCAAAATACATGTAAGCACGGAAATAGTCTAACAAGTATCATACAAGATCAGAAAATGTAGAAACGTGAAAGCTAACTGAATCAGTCCAAGTATTATTAATATTAACCCATTTCAAGCCGCTCCCAAAATATTAGTTCATTTATTAAGTTCACATATAGAATGTTTTGTTATTTTGAATATCAAAACATTCCCATGAATGAATTCTAAAGGAAATTCGAATGTCTTGCAACGTCAATTGAGAACTCTCTCCTCCAAAGTTTAAATTCAAATCTCTTGAGTTTATATTGATGACCCCGAGCTTAGGTATGAGAGTCTGGAATAATGAGCTCCCCAAACTTGTCATCAAGTTTTCATTTCAACGATGTATCCCAAGACCAAGCGCGAGTGCTGCTGTACCTACATCGATCAAAATTCATCGCGTGCAGTTAGCTTATCAAGCTATTATCCACTATCCATTGTCAAATGTTCGAGTTTTAGGCCGAGGCCCTATAGATTCCATTGAAATTCATTACTCATTGCATCTCTAAGCTCCACGTGTTATATAAACCATCCCATGTAGTGAAATTATTCAAGATTGTGATAATTCTATAAAAGATCAATTGAGGAATACCCAATGCTTCCAAAATTCATACAGACTAGAATACATGATTCTGGAGGTTGTTTTGATGTATGGTAGAGTTTGAACTTTATGTATAAGTTGCCGGTAATTATTTTCCTTACTCTTTAAAGAACAGTTCTGGAATGTTATGACAAATCTGGAATATTATATTTTTCCAAAATAGACTTGGAACTGTGACTTATATTCACTTATGCATCAAAATTAAACTTTCTCAAGTCATTGTTTAGATATAAAATGATAAATGACAATAATGACAATGATAAATAACTGCTATGTTGCAGCAAAGTGGTAAATCAAGGAAACGAGCGTTACCGTTGATGAAAATTGAATTTGTTACTGAATGTCAATTGATGTTCCGGTATAGCAACGAGTTGTTGAAGGACTGATATATAAAGTTGTTGATGTACATGTATATCTGTTTATCTAAGGACTACGGGCATTCATGCATCTAAAACACATCAGACATCATAAGCTACAACGAGCATTCCCGTGGTCTTGACCAACCAATTCAACCAAAGTATTGAATCAACTAATCAGCTGCAATTTCAAATACAATCAAAATGTGTTTACTTGCTTCAATTGATCGAATTATAAAAAATATGAAAAGTCGTCAAAGCCAAAAATGTCTCGGATACATGGACATGCCTACCATTTTCTCCATAGTGAAATGAAACATCAAGCAAATCGTCGGCCGTAATGCAAACTGTCTTAAGTCGAAAATCATTACTTTTCAGGAGAGTATTTTAAAGATTTTGACTTTTGTTTTCAGATCCTCATGGCTTGCAGCGAACACTGTGTGATTATATTAACCCCTTAAGGACGGCATACTGCGCATTGGACTAACTGAAAGGACAAAGCACGAGTTAACTCGCACCGATCGTTAGGGAAGTGCAGCCGGCGTCTATGCAAGAGCGTGTTTGCTGAAGGACTAAGCCCGAGTATACTCGTATGCAGATGTCACTATCAAATTCCGGTGTATCTGGCAACAGATGTTGCCATGGTCCTAAGCACGAGTTAGCGCGTATCGAGAGAGGTAAAATAAATCCTGCGCCAGTTTACATCTTCCTTAATGACAGTCCTAAGCACGAGTTTTATTCGGATTAGAAGACAATGCAATTACTCCTAAGTCCGAGTATATTCGTTTTATATTCGATGATGCATAATTTGACCATATTCGTTCAAATTGAGCATGTTTCTAGAGAATCACTGCAATGTTTTATCAAACTGATGACGAATTCCCAGGCAGTTTAGATATCTTAGCCAGCGGCGGCTATAGCAATCTTTGGCAATGTGTGATGTACAATAGCATGACTGCTCCCTGGAGCTTGACTGACGTGAGAAAATTTCAAATATTATCGAGATCGATTACAGAGTGTCAATTACATTGAAGCATACTAATTTGTTTTGGATGAAGATAGATATCTGATAGAAATTCTCACGATCAAGAAAATCTCACGTGTAAAACATGATGCACAGATATTTCAAAATCAGAAATCTCTATCCATCGAGCTGAGATGCCGAGGCCCCTGTCAATCGACCAAGTTATAGCAGAAGTTTTGCGAGATGACGGTGGTGTTGACAATGGAAGCGATAGTGATGGTTTCGAGTCAGAGCAATCAGATGATGAACTGAATGTTAGCAATGATGAAAACAGTGATATTTTACTGCAAAATTGGCAGCCTATAGACAGTGATACTGATTTCAACACAAAGCGAAATTTTCCTTTCTTAGCCAATCCTGGTATAAAAGTTGACATGAATGACACTGATCCATCTATCTATTCATATTTTTGTTTATATTTTACTGATGCAATGTTCAACAATACATGTATATCGAATCAAAACAATATCTACGCTCAGCAACTCAAAGATATGCATCCAAATCGAGAAATGCCTTCTTCTACACTAAAAAATTAAAGGAATTGACCAGAGATGAACTATTTATATATATATATATATATATATATATATATATATATATATATATATATAAATAATATAAAAAAAAAGGCCGAAACATGTCTCGTGGTGGTTACATCTGTTGAGATTTAATAAATTATCAATTGCCAGGTTACTTGTCTAAACATGTAATGAGTAGCGCCTGCGTGAAGCGCCTCAATCTCGGATGCGGTATTAAGTGATGCAGAATGCAGTCCGCCCTCCATGTGCCTGCGTTAAAGCAGTGCCTTCCTGGCTAATTCACGCTCTCAACAGATGGTCCGGTGGCCTTGTGGTTAGAGGGTATGCTTTGCACGTCCTCTAGCTCCAACGCCGCTGGTTCAAACCTACCCACGACTGATGAGGCCCAAAAGGCCGAAACATGTCTCGTGGTGGTTACATCTGTTGAGATTTGATAAATTATCAATTGCCAGGTTACTTGTCTATATATATATATATATATATATTGCTGTGGAGTTTTTGATGAGTATTACACACAAACCATCATTGAAATCGTATTGGAGTACTGATTTGAAATTGTCAACACCGATTTTCTCGCGATTAATCAGCAGAGACAGATTTTTGCAAATTCGTCGATTTCTTCATTTTAACAACAACGAATTGCTAGACGAGAGTGACAAGCTTTCCAAGATCCGACCATTACTTGATGCTCTAAGAGCAAGGGTGCAAGAAGTCTACACTCCTCAAAAGACTTTGGTGGTTGATGAAATATTGGAATTGTTCAAAGGGAGACTAGGTTGGAAGCAGTACATTCCTCCGAAGCGTGAGCGATTTGGCATGAAAGTCTATGTTGCTGCAGACTCAAAAAACTACGTTTTCAACTTAGAGATATATGTCGGGGATTGCACGAACTATTCTTGTGAAAGTGTTTCGGGTTTAGATAAACCTTACAATTCGCTTGCCAGTGGTACCAAAATTCAGCTGCAGAAGGGCTACCATGCTGTGATTGATAACTTCTTCTCTTCACCGGAACTGTTTTCACTTCTTCCTCGCTACAAGACATACGCGTATGGAACTGTGAGAACCAGCAGAAAGCTACTTCCTATACTTGGAAATCTTGCCAAAGGTTCTTGCCACGGATTCCAAAATAATGGAATAGTTTATATGAAGTGGTGTGACCCTCAGAAGAAGAAGACAAAGATTGTTTCAATGCTCTCTACTCTACATGACTGTTCTATCGTCGATACCGGCAAGTTGAGTAGACGCAATCAGCCTATTATGAAACCATCGATGGTGATTGACTATTGTAAGAACATAGTAATGGGCAAAAGACCGTTCCAGGACACCATAAAATTCAAAAAAATAGTATCTTTAAAAACGACATAAATTCATGAATTTGAACCCTTTTTCAGGTTTTTAAGACCTAAATTCATGAATTTAGTCGTTTTTAAAGATACCGATTTTTCAAAAAATGACATTTTTAAAAACGACATAAATTCATGAATTTGAACCTTTTTTCAGGTTATGAAGACCTAAATTCATAAATCGGCTAAAGCCAGAGGAGCTTCGCTCCGATTTGGGCGTTTTTAAAAATACCCAATTTTCAAATTTTTCAAAATCTCAAATTTGAGAATTACAATCGGGCGAAGCCCTAGAACCTTCGGTTCGATTTTCACCCCCAAAATCATGACCGTTCCAGGACACCGAAAATCATAAAAGTTAAGAATCTCAAATTTGTGATTATGATCATTTTCTTGCTCAAATCATGACCGTTCCAGGACACCGAAAAAATCATAAAAGTTAAGAATCTCAAATTTGAGAATTACAATCGGGCGAAGCCCTAGAACCTTCGGTTCGATTTTCACCCCCAAAATCATGACCGTTCCAGGACACCGAAAAAATCATAAAAGTTGAGAATTTCAAATTTGTAATTGTGACATTTTACTTTGAAAATCATGACCGTTCCAGGACACCGAAAATCATAAAAGTTGAGAATTTCAAATTTGTGATTATGATCATTTTCTTGCTCAAATCATGACCGCTCCTGGCGTTCTTACAATTTATCTACTGCTTTGCACTCAGATGAACACTCAATTGTAGAGAACATCTGCTTCTCGCATTTATGAATAAAAGGCATTTCAGTGTAAAGAGCTGTGACTTCCCACTCAAACATTTGAAAGGAAACAATGTATGAAAGAACAAACAGCTGCTACACCCACTTAGACATTTGTAAGACGTGGAATATATAACCAGCAAATCCTACTCCGGCGTCCCTTAAGAAATTTTTTTATTATAAAATGAACAACATAAAGGAGTTTTTTAAATTATATGGAACAGAAACAACAACGAATTTTGATCTAAAGAAAATCGCACATCAATTGGGAATAAAGAATTTTCATGTCCTAATGAGAGTAGAATTACAATTGATCAAAAATAGGCCAACTGTAAATTTCATAACGAATCTTCACACTTCAGACCAAAACGGCGTACATTGGTCAGCAGGTATGTCTAATAAAAATGGAGATAATTACTATTTTGACTCATACGGTCTTCCACCTACGAATGAAGTAAGAGAAATACTTGGCATTGGAATTTATAATACATTTCAAATTCAAAAACCGGGAACAACTTATTGTGGCCAATTATGTCTTTATGTTTTATTTAAATTACAAAAAGGAGTATCATTTCTTGATATTATGTTAGAATTGAATAATAAAAATAATAATAATAATAATGATAATTAAAAAGCTAAAGCTCAGTTCGTTGTAATTCATTTTGATAAAAACGGCCTCTGATATCCTCATTATCTAAATCTTTAATTTCATAAGTAAACGGATAAGTTGGATTTATTTTGCAAATTTCAAATATTTCTTTAGTCCAATAGCCAACAAAGCCTTTTTCAAATTTGTTCTTATATTTAAATATTCTAACTCTATCTCCAATTTTAAATTTCGGCTTAAGTTTCTGCAAATTCGGATTACTCTCATTCAAATTATTATTCTCGAATATTTTTTTTCTTATCAAATCAGGGTCGACAGAAGCATTCTTTGGAGTTTCTTCAATACCAGAATGAACTTTATTATTGTACTCTTCTACAATTCCTGGTAATATCCTCAACCATTTCTGATTTCCTTGCTGAGTAAACTTTTTGAAAATTTAATTTTTTAACGTCCGATTGAATCTTTCTATCACTACAGCTTTTCCTGCGTTTTCAGTTGAATAAACAGTTTCAAATAGTGGCTGAACGTTTCTGTTATAAAATTCCGACCCTTTATCAACAAACAATTTCCTTGGCTTTCTATTACTTTCTTTAAAGATTTCTTCAAACGCATATTTAACTGATAGACCACTTTTCTTTTTTAAAGGCTTTACCCAATCGTATCGTGTATATAAATCTATAACGGTCAATGCGTATTTGTAGTCCCTTTCATTCGGCATATGAATAAGATCAGCACTCCAAATATCATCTTTATTAAATACTTTTACCTTCAATAAATATTTAGGCCTTCTGTATTCTTTATGAATTTCGGAGGCGTAGGTTCGAGCGTTGCTCTCAGAGTTATTAGTTCGAGCGTTGCTCTCAGACAGCTTTGCTGTCGTTTCATTTAAACCCTGACCGAATAATATTTTAGCTTGTAAAGCTTTCTTAACAAACATTCTTTCAATTTTTTCTCTAAATGTAGGATTTTGAATACTATCTAATTCTTGAATCATCTTCTTATCAGCTGCATGTCGAGAACTTAGATCATGATTTCGATAAGCTCAATCATGCCTGTAAGCGGCGGCATCTACTCTATTTATTGGTTCTTCACCTGGTTTCGGATTATTATTCTCATCTAGTCTTATATCTAATCGAGTTCCTGGCCCAGTATATGAATGACCAGGAAGATGTTTTTCTTTCGAATATTTACTCCAAATAAATCCAGGAAAGTTTTCTAATGTTTTTTGTATATCACCACCGAAGTGGTATGGAACTT
Source organism: Prostheceraeus crozeri (assembly GCA_907163375.1). Lineage (NCBI taxonomy): Eukaryota > Metazoa > Platyhelminthes > Polycladida > Euryleptidae > Prostheceraeus > Prostheceraeus crozeri. The sequence continues at coordinate 16,155 of CAJQUW010009433.1, read as the reverse complement.
TGTTCTTGTCACCTCCAATATGCTGACAGTTTGAGTTTTTATTTTTGCTTAATAGATAATTCAATAAATCTAAATTAGAAATTTTTAATTTAGTTAAATTTTCGGAATTTGTAGAATTCATTTTAAAAGATAAAAAAAATTTAAAAGATAAAATAAATGTTTTACCTTATGGACCAAAGGTCCTGAGGTTATTACCTTATCATACTAGGACTTAGATATATTCCAGAACCATCCTTAGTTTCTTTAATTTCAATTAAATCATCAACATTGTGGAGAATATTTTTAAGAACTCGTTTTCCTTCATCAACTAATTTTAATTTACTAATAAAATTATCTACTACTCCTTCACCCCTAGCAACTTTCTCTAACTCTCTATTATGTCGTTTTTGTTCTTCCAATGCTGCCTTCTCTGATTTATTTTTATTTACTGCTTGGACAATACCAGCTGTCCCACCTGCAACACTTCCTGCTGCAGCTATGCCACCTATTATTAGTGGAATTAATGGGAGAATCCCGCCATTCTTTTCTTCTTGTAATTGAATATTCTCTATCATTGGTTTACTTATGTAATACTTTTTTTTGTTAATCGTAATAGTTTTAGGGGTATTTTTGTCAACAATATTACGTAATTTTAATTCAACAGTTTTATTATTATTACTTTTCGCTTGCGACATTTTTAATAAAAAAATTTTAAGTTATCAAAAATTTTAATCTATTCTAGTTATGAATAAATTATAAGTTAAGAATTTTTTTAATCTATTCTAATTATGAAAAATTTTAAGTTACCAAAAAATTTTAAGTTACCAAAAATTTTAATCTATTCTAGTTATGAAAAAATTTTAATTAACTTATCGGAGCGAAGCTCCTCTGGCTTTAGCCTATCCTTACCATCTTTCCATTAAGAATTTCAATAGAATATTTTACATCTTCTAGCAATAAACCATAAGCCATCAATGAAGTTGTGGAATCTTTCTTTTCAATATTAATTGTTACATCACAACCATTTTTAATAATATCTTCAGATTGTGCACTTAAATCGAAACAGAAAATTGGATATAAATGTCTCCAATCTCCAGGAGTTAATTGTGGTTCAACTCCAAATTCTGTACAAAGATTTCGATAACAATCATATCCTTCCATAAATTGATTATTGGTATCATCGAATCTTAATGGATCAATTGGATATCGGGTTTGATTTAATGAAACTTGTAAACTTCGAATTGTATTAATATAAAAAATATTGTTGTTCTTATCAAAACTTGGAGAATTATTTCTTTGAAATGTTAGTAATAAATATCTTGGAGTATTCGCAGTTCTAGTAAAATGCCAGTTAAATCTTTGTTCGGAAAAAGTTACTGAACTAGCAGTACGCTTTAGAAAATTTACTGGAATTGGTTTGTTAGTATTTAATCTTTTTGCAATAGCTGTTTCAACCTCTAAACTAGGAGTAATATGCTTAATCCACCATTCAAGTCTATCAATTTTTAAATATGCTTTTTTCCCAGTCTTACCAAAAAAGATTAATTCATTATTTGGTGTACGATGAATTATTAATTTAAATTTTAATTGATATGATATTTTATCATAATCTAAATATCCGAATAATGGAGACAATGACCAATTTACTGTCTGTTTACTTTTCTTGTTAAATTCACGTCTTTCTTTATATGCTTCATTATTTGTTTTATTTAAATGTTTTGCAATATTTTCTACATCTTTCGCAATTCCTGCTGCATCTGTTCCAGCGTGAGTTAAATCATCAACAATTATACCATCATTAGTATCAGGAAACCAACCTTCGATTTCATACTCTTTATTATTTTCACCAATTGTTATAAATCTAAGCATTGTATCAATTACACCTGGAGAATCACTTATTGTTTCTATATTTTGAGTTGCAACATCTAAACGCATTTGTGTAAATAAACTTGGGAAAAAATTATTCTCTAATGCAATATTATCGGTTTCTGGTAATGGTGTTGTAAAATTAGCATCACTATATAAAGAATATTCACAGTGTAAAAATGAATCAGGTAAATATAAATAGCTCTGCTGATTATCAACTTCAAAAATTAAATCACCTCCAGTGTTTACTCTACTGGAAGATCCGGTATTCATAGCAATTCTTATATAGTCATTCTTTTTTTGATTGTAACTGGTGAACGGAGGATCATCTAATCTAAATTTATTTTCGATAAGCGAAGACATTTTTATAAAAAATAATTTGACTTTTTGTTTTTCTCACAGATAGAAAAAAATTTTTACTAAAATATAATTTTAGAATTTTGCTAGACCAGCTCCGCTACAGCTTTGCTGGTTAGACCGAAGGTTGCTGCTCACGCCATTACCTCTTATTTCTTCAATTGTTTTTTTATTATTTTTATTTTCATTATGTTTACTATCACCATCAACAGCTATGTTAGCAATTTTGTTCTTTGTTTCATCTGAAAGTTTTTTTAATTTTTTTAGTTCTTCGGAATCATTCCTAAGTTTACGAATAGCTTCTAGTTGTTTTAATTCGTTTTGAGACTTGACCGCATTTGATATTGCACTAGCTGTACTACCTATAGCAGCTGCTCCTTTTGCAGCAGATGTAATCAAATCTTTATTATTTTTAATTAAGTTAACGATACTACCAATACCAGAGAAGATCCCAGCTCCTTCCGTGTGAACGGCACCTGCGGTGCCTAGGAACTTTTCTGTTCCAACTGTTTCTCTATTATCATAATGATAAACAGGATTCATACGTGGTTCATGAGCAATTTTTTGATTTGAAGCAAAATGTTTAAGATTGTGTTTATAAATTATAGGCATTTTTTAGGATTAAATTTGACTTTTGGGAAAAAATATTTACGATCGGCTAAAGCCTCGAGGAGCTTTGGTCCGATCGGCTAAAGCCTCGAGGAGCTTCGCTCCGATTGGTTAGTAACCTGAGGACCTTTGGTCCGTTTAAGATTTACGTTTGTAAATGGACAACAACTTCGAGATAACTTTATTAATTGCCTGTTGCACTTTATCTATTGCGTCAAGCAGCGTGTGATGTACTTTAATTTCTCTTCTATTAACTTGCATTTTCTGCTGATTAATCTTCAACGCCGTTTTAAGAGCATTTAACTTAATTTTAAGAACATCTAATTGTCTTTTAACAGCATCTAACTGTTCTTTATTTTCTTTAGAGTTTTCTTGTAAATTTTTCTTTAATTCATTTTCTAAATTGATTTTAAGAGTTTTTTCATCATTTTATCAACTTTTTGATTAAGTGAGTTTACTTCATTTATTATTCTATTCATCTTTTTCATTTGTTGAGTAATTTTAGAACTCAATTCATCGACACTTTTTTGGAATGTAGTTTGTAACTGCTTTAAATTTTTTTAAATTCTTTCAGGTAGATTTTCTATTTCATCTTCTAATTGTTCTTTTAACATTTTTATCTGATGTTTATTTTTAATTACAGCAGATTTTAAATTTAAAGAAAGTAATATTAAAATTTTTGATTGTTCAGAAATCTTTTTAAAAAGTTTTGCTATATCTGCTTCTAGCTCTCTATCCTTTTTATCAAGTTTTAATAATTTTTCGTTTAATGATTTGTCATTAAGTTTAAGCAACTTTAATTCGTTCATCAGTGGAACCAAAACATCGTTTATATATTTTTCCTTTAAATCATTGATTTGTGTATCAACATATTGTTTATTTGTTAACTCTGTATTTTGTTGCGGAAGAATAGAAAGATGCAATGGACCAGATAAAACGTCTCCAGTTTTCATGATATAATTTTCTATCTCTATTTCTAATTCACGATTATTCGGGATATATGCACCTCCACCAACATTTGGTAACATCATTTTTTAACAATAAAAAAATAAAATTTTTTCTAATAAAAATAAAAAATTAAATTTTTTCTAATAAAAATAAAAAATAAAATTTTTTCTACTAAAAATAAAAAAATGGAAACCCCAAATTTAAAAAAATTATATTCGTCCGCATCATCCTGTTCTTATTCGACGAGATCAACGGGATTTGAAAATAAATGTTTTGATAATAATAATAATAATACTATTACAAATCCATGTATAGATGTTAATATTTTATTTCAATTACAAGCCGAAATATTTAGAGAACAGACTAAAGGTTTACCTTCTATAGAAACCAATTATTGTATTTTTCCAGGTGATCCATTTATTAAATTTATGGAGATTGTTAGTAAATATAATGATGTAGCTTATGTGGAATTAAATAAAGAAAATATGGTTATAATAGGTCATAATAATGTTTATGGTTTTATTAGAGCAGTTTTGCCGATTAGTAATACTGATTGGATAGAAACTAAAATTATTAATTATATTAATATTAAAGAATTAGTTAAAAAATTAAAATCTTTTTCCAAAGAAAAAATTAGATTATTTGTTGATGAACAAAATCAATATAACATTCACATAGAGAGTAAAAAACATAATGAAGAATTATTATGTCAAGTTTATTATAGAGACATAATTTATAAACAAGAAACATTAGAAATGCCGCAAAGATATGATGATGATACGTATATAGGATTATATTCCAACTTAAATATTAATTTATTAAAATCTTATATAAATGGTTTAGCTCAACAAGAGAAAATTTATATGTGGACAACACCTTATACTATTAACAATGACCATAATCATAATAAACGAACTGAAGGTTCTAGGGCTTTGCCCGATCTTAAAGAATCTTATCATAATAATGATAATAATATAGATGATAATAATGATAATAATATAGATGATAATAATGATGATTCTGAAACATCTGAAAATGGTGTAAATGGTAAAAAAGATTATAAAAATATTAGTAATTATAAAAATTTATCTAAATTTCATTTTCTTACAATTGAAAATAATAATGATGGCATAGTTGAAGATACTGTTAGACAACTATGTGTCGGGTCTACAAAATTTAAATTAGGATTTACATCTAATCAATTTAAAATTTTATCATCTTTAACAAAAACTAAAAGTGATTCAGATTATGGTGGTGTTATTAAATTTTCCAAAAGAGATCAAAGACCAATATTTTTCTCTATTATATTATTATCAGATAAAAGATGTAATTTAGAATTAGATATTCCAATAAGAGAATGGTATCCTATCATGGAAGGGCATCCTATACCAAAAAGTGTAATTTATGATGATGAAGAAACAATTTATGATGATGATGAAGAAACAATTTATGATGATGATGAAGAAACAATTTATGATGATGATGATGAATCAATAGTTAGTGAAAAAAAATTTAAATTATCTTTTGATAAAACGTTATATGATGAAACTTAATAAGATAAAACTTAATATGATAAAACTTAATATGATAAAACTTAATATGATGAAACTTAATGTGATAAAGAAAAAAATAACTAAAGAACGTGAAATATATAATAATATAAAATAACACTCAAGTCCTTGATATTAGAATGTTTATATCTAAAATTAAAACACAAATTTTTTTCTTAAATTTTCTCTAAAAAAATAAAAAAAAATGGAAAATACCAAGTTTTATTGTAACTTATGTAAAAAAAAATTGCAAACAAAAAGAAGTTATCAATCTCATTTAAATAGTAAGTTGCATTTACAAAATGTAGAACGAGTTGATGAAGGAAATATATTAAAATTAAATAGTTATAAAAACTATCTAGAAACATTGCCTACTGATATAAAAGTTAAAAAAATGTTTGATGATTATTCACATTCGGAATATAAAATAGTTTTTAATAGTGAAGATGAGACCATACAAACCGAAGGTTCTAGGGCTTCGCCCGTAACAGATGGAAGATATTTATTTAGCGATACTGATGAATTTGATGAAGCTGAACGTAACGATGAAGCCTTAGCAAATATAAAATATTTATTTAATCAGTCTTTTCGCACCGAAGGTTCCAGGGCTTCGCCCGTTGAATATAATGAAACCGATGAAACTTTTTCTGATATTCTAACCAACTTTTATAATATATTTAAGAAATCTTTCAAATGTTATATGAATGTAGAAGTACTTTATACAAAAAATGGACCTGATGGAATTACTGAAGAAATAATACAAGGACATTTTACAAAGTCACAAGAAATTCATAATGTAAATAATATACAACCCATATTTCAATCGATGATACTTAAATTAGAAAATTGTATAATTGAAGCCCAGTTACGTGAATCTGGTTGGAGATTTGTTAAAATACTATCTAAGAAAATAGTAATTGATAAATATAAAAATAATACTGGTGGTAGTTATGTTCCTTTACCTTTCAGTTCACCACAAATAATCAACATAAAAAATGAAGATGATTATTGTTTTCTGTGGAGTATTATAGCACATTTACATCCTGCAGAATATCATAAAGAAAGACTAAGTCATTATAATAAAGAAGAATACATAAATGAATTTGATCTTTCTGATGGCTTAGATGAATTTCCATATGATTATAATAGGTTAAAAAAGTTTCATAAAAAGAATAAAAATTTAATAGAAGTAAATGTTTTTGAATTAAATGTGAATTATGTTTCTATTGGTAAAATTACTCCACTTTACTCAGATTCAAAAAAATTTTATTTGAATAATAAAAATTTATGCCAATCAGAAATAGTATATAATGATAGAGGAAATTACATGCATCATAATATTTTTTACCAAGGAAATATAATATGTACTGAAAAATTTGAACTTGTTAAAACACTATCACCAATGATGATTAATCATAATAATTATAAAGGACGTACTGATGATTATAATTACAAATATTCATCTTTATCTTCAGAATATCAACAAAAATTAGAAAATTTAAATGAAAGTTTACAAAAATGTAAAATAGATTATCAACAACAAACAAAAATGTTACTACAAGAATATCACCATAAATATCAAAATAAGATAGAAACAATTCAAAAATTAAATGAAGAAAATAATAAAAAATTAAATAATAAAGAATTAAATAATGAAGAAAATAAAGAATCGGCTAAAGCCAGAGGAGCTTCGCTCCGATTAAATGAATGTTTAAAAAAATGTCTACAACAATATAAAGAACAATATGATAAAGAATATATTTATCAGCTACAAATATTAAATCAAAATTATTATCAAAATACATTTAATATTACAAAAGAAATTAATGAAACACATGAAATATATAAAGATGAATTTGAAAAACTAGAACAGTCAAAACAACCAGCACAAGCGAATATATTATATTATCAGGGTCATTTTATATTGTGTAAAGATGTTTCTATATTTACAAAAACTTCAGATAATAAAAATTTTCCTTGTCTTCAATGTATGACAAGTTTTAGAACTTTAGAAGAAATGAATAGACATTTGGAGAATTGTCAACAAAACGAAGCAGTTCAAAATACTTTTCCTAAAGATGATTATTTAGAATATAATAAATGGTATTTTAAAAATAAAGTACCCTTTACTATTTATTGTGATTTTGAAGCATATAATGTTAATATGACACAAAATAAAACGGAAAGTTCCAGGGCTTCACCCGATTCTAAAAATGATAATTCTGAAAATGGTACGGGCCAATTAGAACCTTCGGTTTTTAATTATGAAAAAAGTGCATCTGAACAAAGTAAAGAAAAATATTTATTTGAACAAAAACCATTATGTTGGGGAATGTACATTCATTCAAATTATCCTGAATTATTTAAATCAGAATATTTTCAATACTATGGTGAAGATAGTTCAGAAATGTTTACAAAGAAAGTAGAAGAATTACAAGGACGTTTTTCACAATTGCTTGAAACAAATATACCGATGATGCCATTAACAGAAAAAGAAAAATTAAATTTTATTAATGAAACAAAATGTTATTACTGTGGAAGAGAATTTACAAAAAATTATAAAAATGGCAAAGGTAGATATCTTGACAAGCGAAGCGACGGCTCTGCCGTCAAAGTAAAATATCATGATCATCTAAATGGATTATATAGAGGTGCAGCACATAATTCTTGTAATCTTAATGCTAATAAATTTAAATATAACTTTGTTCCTTTATATTTCTATAATGGTTCTAAATATGATTTCCATCTAGTAATGAAAGATTTATTTTCATCTGAAAAATTACAACAACAACAAATAAATGTACTATGTAAAACAGAAGAAGAATATTTTTCAATGCAATTAAGTTGTATTAGAATTTTAGATGCATTTAGATTTTTTACTCCTTATTCATTAGATGTTATGGGAAAAACTTTGAAATCTGAACAATGTAAAATATTAAATAAATATAATTTAAAACCTTTAAAAGGAATATTTCCGTATGAGTATATAGCCTGTGGCTCACAGTCGGAGACTGATATAACTGGAGATTTTAATTCTGTGAATAAAATTATGGAAGAAGAACAACTTCCTCCAATAAATAAATTTAAATCAAAATTAAAACAATCAAAATTATCTGACGAAGACTATGCAGAAGCTGAAAAGAATTGGAGAGAGTTAAATTGTAAAACAATGTATGATTATACAATGAAATATCTACAGATAGATGTATTAATACTAGCTGATCTTTTTGAAAACTTTCGTGATATGTGTTTAGAATATTACGGAATAGATCCATGTTATTGTTATTCTACACCAGGTTTAACATGGTTAGCAGGATTAAAACATACAAATGTTAAACTTAAACATTATAAAGAAAATACATATGATAAATTATTATTTTTTGAATCTGGAATTAGAGGTGGAGTTTCATCAGTTTTAGGTAATAGATATGTTAAATGTTATAATAAGAAAGTAAATCCACAAGAATATGGAATAATGAAACCTTTATCTCCAGAAGAAAAAGAAAAAATATTAGAAATTTTTCGAACGAAACGAGAAGGAGTAGAACGTGAAAAAGCAATTGATGAATTCATGAGAGAAAACTATTTGTTATATTATGATTTTAATAGCTTATATTCTTCTTGCATGATACAAGAATTACCAACAGGTGAAATGACATGGTGTAATATTCTAGATTATCAAAAAACATATGATGGAAATTATAATCATGGTTATATATATGAAGTTGATTTAGTATACCCTGATTATATAAAAGACGCAACAAAATATTATCCTTTCTGTCCAGAAAACAAAATTCCTAATATAGAAGATTTTTCAGATTATCAAAAATCTTTAATTCCTAAAAAATACAGACCAACAAAAAAACTTATGTTAACACAAAGCAATAAAGGAAAGTATGTTGTTGAAGGAAGAATGCTAGATTGGTATTTAGACCATGGAATGATTCTCACCAAAATACATCGAAAACTATTTTATCAAAAATCTAGGTGGTTAAAAAATTATATAGAGTTCAATATTGAAAAACGCAAAATAGCTAAAAGAAATAAAGATGATTTTGGAAACGTGTTCTTCAAATTAATGAATAATGCATTTTATGGTAAGACTTTAGAAAATGTGCGTAATAGACAAAATATTGAAATAGTTTATGATAAAGATAGGTTTCAAAATTTAACAAGGAAACCTACATATAAAAGAACTACTAGATTTAGTGATGAACTATGTGCTGTGCATTTACGTCGAATCAGCGTAAAACATGATAAGTTTAATTTCATTGGTTTCACTATATTAGAATTAGCTAAACTATTTATGTATAGATTTATATATGATTATTTAGCACCTGCTTATGGCAAAAACTATAAATTACACTTTACAGATACCGATTCTGTTTTCTTAGAATTAACAATACCGTATAATTCTACACTTGATGAAGAAATTAATAAAATAAAAGATATCATTCATCCTTCTGATTTATGTAAAGTAAAAGATGAATTAGAAGGAAATGAAGATTTCATAACAGAAGCTATATTTTTAAAATCTAAATGTTACTGTTATGATACAACTAATAATATTAAAACACATAAAACATTAAAAGGAATTTCAAAGGCATCAGTGGCTAATCAAATAACATTTCAAGATTATAAAAATGCATTATTTAATAATGAAATAAAAACAGCATGTAATTATAGACTTAATTCAAAGAAACATAAAATGTATTTAAAAGAAGAACATAAATTAGCATTAGATCCATTTGATGATAAAAGAAAAATTTTACCTGATGGAATAACTACTGAACCTTTTTAATTTTCTAATTTCTAAGATAGACAAATTTGATATATACATAAAATAAAAAAATATTATAACACTATATTTGTATATTTTTATCACTCCGCGAAAATATTTTCTATCGACTTTCAGTCAGAGAACAATTGTTCGATAACTCTTTCATGAATTTTTTTATCAATATTAATTGTAATGAAGCCATAATATTTTGACCAAGCATTGTTACACGATTGTTAAAATTCATCTTTATTTCTTACACATAAATCTCTTAACAAATCACTTAAGTTTCTTGCATTTATTTCAAATAGTATAAATATATTTGCATTCTTTCTAATAACACTTCCGTCTAATGAATACATACTTTGTGTTAAATAAAATACACTACAGTTATTATGTCTACCTCTTGTGAAATAATTTCTCTGAACTGACTGATTTCTATCATTAACACAATCATCAAAAATTACACAATGTTTCATTGTTTTATCTAGTTTACTAGGATCTTGCATATTACCACTATCATCTATTAGTTGTATCTTTATATGGTTATATTTATTAGATTCTACTAACTGATTATTTTTTGCTGCTTCTTCACACCACGAACTTATTTCTTCTTCATCTTCAGATTTTTCATATTCTTTGAATAATGAAGCAATTGCTGTTTTTTTAAGATTATTTTCAAATCCATATTTTAAAAATTGATAGACGGGTTGTTCTGCCGTTGTTGTATAAATTATAAGATTGTTATAATCCAAAAAATTTGGAGTCGTTAAAATTTTAAATAATAGATATGTTTTTCCACATCCTGATCTTCCACAAATAACTGACAAAACTTTATTAGATAAATTTGGATGATGATTAAATTTAAGTTTTTTTTTATTTAATGGTAGTACTTCACTCATTTTTTTAATAAAAAAATTTATTTTTATTTTTTTTATTTTTTGTTTCTAAAGAAGAAGAAAATTAAACTTCTCTAGCTTCGCGTGGGAGTTTATACCTCTCGAACGGGAGTTTATACCTCTCGAACGGGAGTTTATACCTCCCGAACGGGAGTTTATACCTCCCGAACCAAAAGATCTATCATAATCTCTTCACCTCCAAAATTTATTTCTTGTCCTTTTTCATCAGTGATTCTAATGCCAATGTTGTTAATAGTTTTTCTTGTAATAGGAAAATATATTAATGTTTGTGGAATTACATTTAATCTATAACCAATGGGTACAGTAAAAGCTGGAAAACTGAATATTAAATTTGATAATTTACCATTTATATATCCACCTTCAATAATGTCACAATGTACAACAATTGAATTTATTTCAGTTATTTTTGGAATCTTCTCACCTAAATGATAACCTTGACTATAGGTTTGTTTATTAAATCCTAATAGCTTTGACAATGATCTATCATGATTAAAATCAACTTGATGATTTTCGTCTAAAGTAAGAGAAAATTTATTAACTGCCGGTTCAACTGCAAAATGTAATTGTTTCTTATCTTTAAATGATATACCTAAATGTCTCTTAATTTCATTTGATATTGTTTCAACTTCGTAAGAACCAGGAAGAAAAGTTAGTATTTTCCATGTTTTGCCTTTATCAGTAGAATATCTAAATTGATCATTCACATCTTTGATAACGTTTTGAATAGTGTTAAATGTAGAGAAACTAGTCAATGCAATTTGATAATTTTTATTTTGTTCTAAATGTAGAATGGGTTCTAAATTACAAGTGTGTGATGAAGTAGTTGTTATAATTTTTAACGTCGTACTAAATTTTGATGAACCCAAAATCTCTGTCAATTTTTCTAAATGATTATTAATTTTGTCTAAATCTGCTGAACACATTTTTAAACTAAAAAAATTAAATAAATATTATAGATAAAAATCGTAGATAAAAATCATAGATAAAAATCATAGATAAAAATCATAGATAAAAATCATAGATAAAAATTAGAAACAACATATTTCAGCTACGGGCGAAGCCCTGGAGGACATCAGAGATGTCCGGTTCGGGCGAAGCCCTAGAACATTCGGTTCGTTACACTTTTATAATCCTTTTCATTTAGAATCTTCTTTTCTAACAGTCTTTTCAATATAGCATGAATTTCATTGAAACTAGAATTATGACCTTCTTTTATTGCAGATATTAAAATATTTAATCTATTTAGTAATTCTTGTGGATCATCTGGTAAGAATACAGTTGTTTCAGTTTTCTGTTTTTCAGATAAACCTTTCCCTACTTTAACTCCCGTTGATAATAAATTTTCTAATTGTTTATAACGTCTAAGAGATTTTACTGCACCAACTCTGTCTAACATAGCTTTATATTTTATGAGATCTTCTACAGCATAATTATTTAAATCTGCTCCTCTTAAAAGATTAACAAAATTTCTATCTAAATTAAAAGGAGATTTATCTGGTGAAAAAATTAAACCTCGAAAAGGTTGTGGAAATATTTCTTTTTGTCCGAGATAAAATCTAGGTATTGTTTTTCCATCTATAAATGAAATAGAATGTTCAAATTGCATAGATTTTGGTAATTTCTTATTAATGTTTGATTCTAGTAATCCATAGTCATCTAATATAGTTTTGTGCTCTGGATCTGTTATATCAATTTGTTTATCATTATTTGTAAGTTCTTTTTCAAGAGTTTTAAATGGTTTCATAGTTTTTTCAAAATCAGTTTTTACTTGCTCGGTTTGCTGCATTTTTTCAAACATATCAGATTGAATACCAGCTTTTATCATTCTATGTTGAAGATGATTTTCTTTCATAATATTTCTTTGTTTTATTAACTCTTCTAATTGTTTTATTCTTTTAAAATTATCAGCTCTAATTTTATCCATTTTTAAAATATAATATTTGAATTTTGTGGTAACATTGGAATACAGCAAAAACATTTTACTGAACAAATTATTTTTTTATTGCTTTGTTGTTTGACATCTTTTCGTTTAAAATTTTCTCGTATTAAGTTTTGTTTAATAAAGTTTTGTCTAATAAAGTTTTTAGCTCTTCTAAAAAAATTTTATCATTTTCTTCATTAAAAATTTTATCATCAATAAAAGTTTTACCATCACTAGAAATTTTACCATCCTTTTTATTTTTATCATTAACTTTTTCTGTCTGTGATTGAAATGATATTTGATTTACTTCATTAGCTATTTGATCAAATTTTTCAATCTCATCTAACGTAATAACATTATCATCACATACTCTCTGAAAGTAGTAATGTAGTTTATCATAGACTTCTTTAATATGTAAATGCTTAGTTTTTAATGATTTTCGTTTCTTAGTTATTAAAGATTTATCTAACATTGTAACAAGTGAAGTTGCAAAAACACCCGTACCTGTTAAAGCTGTAGCAACTACTGGAATTACTAAAACACCTGAAGATATAACAATTGTCAAAGCACCTAAACTTATTGTTAAGAATATGCCAATTCCTTGTGTTACATTCTTAACTTTAGTCCATCTCTTTCTTAATTTTTTATAATGCTCTAATCTTAATAATAATTGAGATTCCTTATCTTTCATATACCTAACTCTATCTTTGTATTTTTCAATATTTAATTCACTTATTTTTAATTGAGACAAAGAAGGATATATTCTTGAGGTTTCTTCCATTTTTGTTTCTTCCATTTTTGTTTCTTCCATTTTTAAAGAAATATTTTGAATAAATATTTTGAATACAATCTTCTGAATTTTGATTTAAATAGAAATACGCAGTTGTTTGTTTGCCGTATATTTCTAAGAACACAGTCAGACCAAAAGCTCTGGGAGAGGATGAGACGAAGAGGGAGAGAGAACAAAGGAATTGTTTGCCAGTATGAATCGTAGATTAGCAATTGAATTTTTTGTTTACTCCAGTATAGCTCTACTGCCCAATACCGATGCAATCGTACATGTTATGAGGATAAAAAACTACTCTTCATTCCACGAAAAATATCCTTTTTTGGGAAGAAATGCATCTTAATGCACATTTTAATTAGTTTCTGCAGAAGAAGTCGATAATCTTCGTTTTGTTTCGCTTGACTTGGTTTTGACGTTGAACATTGAAGTGGTGACAGCTGCGGCGGCTTGTGGCAGACAATAGCGCCAATGCGGGTATGATTTAGTCGCTTCGTTGGGGCAAAGGTCATAAAGATTCTCTCTCTCTCAGAAACAGCTGCTGCCATTATTCCAAGTATTACAATTTTAGTCTTACTGCGTGCTCTAATTACTGCGTGCATTCATTCATTCTGTGAGCGTTCTACGAGACTGTTGACTGTTTACAATTTATCCGAGACCCAAAATATCGAAGCTGTGTCAAAAATGAGTGCTTCTATTCATCGCGAATTCCTCAAATTTTGTGATCAAGTACTTCCAGTAATAGAAAGATTTTTTCAAAACTCTTATTGTAAATCATGAATTCTATTTTCAAAAGAAGATAAAACCAGAAAAAGAAGACAAGAAAAATGAGATTTTTTCTGAAATAAGAAACTTATTTTCATCAGGACAACTAATCCAACGACAGCTCGACGTGAGTGCACAGGCGACATGCACTATCCAAAACTGTGTTACAACTCTACATTCTCTAATTTATCAAGAAAAAGTACACAATAATTCTTCCTTATCAATTGCTATTTGACAAGGATTTGTGATATCTAAATTAAAATCAATGGAACATTTGTCAATGGTAGCCTTTACTCAAAAGTTGGAGAGTGAATATAACATTAAATTCTCAAGAAGGTATGTAACGTTTTTGATAAAATTATATCGCCTTTCTCAAGCTAACACAAAGCTTCAAACATGTACTTTAAGTATATTCTTTGTTTTCAAAAACTTTAAGCATTTTGAAGATTATTTTGAATTTGAAAAAGAGGAACAGTTGCTTCAAATTAGCTCAGGGATATGTTCTTCCCAAGAATCCAATCAAACATCTGATATGACAACTGGACTAACGCAGCAATTAGAGACACAACATATACAGGAGCGCCAAACACAAAATGAGTAGTATGTATTGACAATCATTTTATGTAACAGAATAGAAAAATGGGAATGAGCATTCGCAGTTTATAAATGAAACAGTGGTTGCTTTTTCTTGTATTGTAAGACTTTGCTATATTATGTGAGTAGCATGCATTAACATTTTATTTTGTGAGACGGAATAAGAGAATGGGAATGAGCATTCGCAGCTTATAAATGAAACATTCTTTATTTTTTCTTATACTGTGTGACTTCTAGCATATTATTTGACGTAGTGGTGTGTATTGTCAATCATTTTATGTAACAATAGAAAAATGGGAATGCCATTCCCAGTTTATGAATGTAACATTTTTCTAGATGTCATATATTTACTTTGTAATCTAAACTACTTGCACATATATGTGAATAAAATATTTCAAAAAGAAAAAAGAATGTGTTTTCATTTTGCATTAACCGCTACCTGTTAAAGAAATATTATTAGTCACATGATATATTTTAAAAACCTGAAAAACGTCTAAACTCACAAATTTGAAATTCTCAACTTTTATGATTTTTGGTGTCCTTGAACGGTCATGATTTAAGCAATGAAAAATGTCATAATCTCAAATTTTGAGATTCTTAACTTTTATGATTTTTTCGGTGTCCTGGAACGGTCATGATTTGAGCAAGAAAATGATCATAATCACAAATTTGAGATTCTTAACTTTTATGATTTTCGGTGTCCTGGAACGGTCATGATTTTGGGGGTGAAAATCGAACCGAAGGTTCTAGGGCTTCGCCCGATTGTAATTCTCAAATTTGAGATTTTGAAAAATTTGAAAATTGGGTATTTTTAAAAACGCCCAAATCGGAGCGAAGCTCCTCTGGCTTTAGCCGATTTATGAATTTAGGTCTTCATAACCTGAAAAAAGGTTCAAATTCATGAATTTATGTCGTTTTTAAAAATGTCATTTTTTGAAAAAATGGTACTTTTTGAATGGACTAAATTCATGTATTTAAGTCTTAATAACCTGAAAAAGGGTCTAAATTCATGAATTTATGTCGTTTATAAAGATACTATTTTTTTGAATTTTATGGTGTCCTGGAACGGTCTTTTGCCCATTACT